>OU823250.1:23565000-23994243 GCA_917490735.1 Dryobotodes eremita
TATGTTGTAACAAACATTATGCATCATTGGAACATGACATTAACATCACATTAGTACGCATTGTCGATTGGCTAAGAACAAACAATCTTCTAATTAATTTACAGAAAACTAATTTCATGATCTCCAGAAACAGGACTAATCCACAAACAGACTTAAACATAAATTATGATGGAACAAAAATTAATGAAGTAAATGTAACGAAATTCTTGGGTTTGAATGTAGACTGTAATTTAAATTGGAAATCACACGTGGATCTGTATGCTTAAAATTACATAGTTATTCCTATATGCTATACATGCTCACAAAAATTGTTAATTTATGCTCTGTCATGACAGCCTACCATGCCATGTGGTATCTACGCTGAGATATGGTGTAATTTTCTGGGGGAACTCGACGGAATGGGAGTCTGTTTTGAAAGCCCAAAAAAAGTGCATACGGGCAATGTGTAGACCACTGATAGCTGTGAACCAAATTTCAAAACACTTAAGATTCTTGATGACAATGATGAGATGGCAGTCTTTGTTAAAAGTAATATGCATATGTATGAAAAATTCCGGAGTGCTAGATATAGAAATAAAGTTCAGACTGTGCCCTGCAGAACTTATTTAATGGATTCCAGTGTATATTGCATGACAACCAAGATTTATAATAAATTACCATGTTATATTCCAGACATTGACAACTTGCACATATTTAAGCGGAAGCTAAAGGAATTCCTAACTGATAAAGTGTATTACAGTGTGAAGGAGTATCTAAAACGGAATCCTTATGGCCAATAATGTATTAATCATGTTAGACAAGTAGAAACTAGTGTTCTCATAAAGGGTGAAGTGTTGAAACCCGAAGATACCACAGTATTCTTAGGCATAACTTTGGATGCCAAGCTTCAATGGGGCCCCCATATAAACAAATTGTCGAAAAAGCTTAGCTCTGCAGCATACGCCGTTAGAAAAATTCGTGATTTAACAGATTTAGAGACTGCCCGTTTAGTATACTTTAGTTATTTCATAGTGTGATGTCGTACGGTATTCTGTTGTGGTGAAATGCCGCCGATATTCTGACCATTTTTGTTTTACAAAAAAGGGCAATTCGTTCAATTTATAAATTAAGTCCGAGACACTCCCTCAGAGATAAATTTAAAGAGATTAATATTATCATTGTGCCTTCTCAGTATATTTATGAAAATCTTTTGTATGCACATAAAAATATTAATCTGTTTAAAAAACACAGTGATATCCATAATATAAATACTAGGAACAAACACAAATTTGTTGTTCCTACAACCACGCTCAAGAAAATAGGTGGCTCGTTTAGATGTCTATGTATACGTTTTTATAATAAACTTCCTAGCCATATTCAAGATCTAAGCTTTAATAAATTCAAATCTTTTATAAAGCGGAAACTATGCCAGAAAGCCTATTATACTGTGAAAGACTATATTGAATACAAAAAGGCTTGGGATTGAGCTGCTCCAATAAATTTACACAGTGAATGTTTCATTTTGCTAACTATTTTAGATATGAATATTTACTATAAAAAGTATTATATTATTTTTTTTTTTTTTTTTTTTTCATTGTATATACATATAAATTATATTTTTAAATATTAGAATATAAAAATATAAAAACATTTAAAAATATAAAAAATAGTGGCCCACCGGTATCGGGAACAGGGTCCAAGTTACCGGCGGTCAGGGCTCCAGAGAGAGAAACCTCCTAACAATGCGGGCCGTGTCCAAAAGTACCGCCTTCTGAATCAAGCCCTTGATCCAGCCACCCAACGAGAGCCTCCTCAGGTGTTGGTCGAGGCTCTTGGCTATTAGTCCATTGGCTGTAACGACTATCGGTACAATGATCGCTGAGTCCACATCCCACATGTCGACAACCTCGCGAGCCAAGTCAAGATATTATTTTCATTATTATGAATATGAGGACTATGTGGGTCATTGATTCAGTTTTATTCTTGGTCTGGCAGTTTAAGTAGTTTATGCGGCCTACCCAAATGTCCTTTCTTTGGTATTGTTCGTCGAATCGTTGAGCTCCTTAAGTTCTGAGTTGAGCTGCACGGTTACTGACAAATGCGTGCACTGACTGGACAGGTCCACTTAATCTGTGTGGTTCTTTTCTCAAAAGACCATTTCAGGCACCAATCTACATGGTCTTCAAACATTATTACCGAATGTTTATAATTATACACATTGACATTGATAATTTTTATATATACAATGACATGAGTATTTACTTGTAAAGTATTATGTTATTTTACTTATTGTGAATATGAGGACTATGTGGGTCGTTGCTTTTTTCCCCCCATTTAATTTTAATCATGATCTGGCAGTTTGAGTAATTTATGCGGCCTACCCAAATGTCTTTTCTTTGGTATTGTTCGTCGAATCGTTGAGCTCCTTAAGTCCTGACTTCCTGAGTCGAGCAGCACGATTACTGACAAATGCGTGCACTGACTGGGGACAGGTCCACTCAATCTGTGTGGTTCTTTCCTCAAAAAACCATTTCAGATACCAATCTACATTGTCTTCGCATGATCTGACCAAGATTATGTCTAGACTTTAAAAGAGACTGTGACCTCTGAGTTTGTTTCGGCCTTTCTTCTTAGAGTAGTCAGATAGGAAACGCCGACCTCATCTAGTTTAAAAAATATGATTGACGTTTGTACAAACCTACTTACAGAAATAAAATCATTTATCATTTATCAATCAGATATTTAATAATAGAAATGACATGTATAACTCACAATTATTATTTATCTAGGACTTTCATTTATTTATTCGCTATTTAGTATGACATTTATTTAATGACTGACTACTAGATACTTCTTGACAAATGTTCAAAATGATTTTCCAATTTAATAATTTTGTAATATTTATTGTTATTCAGCATGGTATTTTGATAGTAGATTGTTAATTTATGTATACAATTTTGCATGCCCAAGTGACGGCAGAGCATGGAGAACATTATCAAAATATGTATAACATCTATACCCCTACCCATGTTGGCAAAAAATAAATGATTTGATTTGATTTGATTTGAATAAGTGATCGCTAATCAATCGAGATCTGTGGCGACCCCGAGGTCTCGTGCATTGCGTTGAATAAAGACGTTGATAATTTGATTTTATAAAAGTAAACAAATATAAATAATGCTTAAAATAAGTCTATTTTAATGATGTCATCGTTAATCTATGTAATTTTTATTTAATTAAAAGGTAAGGTATAATGTCTTTGACAGATACTTATTAGATGAGTATCTCTCTTTTTCCATGCGATGGGTGCCGGAGTGTCGGAACAAAATATAGCGGAGATTAGTCCATAACCGGGTAAGATCAGGATAATGCAGTTTAGTCTCTTAAATGATTTAAAATTAACCGCGCGTTTGCCCGCTGCTGCTGGCCATTCTGATTAGTTAGTCAACAAACATTTCAAAATACGACGAGAGTGAGTTATGAAGGAATAGATGCATCAAAATCATAACTCTGATGTGGCTTTGCCGTAGTCGGATAAAAATTTAAACTTACAAGATTTGCAGTCATACAGGGTGATTGGAAGATGGGTGCAAAGCTTTAAGGTGAAGATAGTATAGACAATTTAGAACCATTTAAGCCATGGTTGTCTTAGACGAAGTCTTACCAAATTTTTAAGTTTTTTTTCGGAAATTCTCAAAATTTAATGTAAATTGCATAATTATGGCCAAATTGAATGATAAATGAATTAATTTTTTATTTATTTAATTAAAGTAATGTGTAAGCAACCAAGCAAAACATGTTTTAGGCTTCTGTGTCATTAGACATTTTTTTTACAGATATTTAAAGCTCAGAAAAAATAAAAAATTTGTACAATACGTCTTTTAAACCTTATTTAAAAAAAAAACGGAGGGTGCTTTTTTTGTTCAAACCTTTTTGAAGACATGCTTAATAATCGCTCTTTCTTTTGAGGTATCATTTATGCGGATATCTTACAAATTATTGAAATTAGGACCTACAAACCAATTCGAGGGAGAAATTTTAAATTTTAGGCAGACTAATTAAAACAACATTTGAATTAAAATTATTTATTTCTCATGTTCAAAATGACGGCCGTGATTCCTAATACAAGCACGGCCCCGTCTTCTAACTTCTAACAGTATATTTTGACAAAAAAAAAAGAAGTAGGTAATACAAAGATAATAAGTATGTCAATTTAATATAGTATTATCACCTAACCTACGACACCCAAGAGACGCAGTCAGTGGGCAACTCTAGTGCGTGTTTATCTACCGAGCGGCCGTAAATAATTATTCCAAGGTCACTGTTGACGTAATACTGTTCCTTTAATAAATACTGTGCCGCTGGCTACGTCCTGAAATGTTCGATGGTAGTGCGACACCGGCGACACGTGCGAGTTTGACGAGTGCGACGCGTCACAATGGCCCACGGCGCTGATACACGCCGGCGCGACAGAATGCAGCGCGTCACTAAACTATCTGCTTCCGTGCGGCCGCCCGCCGGCTCGGCCTCATTATAGCAAGAAAGCGTCGTCTTTTGTGCTTGTATTTATTTCTGTTTCCCAACAAAAGCGCATTGTGACGCGGCGGACGCAATCAGCCGGCCCGCGCCGCACTCGAGGCGCATGCAGCGTTACTACGCTATACGGACGTCCATGAATTTCAAACATTAGAATGTTCATTACTTCATCAGCGTTTCGGTTTCACGGATGCGCGAGCCGTTCACCATACGAGGCGCGGACGAGGAGCGGTCGAGGCAGTCAAACTCAAAGAATTTCTTTTAATTAAACCGATTACAGGCAGTTTTAAATTGTAAAGGATTCGGCCAGTCAAAAAGATGAAGCTATTTGCTCACTCCAAAGTGTAGTATTTTCCTATGGAGAAGAACGGGCAAGAAACTCCACGGACACGAATTTTAAACTTCATGAACCAGTTTATGCTACACCGTGCGGCGTCCACGTTCCATCAGTCTTGTTCCGAACACATCGAGCTGACACGGCCACGGCTCGCACCCGGCACGGTCCAGCATACATCATTCTAAGCACTAATCTTCTATACAATGTACATACATACAAATAAATAAGAATGACGTGTCTTTTTGTAATGTCAAAATAACAGCTTTTTACTAAATGCATATAAAAGTATGGTACTCATAACTAAAATACCTATTATTCAGAAAAAAATCTTTGCCTGTCTGATTGTTTCGGCTAATCTCCGAAACGGCTGAACCGATTTGACGGGACTTTCACTGGAAGATAGCTGATGTTATAAGGAGTATTTAAGCTACTCCTTATAAGTAAGTACTTTTATTCTCATTTACGTTAATTTTATTTTAGAATAATAAATAGGAGTCCACGCAAGAAAAAAAATCTCTTGAAATCCAATACACAGGACGCGCAACCTGCTACTATGGATTCAGTACATTATTCTGAACACCCCTGCGTTGAAATTTCTCGTGTTTGTGTCTTTAAATCTGGTGAGGGCACGACGATAGGGGCTTCATGTATCAAGAAATGACTAGGCGTAACAGATTCTATAGAATCTGCATATGAGTCATCACTAAGACACGCCTCGATTTGGGACAGTATTGTTGTCATTTGTCATAGTATTGTTGTCATTTGGCACAGTATTGTTGTCATTTGGCATAGTATTGTTGTCATTTGGCACAGTATTGTTGTCATTTGGCACAGTATTGTTGTCATTTCTTCGAAAGTAAGATTTATTGCCAATACGCGTTTCAGATGATTCTTCAGAGACTTTACACCAGCCTCTCAGAAGCCTCCAAAGTTAGGACTGAAAATTGGTATAAAATGCCACTGTGTACCTGCCAAAGCCAACTTGTGTGCAGTGTCTTTCTCAAAATTCAAGTAGCTTCTTGCTATGCTGTGACTAAATCCATTTCTACACCAATAAAGTTTATCCCTTGGTCGCTTCACATGTGATTGCACTTACTTCTTCTTGACCTTAGTAGATCAAGAGCTGTATTACTAATCCCATAGTGCTCTAGTTTCAGCAGAAGTGTCTCATGGTTTGCGCAATCGAACGCCTTAGAGAGGTCGCAAAAGATTCCAATGGCATCCTGTGCTCCTAGCCAGGCGTTAAAAATGTTCTTTAGTAGAGTGACACCAGCGTTAGTGGTACAACGCCCTTTGGTGAAACCGTACTGTTCTTCATGAAAGATGGAATTTTTATTAAAGTGACGTAACATTTGATTAAGCATTAACTTTTCAAACACCTTACTGAGAACTGGCAGAATTGACACAGGCCTATAATTGTTGGGTTCTTTACTATCACCGGATTTGAACAACGGAACTACTTTACTGTGTTTCAAAAGATCCGGAAAGACTCCTTGGTCTACACTGGTGTTAAATGTGAAAGCTAAATAGAGAGCAATGGTTTCGATGAGAGATCTACAGACTTTTACAGACATTCCCCAGATATCCTCTGTTGATTTAATCAAACGTTTGTTTCCATAATATAGTTTGTAAAATGTCCTGAGCTTGTTCATAATTTTTCTCTATGTTTCGTTAAGGTCTCTGCTTCTCCTGTAACACTGCACTTCAAATAATGTAACTTTTGTGCGTTACTAATAGTTCCGTTCGTATGTATTAGCGATGTAAACAAATCCTGAAACGTAGGCCATTTTTCTTTTTTTTCACTAAAAGATGGCAGCTGTATCCGAGGTAATCTCACGAGTGCATATTGATAAGGATTTGTCGCGATATTAGTATTTTTTTGCGATGACGTCATCGGCGGTGTCATATTCTGTTTATTCAACATGTCACGTATATCAGCCAATAAAATAAGATATACTTCAACTGAATGAAACGAAATTTAAATCTTGTACAAAACGCACACTATTCAGCTAAGCATATTATAAGTTGGGGGATTACATCGCTGATAAAAATGCTTGGCTCAACGCTGCTCCCCCTGCTCCACAAGGGCGCATAAACTAACCGATTAGCATTTGAAACTACTGTTGGAGCTGCTGAAAATTGTAAAAACTATCTTTGCATTATATAAATTCAGTATTTTAGTATTATATAATTGCATAGCACATGTGCGAGTACTATGTACATGCTATAAAGCTACCATTTACTGAGTACGTCTTTCATTGACTTGAATGTGCCCTGGTGGCTGAGAGCATGTCATGCTTACTCTAATGTCTCGCTGATGGTGGCGCAACTGTTGAATCATTTAGCTTCTTCCAAAATACTTGAGCTGAATGGTGCTAATCCATGCGTCATGTTCGTGAACAGGCGCCGTCAGTAGGGACTAGTCATCTCTTAGCTGCCACGGCTTATTTTAATTTAATGTAATGTTTGAATTATTTTTATATTTTTATTACGGACGGTTTTAACGTTCTGCATCGTTCTCATATGCATTATTTCAACATGAATGATGTAACCTTAATCTGATGTAAAAGAGTTTCCATGGAGTTTCTAGTCCGTTCTTCTCCAGGTACCTACTACACGGAATGGGCAACTAGCTTCATCTTTCTGACTGACCGACCCCTTGACAATTCAAAAGTGCCTGTAATTGGTTTATTTCAAATAAATGCTTTGAGTTTGAGTTTATAAGTCTTCATAGATATAAAACTCAAATTATTTTAGCAAAATAATGGTAATATTGCCTTTTGTTCCTTCGGTGTTATTTTTAACAAAGAATGATGAGCGTTTTTGTAAGTATTATAATAATCTTCTATCGCCTTTATAAAGCTTTCAATAATTATCCTATAATTAATCGTGATTTCGACCATAATTATCTTGAGATCAACTAGAGTTCTTACAGTAATGAAGCAGTATCTTCCAATATATTTAATCATTCTTTCGTAATAGCAAATAACAAATCCACACCGATTGAAACGATTAGATGAAGTGGGACTACTTCATCTAATCGTAATAGGCGCGACAACATCAGAATATGCTCTCATACTGCGAGAACAACTCTCATGCACAAAAGTGTCTTCTGTATGGCTCCTATCATATTTAATAAATTACCTAAAAGTTGGAGAGAACTGCCCTTGTCACTTTTCAAAAATAAGCTGAGATTTATTTTTGTTGGTAGTAAAGTGTATTACAATGTTATAGATTTTTTAAATGAAAAGGACTTTTCTATTCCGACTTCTAATATACATAGTTAAGAATAACAATTGAATAATGTGAAGCTTAAATCTATTGACTTTTGCATGATTATATTTGACTGCATACTAGGTAATGAATATTCTGGACATAATTTAGTCTATTTTGACTATAATATACTTATAATATATATCTTGACATCAATTATTATTTAATTGTTTTGTATTTTGTAATGAAATTTAGAATGACTATATGTAAAATGCAATTAAATGTATTTTATACCTACAAAATTTGTACGCCGTTATTGGCAAAACATGGACGTACACAACATCTATTAATTCAACACGTTGCATGTCTGATTAAGTCAGTTTATGTAAACGCATGTTTGACAAATAAATTATCTTTATCTTTAGCACAGTATGATAAAGTAATCAGTACTACGTCTCGACAGTGTCCTTGCAATAATTACCTACGGCCGCTCGGTACATAAACACGCACTAGGGTTGCCCGCTGACGGTGTCTCTTGGGTTGTAACTGTACTTTATAAGTTCGGCTTTATTGATGGCAGAGCACTCTTTTTTAAAACCTTGCGATTTGTTGTAGGTAGCAGGTAACCTGTATAATAAAATGTTTTTCACAAATCCGGTAGCTTGTGGTGTTAGGTTTGTTTACTTACTAAATCATCCCGGCTTATCGGCCGAAGCCATTCGCATAGGTTGAAAATAAAAATAGATATTATCAATAGAACATTTCTATAGAAATGCTAGGCACATAAAAAGGCCTATAAAAAGTCTGCGATGACATCTCAGGTTAATTTACAAATTGATAAAATATTATGACAGAGATGTATAAAAAATTAAGTAGGTAAGTAATCTTAAATGCCTATCGAAACAAATTTCCCTATCGTCAGAGACATTTTATCATTTCCACCAATCATTAGGATGAATAAGTGATTAATAGTTTAGATTCCACGAATGTGTTATTGTTCGCGGAGGCACGATGTCAGCCAGCGCACCGGGACTTTCTGTGACAAAACCGAATTACACGTGTATTGGGCTGGTATATTTTGTGTTCCTTCACTCGGGTATCGGTCACATGGAAAAAGAGAGATACTCGCCTACTAAGTATGTATCTGTCAAGGAAGTTATGCTCGCTACGCTTCAATAAAATGTTAGTTTGTTAGTTTTGATTTTTTAGATAAACTTGTTTTTATTTTACACTTTTTAGTTAGGATTATTTTTCTCTGACTGTATTAAGTAATGCTTTATGTAGCGGTCGTTTGACGGCAAGCAATGGGCAGCTTGCCGTCCGGTAAGGACCAGGCCCGGGTCAACGGCGCGTTGAGTTCCACGCGCGTGACAGATGGGGTATATAATTTATTAAATAAAACGATACGTCTTTACTCTACGAATCTATATTTAGAACTGAGTTCACAGTACAAAAGTGACTTATCCTAATCTTTGTTTATAATATGCTTAACATAGCACTACATAAGTGTGGCTGTCACGCGCCTCAAAGAGATGTCAGCATAATTGACGGGGTCCGACAGGGCCGATGCCTGCCGGGGTCGCGGATTGTTCGAAAGAGTTACCGTGGCCCTGGCGCACAGGCAACTGAAGGAACACGTGTGGGTTTTAGTCAGTAAGAGTCTGACACGCCCTCCCGCTCCGCCCAGAGCGGGAGATGTCATTTGATGATAGGTATACCACACAAAAAGAAAAGGTAGCGGACGGTTAAATTATTGAAAAGATTCTGGGTTTGTAACTCAATTTTAAGATTTATATTAATATAATATAAAACGTTTCTTTTTCTACACAAGTTATGTACTTACTGCTAATATTTGACAATAGTGCACGAACAAGGGACTAACTTTGTGAGAAATATTAAATTATAATTTAATAATTATATACAGCTTGGGGCTGCAATGGCGACATTAATTTAACGCATGAGTAGTGGCCGGTAATAATAAAAAATATAATAAGAAAGTTTTTGTATTAATTTATCTTTTAATAATTAATGTGTAATTTGGTTTAATTTCAATATGGGTGTATTCCTGAAATAACAATGATTTGATTTGATTAATGCTGAAATGAACCTTTTTGGCGCAGCTGTGAGGCACACACTGTTGTTGTTAAAACTTTTGTTTTTGTTATTTGTATATTGTGTTTCATGAATATTTTTTATTATTACTGGCCACTAGCCCTACCTATGTCTTAAATTAATGTCGCCATTGTAGCGCCACGTTGTATATACATTTATTATTATTTATTTATTTATTATTAATTATTACTTTTCAAGCTATTATTTTTATTTTTATTTTCTTTTCCTTTATTTGGGAAAACAAACAATCATACATTTTATATTAATTCTAGATACACATAAGCTATAGGTAAATGTACAATCCACTACGTTTCCACATATTACTAACATAAATTTGATACAGATTACGAAAATAAAAAATACAAAATCAATTTAAAACAACAATAAAGTTTGTTCGTTATCTTAAAATACAAAAGTTAATACATAGGTACTTAAATAATATATAATAATTAAGAATTTTGAGCAAGGAGTTTAATCATTTGTTTTTTAAACTTATGTTTAGGTAGGGCAAATATGTCGATATCGCTAAAAGTACTGTTGTAAGTTTGAACCAATCTTCGGAGCGGCGCTCTCTCTCCTGCATTTGTACGACAGGGAGTTGTAGCAAACAGTGGATAAGAGCGCGCTTCTCTTCTCATTACCGTTCTAGGTACATTATAACATATTTTACTTACTAAATCAGAGCAATCAAACCTATTATGTACAAGTCCAGGAAGCATCATTCCTTGGAGCAACAAGCGTCTAGAGCGTAATGTTAATAGTTTAAACTTATTCAAAACGTTTTTATAGGCTAAACGTTCGATGCGACACTTGTACTGCATTGTACTGAGGAACTTACGCTGAATTCGCTCAATTGCAGTCTCATATTTAATATAATAGGGATCCCAGATCATACAAGCATATTCAACGTGTGGGCGAACTAAAGAATTAAATAAATACAGATATGTGGTCGGTCGTTTAAAATCTGTCGTGGTTCTCGTCACAAAATTATACATTTGAAATGCTTTACGAGTGATTTTATCTATATGTAGATTTAAGTGAAGTTTGCAATCAAGAAGAACGCCCAAGTCACAGATATATTATGACCTATTATATGATTATATTATCACAGCTTTATTATAAGTTTTGAAAATGTAAGTGAGAATGGTTGCTAACCAACTTTAAATCGTTATAGATCCTAAATGATCATTCAAAATCAACAAAATTAACTACTACTTGCGACTAGTGTGACGTTAGCTAGAAGGTGCTTAAGCCTTGATTTTTTTAAATAGCCACTTAACCATAAGTTTCGATTATTAACTTAATTACCTTCTTATTTTCTTTGAAATCTAATATGTCTCTATAGAATGTAAACCAAATAGTTTTAGTCAAATACCTAACTTCTTAAACAACAAAATGTACTTATTACGTATTGCTGTTATATGCTCATATATAAATTTCCAGTCTAATTCTACACGCGAAGACTTGTAATTGCCTTCCTGTTGACTATTGTTTCCTTTTTATTACGTTTTTAAGCTGTAAGTCCTCCATGTTTTACTAAATAAATAAATAAATCAAAAATGCTTGCAGAAAACTAAAATTGATTTTGCAAAGACCTATTCAACGATACGAACGACTAGACGCAGTTCTTCGACTATTTTTTTTTCTTTTTCAAAATAGTTATGGCGTCTGTTTGTTGCCATAATTATTGAATTTTGATTACTGTCACGTTTTTAGTGACACTCACAAGATTAAGACAAATCGATTGACGTAAGAATCATGAAAATCGACCCACGCGTTTGGTCTCTAAAGCGCCACAAAGGAACAAACATACATACCTACATACATAGGCTGATAAACACATTAATCTTCCTTTGCGTCGCGCAGTCGGGTAAAAATACCTACATAGCTCAGAAATACATAAAAACAAAAATAATGTTATTTTTATAGGCGTACCTTGACGACTCAGTCGTAATTAAAAATAATGTTATTTTTGATTTCGATATTGATGAATTCAAAGATCCATATAATGAACAATACAGTTGTTACTTCGTGCCATATTTCACGTAAATAAATGTGCGGGATCGTCTCGCACTGTCCGCGTCCTTACGTAACTACGGTGCACGCGCGACTGTTGAATACTTTCTGGTGTACACCAGGATTTCGAAGCGCGTCGTTTCGGCCGATTTGTATGAAGACGTAATACTGCTTACTTTATTATACTGTGGTAGTAGTCATCGTTTACAAATCCTTATCACTCAGGAATGCGGTATCCTTTTGTTCTCGTGAGTCAGCCTGTCGTAACGTGCGCTCATGTAACTGGTAATTGATCCGGCGAGATATCGACCATTATTGGTTAAAGAATCGACTGACTCATGGTGTTCGTAACCTACTTCGTGAACTTAGCCTGAAACCTAAACTTTATACAATTTTCCTGAGGATAAATGAAGAGGTGTTTGAGAAAATATTGACGGGTCCGCAAAAAAAATCTAAACTTCAGAAAACTTTTGAACGCCCCACTAAATATTGAAAACCCCTCTTTTTTAGGCAATCTTTCCTCACACTTTGAATATTGTAATCTTTTTTCGGGGGTAGGTGTAAGAAAAAATAACATGGTTTTTCGTAAATCTATTTGAATTAAAAATATTATTTAGTTTTCTTACTTGCTTTAGAGTACAATATTTGTCGTATAAACATCAAAATAAGCAGTACTTATATTGGTGAAACATTCCATGTAACACAAGCACTTAAAACTACACCACCTGCCAGCTTCTTACTAGTACTGTTCGGTACAATATTTGCGACCGAACAGCTCAGCACTTTTGCCTGCATGCATTTCCATAAATGCGTGTATCGCAACTATGACCAGTAAGTTCGTGTCCGACTACCAATCGCGTAACTCAAACCAAACCAAATCAAACCATCTTAGTGTTAATTTAGCTTAAGTTTACCATTCAATATTATCATAATTTGTAGTATCTAATATACCCTTTTTAAACCATATTAATTTCGTATCATTAAGTCAGTGATCGTAAACCAACACCCAAACCGTAACCATTCTAGTATATTCCCGAATCCACCAAATTAACCAAATATAAACCAACCCAGAAGTTAGTGCTAAACCACGCAGGTGCTAACTTCTACATGGTCCTTCGAGCTTCAAGGGCCTCGGTTCGCGAAGTACAGTGAAGTGTTTGTGCGCCGGGACCTTGCAACCAGTGTTTTACCAGTTTGTAGTATAGGTATATTGGAAGTAGGTAGGCAGTGAAGTCAATTTGGAAGAAATTGGGCAGCTGTCGCGTAAGGAGAATATAAGGTCAGACCAAACCATTTTATAACATTTTATTTTCACTTGCGTATTAAATTAACAGTGGAAATAATGGAGCAGTTAGCAGTCAGCCAAACGGAGGTGTACGACTCCTTGGTTAAACTATTAACCAACATCAAGAAAGACGGAGCTGAACGAAAAACCATAGATTACTGCAAGCGGAAGCTGGAGATATTAGAAAATTACTGGAGAGAATATCAACGCAACCATAGAAAGTGCTGTGAACTTGCTGAATTTGGCCATGTGTATTTTACAAAAAATTGTTTTGATAAGGCAGAGGAAGTCTATTTATCGATCAAGCAGCTAATTACCAAAACCCTGGAGCTCTTGCTGTCAAGCCAGCAAGAACCTCAACAGCTGCCGACAGAGGCAGGGACATCGAAGCAAGTAGGGGATTCGTCTCATTCACAGGCACTGCAACAGCAACGTAGGGATACGTGTGAAGACAGAAAATTAGATGGAATGATCAAAAAGCAGACCATCCACTTTAGAGCTTTCATGAGAACAGTAGCTACCATAGAAATCGATCAACTACAAAACAAGTGGGAGTTCGACGATGCATTGAAGTCACTTCAAAGTCGTTGGGCTATCATCGACAGCCTGCATTGGGAGATAGAAGGTGAAAACGGGGATGAGGATATCTGGTACCAAGAGGAGTTCAACAGATATGAGAAAATGTACACTGATTTGAAGAAAACCATCAACTCTAAAATGTGGGCCGTTTCTCATCGCGACAAAGCCACTCCTCAGATGGATATTCCAACATTCCAAGGCAATTATCACCAATGGACATCGTTTAAGGATCTGTTCACAGAAACCATCCACAAAAATCCATCATTATCAAACGCGCAAAAAATGCAGTTTTTAAAGAGCAAAATAACAGGAGAAGCTGAGCGGCTGATTCACCATCTTCAGATTAGCACAGAAAATTACGAGGTTTGCTGGGAAATACTAAACCATAGGTATGGCAACAGTAGACTTATCTTCACGTCTCACGTCAACATATTGCTAAACATTCCTAGCATGCAGCAACAATCCACCGGGGCGATCAAGAAACTGCACGACGTGACCAAAGAATGTCTCCACGCAATTCAGAACCTAGGAGTAGATATCAAAACTTGGGATCCGCTGTTGGTACTTTTGTTAGCACAGAAACTTGACAGCGAGTCATTCACTGAATATATCGAGTCGGTGAAGAATCCCAGGGAGCTACCAGTCCTTCAAGAATTCCTAGATTTCTTGGAAAACAAGTTTACTGCCTTAGAAGTATCGCGGCGTAAACAAGAATCAAACAACCAAAAGATGACTAACCAACCACAAAACCATCAAAATTATCAAGCAAACCAGAAGAAATATTATAGTGCAAATAATATCCAGCAGTCATCAAATAAAAGCAATCAAAATTTCATGAAAAACCACACGAAATCGCTACACGTGTCGCGGTCAATCACCTGCCCATTGTGTAATGCTGACCACGGGTTATGGACGTGTACCCAATTTTTGCAAATGTCGGATGAGCAAAAATTAAAAACTGTCAACCATCTAAACTGCTGCACGAATTGCCTATACAACCATTTAAATAAACCTTGTTTTTCTAATAAAACATGTCGCAAATGCAACGGTAAACATAACTCATTATTGCATGACGCATTATCAACCAAAATCAGGCCAAACACATCAGCAAAACCAAACCATAAGGCTGCGCACACACTTGCGACATCATGCGTGACCAATGCTGAACAAGCAGCAGCAACGACCCTTGTATCTTGGGATGACGTGTCCGAGACGCTCTTAGCTACGGCCTTAGTGGAAGTACCAGGATACAATGGCGCATACCATACCATGAGAGCTTTGATTGACCAGGGTTCTCAAATTTCTCTAATAAGTGAGAAGGCGGCTCAAGTTCTGAAACTACGCAGACAGCCTTGCAAAGGTACCATATTCGGCGCAGGGGAAAGAGAAAACAGCTGCAAGGGCGTTATAACCATCCGTATCAAATCAATTCATAGTGAGTTTGCCTTGGAAGGTGAAGTTCTCATTATGAATAATCTAATTAAAAGTTTACCAAATAAATCATTCATAAAACCAACCTGGCCTCACATACAAAACATTAATCTGGCAGACCCAGAATTTAATACCAGTCGACCAGTGGACCTACTGCTTGGAGCAGATGTATACTGCAAGATAGCTTTAGGTGGCCTTTTGAGGGGCCATAGCGAAGATCAACCAATAGCCCAACAAACGCAATTAGGATGGTTGCTTTGCGGGACAATGGCACCACGATATAGGTGTAATGTCGTTCTTCACAACACGGAAGATCTACGCAGATTCTGGGAAAATGAAGACATCAACCAACAGATTGATATGTCCGCCGAAGACCATGAATGTTTGCAGTATTTTCTGTCAACAACAGAGAGACTAGAGAACGGGAGATACCAAGTCCGACTGCCGTTCAAACCAGAAACCAAGGAACAGATAGGATCCACTAAACCATTAGCATTGGCACAATTTCGTAGCTTAGAGAGAAAGTTACAGAAAGATCCAGAATTAAAAACAGAATACACAAAGTTTTTGAACGAGTATTCTAATTTAAACCATATGATGCCGTCAGCAACAAACACGGGTGTTGGGGTGTTGGGGTGGATCCAAGGAGATCCAGCGAGATGGAAACCATTCGTTTCAAATCGCGTCAAAGCTATCACTAAAATAATACCAAAAGAAAAATGGAGTTATGTCAAAACTATTGAAAATCCAGCTGACTGTGCCAGCCGTGGATTAAGAACCAAACAATTAAAAAACCATGATCTGTGGTGGTGGGGGCCATCATGGATTCAATCATACCAAAACCATGACATACCTCAAACCACCTACGAAACCAGCCTAGAGATAAGACAGTCTAACGCAGTAGTTGTGGAAAATCACCAGAAAACAACCATGACCATACCAAACATTGTTGACCATTTACTTACCAAACTGAATTCCTTTGCAAAAATCATACGCGTTTTTGCATGGATACTACGACTACCTACTGCAAAGGCAGGCCGTCAACCTTATCTCTCATTACATGAACTCCGTCGCGCAAAACAGCTGATTATAAAAAGTGTGCAACATATCGAATTCGCCAGTGACGTCAATTGCTTACTTAAGAATGGAAACGTGCATTCGAAAAGTAAACTTTTACAATTACACCCTATCCTAGACCAAGATGGTATCTTGCGAGTAGGGGGGCGATTAAAAAACGCACAAATAAGCTCAGAGATGAAACACCCAATCATACTACCACACTAATAATTCTATACGCTCATGAGCTAACCTACCACGGTGGAGCGCGCCTTACTTTATTAAACATTCGACAAAGTTATTGGATAATCAGCGGATATTCAGCTACAAAGAAAGTCGTACGACAGTGTGTTACATGCAAGAAGCAAGAGCCTATCCAACAATATCAGCTCATGGGTGATTTACCATCATTCAGAGTAAACCCTGAAAGCGCCTTCTACCATTGTGGTGTCGACTACACAGGCTTTGTGGAAGTGAAAGCAAACAAAGGGCGCCGGATTAAAACTACCAAAGGCTACATAGCGCTTTTTGTATGTATGGTGACGAAAGCTGTGCATCTAGAACTCGTCTCAGATTTAACCAGCTCAGCTTTCTTAGCCGCAATACAAAGAATGGCAGCACGACGCGGAGCACCACGTCACATCTATAGCGACAATGGGACCAATTTCGTTGGAGCAAACAGAATGCTGCAAGAAGAATACGACCATCTTCAAAATGTTTTCAAAGAGTCATTCTTTAAAGAGATAACAGAACTACAAATTGAATGGCATTTCAATGCACCATCATGGCCTCATGCGGGAGGACTTTGGGAAAGAGCAGTGCGAAGTCTCAAACACCACCTCAAACGCGTGATTGGACAACAAAAATTAACATTTGAAGAATACACCACACTGTTATCAAAACTAGAAGCTTGCCTAAATTCACGACCACTTTGTGCGCTATCAGAAGACCCGGAGGATTTAAATTTCCTCACACCAGCTCATTACCTATCAGCAAGACCAGGTTCAACCATAATCGACACAGCAGAAGACGCCAGAACCAGGTGGCATTTAGTGTCAAAAGTATTTGAAGATTTATGGAAAAGATGGAAAACAGAATACTTGACCCAACTATCAACCAGGAACAAGTGGATGAAATACCAGAAGAACGTTAAGGTGGGTGATCTAGTAATGATACACGACGATAACTTACCTGCAGGAAAATGGCCAATGGGACGTATAATGGAAGTACATCCAGGAAAAGATGAACTTGTCAGAGTAGTGACTCTGAAAACCAAAAATGGTTACATGAAGCGCCCTATAGTTAAACTATCAGTTTTACTCGATATCCGTGGTTTTACCTATGGACCAAACGGAACCTATCATACCAGAAAAAGGAAAACCACTACAACCACAATATGCTACCACTACTAGAGCCAAAATGGAACCACGTAACCGCTCGCAACCAAATACCAGTACCAGAACCACAACGTGCAGCACCTATCCCAAGATAGTAAACATTGCACTGGCATTGTTACTATTCTTAAGTATAATATCACCAACAATAGCCTCATACAATATTACGCAATTTGATAGCAACAAAACTTTGTACTTTGATACCGTGGGGAAAGTACAATTGATTCGGGACAAGTGGAAACTAGTCACGTATTTTAACATGTCACCATATTGGCAGGGAGAAAAAGCCATCAATGACTTTATAAGCTATCTCGACAAAACATGTGATACAATCAGGGAATCAAGTCACTGCCATATGATACTCCTACAAATACGTCACGATTACAATCAACTGCAATACTACAACCAGCTGTTGCTTAGCCAGCATTACGGCGAGCGCTTACGAACACGACGCGGCCTTATCAACGCTGTCGGTTCAATTGCAAACTCATTGTTCGGAGTATTAGACGAAAGTTTCGCAGAAAAGTACAGGCAGGACATTGAACTTGTGCATCATAATCAAAAACACCAAGGTCAGTTATGGAAGAACTTGACATCTATCGTAGAAGCAGAGCACAATGTACTACAAAGAACTGAGAGCATTATAGCAAGGCAACACAAAACCATAAATAAGCATCTAAATGCTTTAGATAACGTCAATAATAAGATGCAACAAGAAATCGATGTTATGGCAGCACAACAGGACTTCACATTGGTCTCGATAGCTACCATTAATATGATGCAAAACTTGAAGCAGATACAGAATACTTTGATAGATACTATCACCGAAAACTACCATGGTCAAATCAGTCTGCATCTACTGACACCAGCGCAGCTCAAGCGAGAACTACAAATTATCTATGGGCAAATGCCTCAAGATTTAGGCTTACCCATCGATAACATAGAGACAGACCTTCAGCACATCTACAAGCTACTGAGAACAAAGGCTCGAGTCACCGAAAAATATGTTATATTTGAAATTACATTCCCGCTCATTACAAGAGAAAGTTTTCGATTATATAGGATAGTACCAATTCCGCAACAAACCAACGACAGTATGACCAGCATAATACCAATCTCGGAATATGTCGCAGTGAACTTGAAAAAGGATATTTCGTACCAACTATACATGAACTTGACACATGTTTGTATCACGGAGAATCCTTCATGTGCGAGCTCTTCAAACCTATCCTGAATTTGGAAAAGGACGAAAACTTTTGCGAAACCAGCCCAATAAACAAAAGGTGCACAACAGAAAGAACAGTGTGTAAAAACAGATGGGTAGAGTTACAGTCAACGTCACAATACCTATATTTTTGCTGTGACACATATAATATTAAAATCATATGCGACGATCACGTTACCATTCGTCAGCTTACTCGATCAGGGGTCATTAGCATGACACAGGAATGTTTGATTAAAAGTAAAGATTTTACGCTGTATTCTTTACAACAACAATCCAACCACTTAATTTTTTCACCAAACTTGCTCATACCAGAGCTAGACCAGATAAACCATATTGTAAACATTCAAATACCAACGGAAACAACATTACCAGAAGACATGAGCCTGAATAGATCTCTATCCTTTCTTGGAGAACAGATCAAAACACTGAAATCCAACAAAGCAGAGATCGATGAAATATCAGTCCATGACATCCACCAGTACACCGTCGTTTACATAATCCTGGGGGTCATCCTATGCGCAGCAGCAGTCTGGGTATGGAGAAGAGTGAGATGCTGTTCGCAATCTGCGGCCAGCCGGGCGGAGCCTCACCACAGACAGGAGTCAGTGGCGACTACATCGGAGTCAACCATCAGCAAAGTGAGAGTGAACCGATAGGTTTAAGTGCATATTTTGCCAGACGGTGGCCCAGTGGTATGCGTAGTGCGGGTAATAAGGGAAGGGCTACGTTGCCTAAACCGCGAAAAGAACGTGTGCTTACGGTTGAAGACTCATTAGTGTGAAATAAGTGTATGTTTTTAAGGACTTTAATTTGTTTACCATTTTTACAACACTTTTACTTTGTTTACCATTTTTATAACACTTTTACTTTCTTTAACATTTTATACCACTTTTAAGCTTACCATTTTATAATTAATTTACATTTTGTTTACCATTTGACATGTAACTATTATTACTTAACTAAGGTGATTTGAGGATTATTTTTACCCACTTTATTCTTGTCTTATCACATCTCGTGCTCGGGAATATGTTCGGTACAATATTTGCGACCGAACAGCTCAGCACTTTTGCCTGCATGCATTTCCATAAATGCGTGTATCGCAACTATGACCAGTAAGTTCGTGTCCGACTACCAATCGCGTAACTCAAACCAAACCAAATCAAACCATCTTAGTGTTAATTTAGCTTAAGTTTACCATTCAATATTATCATAATTTGTAGTATCTAATATACCCTTTTTAAACCATATTAATTTCGTATCATTAAGTCAGTGATCGTAAACCAACACCCAAACCGTAACCATTCTAGTATATTCCCGAATCCACCAAATTAACCAAATATAAACCAACCCAGAAGTTAGTGCTAAACCACGCAGGTGCTAACTTCTACAAGTACTGTCACAGTCACTACAACTTCTTGTAAGCACTGAACTATTAATTAGCTTTAGGTTGTAAGCACTGAACTATTAATTAGCTTTAGGTTATGTAAGGTAGTGTATGAAATGAAAGTTTGAATAATCTCACCAGCATTTAATAGAAACTAAAATACTTTATACAACAGGATATTATTAACACTAGAAATAGCAATACATATTAGGCATAAAGTACGTTACATGATTGATTATTTTAAGTAATTTAGAAATATGAACAACCAATAGCACTCAGATATGAAAATATTAACTGACCTGGCCTTGCTCCAACGGATAGCAATATTTCTCTACGAGGTGACACAGTATTACTTTTTGGTCTTTACACTTCGGCGTCGCAGGCACAACTGAGCTGCGCACGGCCCGTTTCAAACCAAGTCGTACGCGCACAGTCACGTGTCGCCCGCCGACCGTTACGTGATTCGAACACAACAAGGCGGTACTTAATAAAATAAATGCGTTTATCTTAAATGTAAAACGCATTTATTACATCTACTAAGTACAATTATGTAATGAGTTTACCAAAATCCTAACAGCTCGGCCATCCTGCTAGAGCAAGTCCCTTCGCTCTTTTATTTTCAGAATATTATAATTTACTGTTTATAAAATTATCAGTTAATCAAATTAATAATACACTCTTCAAATCATAGAATATTAACAATTTGTACGAATTTCAAATGATTGATTTTAATAGGCATGCTTAAATTAGTATTACAATCAATGTTTACAATATGTGTTTAACATACTCAATTTTTTTAACTAATTTAGTTACACACTTCAAAGCGATTATAAAAACACAATAAAAATAATTAACAAAATAATAAAAAGAATTACAAAAAGAGGTTTATGTAAATGTTTAACACATACCTAAATTACATTATTACAAATACAGAATTTAAAACAAAGATGCAATATATAATAAATAATTACAGTTTTTCAGTTCAATTACAGCTTTTTTTTTTTTTACACATTATTAAGCAAATAATTATTTAACCTTTTCACAGAATATACAATATTACAAATTAGTAGAAACATTACCGCGTTCTTAAATATTAAGTACTTATTTTAAATTAGTTCTGTAAATATTACTAGGGACATTAATTTGTTGCCCTAATCTTGATGACTTATTTACACAATAATAAATTGCAGCAGGTAATAAAGCAACATTTACTATGATGTATCGATGTTCGATAGCTCTGGTCCCGATGTAACGTTATCACATTCGGAATCCGAACTACCAAAGTTTTGATTAAAACTAAGCCATGGTTTCATTTTATCTACTGCAATAATGTTTTCATAATTACGACAGCCTTTTTTTCGCGTGAGAGGGGTATCTGTTACTAAATAACGATCATTGGGCAAAACTTTAACGATTCTGTAGGGTCCTTGAAATTTCATAATTAATTTCTTGGATTTACCAGTATTCGGAATTTCCCTTCTCACACTTACCAAGTCTCCGACTGTATACGATATGTTCTTAATACGCTTTGAATCAAACCTTACCTTATCTTTTATCTGTTGGTTATTGATTCTTTCTCCCGCTTTGCTTCTTTCTTTTTCCAGATCTTCTGACGCTAAAGTTTCTATGACTCCGTCAATGACTTCACTGAGCCTGTTCTCAGTCTGACTTTTGATTCGTACGCCAAATAATAGTTCTGAAGGGCTCTTACCTGTAGTTTTGTGCACTGTAGTGTTCAGTCCAATTTGCACGTCAGGGATAAATTCGTCCCATGCCCTTTCATCCTTACCATGCGTTTTAGTAGAAAGGGCATCGATGATTGTCCTATTAAATCTTTCCACCTGACCATTGGCTCGCGGCGTGGCAACTGCGTTTAGGATATGTTTTATACCCAACGATTTTGTAAATGATCGAAAGTTATTACTTGTAAAGGAGGTACCTTGATCGGTGATTAACCTCACAGGTGTTCCAAAATAACTAATGTGTTCTCTTAAAACCCTTATTGTTGTCGATGTCTTTGTATTCTTAACGGGTGAAATGTTAATGAACTTTGTAAAACCATCTATTATAACTAGGATATAAACGTTACCTCGTTTGCTACGAACGAATGGTCCCAGGTGATCAGCATGAATAGTATGGAAAGGTATCTCTACCTTTGGGATTGGATGTAACTCACCTTGCTGTTTCCCCGTTGTGCCCTTGTGGTGAGCACACTCTAAACATGATCGGACGTATTTATTCACAAAACGTCTCATTTTCGGGAACCAAAATGATTGTTGAATTCGAGAAAGGGTTTTTTCGAAACCAAAATGACCGATGTCATCATGGTTCATTTTAACAACTTGCCAACGCACCCCTTTTGGTACCACCCATCGAACACAATCATCTCCGTTATAATTTAATAAACGATATACCTTACCGTTTTTTAGTTTGTAATTCCTGACTATCTCCGAAACGTTTTCAGATTCCGGATCAGTCAAAATTTGTTTTATCCGGGAAATCTCTTCGTCAGTGGATTGGACCGTTGTGATCCAATCCTCTGATTCGGTTGATAGAACGTCAAGTACGTGATCATCTATAACCGCCTTGTCCACCGGATTTCTACTTAAAGCGTCTGCGTGCGTCATACCTGTACCCGGCCTATATTCTATTTCGCAATCAAACTCTTGGAGCTGGACCCACCAACGAGCAATTCGAGAAACTAGATCACGCTTTATTAGTGTTGTACGAAGCGCGTTGCAGTCCGTTAATATTTTAAATGCAATCCCAAGAAGATAAACACGGAATCTGCTGAGAGAAGCTACAACCGCAAGTGTTTCTAATTCAAACGAATGCATTCGTTGCTCATCCGGAGTCGTTTTCCGACTGAAGTAAGAGACTGGTTTGAATAGACCTTCATCACATTTTTGCATTAGAATCCCCGCAACGCCATACTTGCACGCGTCAGTGTGTAACTGAGTCTCCCTTTTTGGATCGTAAAGAGCCAATATCGGACGAGAAATAAGAGCTTGCTTCAAAGCATCGAATGAGTCATTTTGTTCTTTAGTCCATTTCCACTGACAGTCCTTTTTCAAAAGATCCGTCAATGGTTTGCAAATGACGGCGAAACCTTTTACAAATCTACGAAAAAAACTAGCCAAACCGATAAACTGCCTTACTTCGTGTTGGTTCTTCGGAACCGGGAATTTGGCCACAGCTTCGATTTTGCGAGTGCCTGGTTTAATACCTACAGAGCTGACTTCAAAACCTAAGAAGTCTATTTTGTCAAAGAAGAAATGGCATTTAGAAAGTTTTAATGTTAGTTTCCCGGTGCGTAAAAGAGTTAGCACTTCCTGAAGCCTAACGAGACCTTCCTCAAACGTTCGTGCCGGAATGAGAACATCATCCATATAAACCAGAGCATATTTGATTTTTGCTTCGGAAAGTATTTTATTTATGGTTCTTTGAAACACTGATGGGGCATTTACTAAGCCAAACGGCATCCGAGTATATACATATTGACCATCAGGGGTAACGAATGCAGTTTTATCTTGTGAAGACGTGGAAATAGGAATTTTATAGTAGCCGGATGCCAAATCAAGGGAAATGAATAATTTACTGCCGGCAAGTTGATCTAATTGGTCTTCAACTCTAGGAAGGGGATAATGATCTTTTTTAGTTCGTTTATTTAGAGCCCGGTAATCGACGCATAGTCGCTTTTCACCGTTCTTTTTGTTAACAAGCACGATAGGGCTCGCGTACAGTGACGAGGACTCTCGGACTATACCTGCGTCAAGCATTTCGCCAACCATATCGCGAACGAGGTTCCTCTCCACCAAAGACATCCGATAAGGTCTGTAAACTACTGGTTCAGAATTTTCCAACTCTATTATCATTTCTCCCGCAGAGGTTAGTCCTAAATCTTTTAAATTAGATGAAAAACAATCATTAAATCTATTGAGTAGACATTGTAATTGAACTTTTTGTTCATTTGTAATTGTGGGACCAACGAGTAAGTATTCATCTAAATTAGATTTGTCAAAAGACACAACGGAAACATCTTGAATGATTTTATCAGAAAGGTCAACAATATATTTTTGGCAAAGGTTATTTGAGAATTGCTTATATTGAATACGATTACTCTACCTAGACCCGATTTTAGATCGTATCCTCCGGGAAATAAATAATATTCACCACCGGGCGCGCCTCTTACAGAACCGTTGACATATATTTTCCCATTAAAATGATTACACGAATTTACTGGAACAGTAATTATTTCACACGGTGACAAAGAAATGTCTTCCGAAACCCTCAAAAATAGTTTAGTATCTATACTAGTTTTTTCAAAAATTATTTCACTTGGTGTTTTGGTAATGATTATGTTAGGTAATTCTGTAAAAGTGTGTCCCAGTAACACAGGATATTTCAGAGCGTGATTTTCGACGATTAGAATTTCAATATTTTCTTCTATACCTTGAACGATAACATTAACCCTGGATCTACCTAATGGACTAACATAATTTCCACCTATTGCCCTCATCAAGGGTAAATCTTTGGTATCGATAGAAAGTTTTAAGCTTTTAGCTTCAGTTTCCCTAATAAGACTGCATTGGCTACCTAAATCAACGTGACATACTAATTCTTCATTGTTGATCAGAATGTTAAAAATATATTTTGAGTTAGATTCACCCGATGTTAGTTCTGATACCAATTTTTCTTCGACAGTGTCCTTTTGAATGCTGTCTTGTGGCTTTTGTTTCCTGAACCTACAATAAGTACTTAAATGGCCCAACTTACTACAATTAGTACACGTTGTTGGTGTCTTCCGGCATTGAATACTCTTGTGACCTTCTTCATTACAATTGTGACAAACTAACCTTTTTGGTTCAGGGCCGTTTCGTCTGGTGAAAACGGTCGTTCCAGTAGGTCTCCTCTCATGTTTTTGATTTCTTTCCCCAGCATCTCTAGTAGAACCTATTTTAACAGTTTTTAAGTATTTCAGTACCTCTTCCGGCTCGCGGAATTGAGCAGCTTGAGCACCGACTCTGACAGCGCGATCTTCAATTCCGTTTAGAATACAGTCGACCGCTTTACGTCCTTTAATTCCGCATCTATTGAGTAGATTCATTTTTTCGTAAAAGTAGTGCTCCAATGATTCGCCATAACGGGCTTTTTTAGCTAGCATCGCTATTAAAAGTTCCGCGTAATCGTCACGACAAGGAAAATTTTCTACCAATTTTCTTTTCCATTCGGTCCATGAGTAAAGGACTGTGCTGAGACCCTTGTACCAAATCTTTGCAACACCGGTTAATTTTGGTAGGGCAAAATGGATAGTTTCTTTTTCATCCCAACCATAGATCTCTGCACACTCCTCCACTTTAGTAAGCCACATCAAGATGGTCTGATCTTTTGTCATTGGATCAAATTCTGGAATGACATTATTTAAGGAAAGTTTGGACCCAGATCGACCTTTTACATCTTTAAGAATATCTAAAAACTTATCTAAGATACTGTTAGTATTATCTTTATCATCTAAATCAGTATTTACATGTTTATGCGACTGAACATTCGGGGAATAATGACGTCGTTTTCTTTGTTTACCATTGGTTGAATGATCAGAATTGCTACTAGTTCGCCGTCTTTTACTCCCCTCACGTCCGTCACATATTCTATTGTTAGTTTGACCCCTTCGTTGATCGAGTCGTTTACGCGATGAAGTCCGACCTTCTGAACTGCTACCAGAATAGTCTACACACTTTGAATCTCGTGATCTACGGCGTCGTCGGCGTACTCGTAACTCGCGGGACTTACCAAGTTGTCTAGATGCATGTTCCGTCAAGCGCGACTGGTGACAACGTTTGGACGACATTCTTGATCTTTGAGGTTGGCCGTTACGAGGACAGAATTATAGACTCGTCGCTGGAAGCATACGGAGAATTCGTCTGTCGCTGATCTGCGCCTGCAGCTGCACCTTCAGTAGACATAATTTCGTGCCCGCTCTATAGCAGCACCGTGCCCAAGTTACTTACACTTGATAACAGCACTTGTGCCCAAGCCTTATAGTACTTGATAGCAGCACTATGATATTTAACGTGCCCAAGCCTTACACTTGACTTGATAGCAGCACTGATAATTAATGTGCCCAAGCCTTACACTTGACTTGATAGCAGCACTGATGATTAATGTGCCCAAGCCTTACACTTGACTTGATAGCAGCACTGATGATTAATGTGCCCAAGCCTTACACCTGACTCGCTAGCAGCACTGATGATTAATGTGCCCAAGCCTTACACTTGACTTGATAGCAGCACTGATGATTAATGTGCCCAAGCCTTACACTTGACTTGATAGCAGCACTGATGACTAATACGTGGTTAGAAACTGAAACTTGTAGTCAATATTCACAACGTCATCGTTTTAATGCTTTGGAAGATCCATAGTATCAAAACGATCAACATTGGTGAGAGTACATATGCGAATTTAAAAAAAAAAAAAAACATTTTGAATGGAAAACCGTTACAATGTCGAAGCATTTCCAAAGTGTAGTCCTGGTTATGCTGTGTAATTATAAAGTGCTTTCAGAGGGTAGCCTTGGCATAGCTGTGTAATGATGTAACGCTTCCAGAGGGTAGCCCTGGCAAAGCTGTGTAATGATGAAGTGCTTCCAGAGGGTAGCCCTGGCAAAGCTGTGTAATAATGTAATGCTTCCAGAGGGTAGCCCTGGCAAAGCTGTGTAATGATGAAGTGCTTCCAGAGGGTAGCCTTGGCAAAGCTGTGTAATAATGTAATGCTTCCAGAGGGTAGCCCTGGCAAAGCTGTGTAATGATGAAGTGCTTCCAGAGGGTAGCCCTGGCAAAGCTGTGAAGTGATGTAACGCTTCCAGAGGGTAGCCCTGGCAAAGCTGTGTAATAATAAAGTGCTTCCACATTGCAATTACATATCATGAAAAAAAACAAAACAAAAGAATGAATAATAATAATATTTTACACAGTATAATATTTAACAGCTTACCACAATTAATAAAAAAAATGTATGAGTTCATTAGGGTATAATGCCATTGCTTGTTTTATTCAAAATTATTCATTACTCACAGACTAATTTATTATAAAATACAATAAGATCGTTCAACCCTGACTTTGATGATAGTAAGGTTATATTATAACAGTACAGGAGAAAAAAAAAACAAAAGCAATTTTTTCAACCGAAAAACTACCTGTGGGCAGGATAAACGAGTAGATAGTTTTGTTTTTACTTTTACTCGTCTATCCCACTTCTGAGATGTAAGCACTGAACTATTAATTAGCTTTAGGTTGTAAGCACTGAACTATTAATTAGCTTTAGGTTATGTAAGGTAGTGTATGAAATGAAAGTTTGAATAATCTCACCAGCATTTAATAGAAACTAAAATACTTTATACAACAGGATATTATTAACACTAGAAATAGCAATACATATTAGGCATAAAGTACGTTACATGATTGATTATTTTAAGTAATTTAGAAATATGAACAACCAATAGCACTCAGATATGAAAATATTAACTGACCTGGCCTTGCTCCAACGGATAGCAATATTTCTCTACGAGGTGACACAGTATTACTTTTTGGTCTTTACACTTCGGCGTCGCAGGCACAACTGAGCTGCGCACGGCCCGTTTCAAACCAAGTCGTACGCGCACAGGCACGTGTCGCCCGCCGACCGTTACGTGATTCGAACACAACAAGGCGGTACTTAATAAAATAAATGCGTTTATCTTAAATGTAAAACGCATTTATTACATCTACTAAGTACAATTATGTAATGAGTTTACCAAAATCCTAACATTCTGCAAACTAATTCATGATGGCAGCTCAACTGGGTGATATCCAATGAGCCCAAAATAACCTCGAGGATTGTTTCCTTAGAAAGATGGGTGAGCTTGAGACGCAGATCCAATGTGCTGGACCCGCAAAGGACACCGTAGCAAAGCTTGCTGAAGAGTTCCGGTCATTTCGTGAGCTTACCTATTTTTGGCATGCTGGGTCTTCATAGGCAGCAGATAATGAAGTACTCTAGAGTGGTTGATGGATTGGAAACAAGATCTCGTTGTCGTCGTCGTCTCGTCGGTTTGCTGAAGCGGACACAGAGGATTGCAAGGCTCTTAGATATTTTAAAGAACAAATTGGCACTGCCTGACATCACTGCATTTTCCATCAAAGTGTGTCACAGACTTGGGACATCAAGTAAGGGACTAACAATTAGCAGACCCATAATGGTAAGGTTCTCCAATGTTGACCAGAAATCCTCTGTATGGAAGGCAAAGTCTGCATTGAAGGGAGCCTCGGTCACAATCAAGGAGTTCTTGACCAGGTCTAGGCAAACTTTATTCAGCAGGGTGCGCCTGCACTTCGGGATGCCGCCATGTCAGGAACTCAGGACGGGGTATCGTCATCAGATCCCCCAATGGAACATGGCATAAGATTTGTTCTTTAGAGGAACTCAATCCCTTGTTGGCTAAGTACCCTAAGAAGACCGGAGAATCATCTGCCGTTACGTTAGGTAAGTTTGCAACCGATTAGTGTTTATTCGTTTCTCCAACTTATCAGTTTTTTGTGCTTGGGACATCAGTTCAAGTTATCATTATAGTTTTATCGGACATGTCTACCTGCTAAATATTTCTTATTTTCACTTCAAAACTACATTAATCACATTCTGTTGATAATTTGCTCAATTGTTTGTGTTAGTAAAATAAATTTTTTTCGTCATTCGTTTTTCTCACTGTCATATCATCTGCCAGTATTATAATGATGCTCTGTGCATCTATCAATCTTGAATTTGTCAAAATTCTGACGTCCCATGTTCCTTGACCACGTTTGTGTTGTATTTCCTAAGTTGCGTTTCGTTTTTGCACACGTAACTTTGTCATATATCGTTTTGTGCTTCGCTGGCTTATAATATTTTGTGATTGTTTGTGATGCTGTTCCTCTTCTGAATTAATTTGGTTTTTTTCTGGTTTTTATTGTACTATTGCACAGTGTTACAGGTATCTTTTGGCGCTTGAATAACTTTGACAGGTGTTATTGTCAAGCATTTGTGTAATTATTTCGTATTTAGGGAAACAAGACGCTAAGTTTCGGTTTAGGTCACGCGACAAAAGGTCCATGTGCGGTCAATAAATGTGATAAGTAACCAGGGTATTTTCGAAAAAAAATCAACTTAATTAATAGAAAACAGAAACAAATAGCTCATTTAGCAAATTAAATGTGATATTAAATGAGAAGAAAACTAAATGCATAAGATTCGCTCAAACAAATGTTAGAAGTAGTCAATGTCACGTTGTATTGAATAAGGAGATACTAGAATTCGTCGAAAAAACGGTTTTTCTGGGGATCGCGCTTGACTCAAAGCTACAGTGATGTCCTCGCTTAACATCGCTTGCAGGGCGGCCAAGTTCAGCCGCTTACGCTGTTTGGAAAATCCGTCAATTAACAGACGTGGATACCGCGAGACTAGTATATTTTAGTTACTTTCATAGCATCATGTCTTACGGTATTCTGCTATGGGGACGGGCTGCAGATATTGATTCTATCTTTATTCTGCAAAAGAGGGCTGTCAGAGCCATCTACAACCTCTGCAAACGCGAATCTATAAGGGAAAAGTTTAAAAAAAAATTGTCCATATACAGGGTGGAAAAAATCAATGGGCCCTGAAAGGAAACTACTTTCAATCCTTAAGATAGATGTTTTACTTAAAGGAAGCATTCCTTTATTTTTAAAAAGAAACAAAACTGCATTCACAGATTTCTCAACAAGCTTACTTAGGTAAGCTTGTTGAGAAATCTGTGAATGCAGTTTTGTTATGTTATTTATACAGTTTTGTTATTTTTAGCTGATTGATTCCCGGGTTAGCCCGGGAATCAATCAGCTAAAAATTCAAAAAATAAACACTCGCTATTTTATTTCACTGGTCGATACAGTCAATGTTAAAGATAAAATTTCTCCAAGAAACATTAGGTCTTACACTCGTCTGGACTATTTTTTATGGGGCCATGTAAATAATGTTATTTACAAGAAGTCTTATGAGACTATAGAAGAGCTGCTGAGCTGCTAGGCGTTGAAGTAGAAAATGTTATTAGGAGCATAGGTACACGAAGTGAATTTCAAAAAAGGATAAATGTGTGTATCCGCAACGAGGGGTCTCATTTCAAACAACTTATCAGTAAAATGATTAAAGTGCACCAAATTGTAATTTTAAATATGTAATTCAAGTAAGTATCAAAGTCTTGCTAGGTAATAATTTTGTTTCAAGTTACGTGTCCATCATATTAGAATTGATCATAAAATAAAATTAATGTGAGATTTAATGATCTTTTTTATTTCTAAGACCAAATGTGAATTACAGATTTTATCCTGAACAATCATCCTATTGATTAGTAGAATAAAATAGCGAGTGTTTATTTTTTTGAATTTTTGGCTGTCGATTCCCGGTTTAGGTAAGCTTGTCGAGAAATCTGAGAAAGCAGTTTTGTTTCTTTTTTAAATAAAGGCATGTCTCCTTTAAGTAAAATAATCTATCTTAAAGATTTAAAGTGATTTCCCTTCAGAGCCCATTGATTTTTTCCACCCTGTATATATGAAAACATTATGTATGTTCGAAAAAATCTACATATTTTTAGTAAAATAAGTGACAGGCATAATTTCAACACTAGAAATAGGAACAAATTAGTTCAACCACGTTTCAGATTGTCAATATATTTCTTTTATGGGGTACTTTGTAAAATGTTATAATAAAATAAAATACCACTCGATATTCTTCAACTACATGAGAAGTTTAAAACATGCATTAAACGCACACTATGTAGACAAGCATATTATAAGTTCAATGACTGAATGCAAATTTAAAACTCATATAAAAAGTACACTTTGTAAACAAGCATATTACAAATTAGAGAATTATATCCTAGATAAGAATGCTTGGAAACATGCTGGTCCTGCGCCATAGGACAATCTAGAGTGTAGACAAAATCAAACTGGTTGCTAATTTAATTGCATAATTTATAATTTTTATGACTTTGATTGTTACATTATGTACTTAACTACTTTAACTCACACACTAAATTGTTACTTGTTAAAATTTTGGAAACATCATCTACTTATCAATATTTGTAAATATGTGAGCACCATGTATCGTATCACATAATTAATTTACCTGCCTTTGCATTATATTTAATTCTTTTTACCTATTGTGGTATAGTAATTTTATTCTAGGTGCATCGTCTTCACATATGATTACATAATTAATGTGAACTTACATAATATTGTAAAACATTTTAAAAGAGTAACGGTGGAGTTTCTTGCCCATTCTTCTCCATACGAAACTACCTTTTGGAAGGGGCAACTAGAATCAATTCTATTTTTTTGTAAATTTTGACGTTCAAAAGTGCCTTTTATGTGCCTATTTGAAATAAATGATTTGACTTTGACTATATCGTAGATAAAATGTTTGGCTTAATGCTGGTGCTGCACACTAATTACGTAACACACTATCTATCGCAATCTGAATCATTTTGAAGCCTATTGCTCATCCATTGCTTCATATGTTCGAAAAATTTGTCTGCTCAACAACGTAAACACGAGTAACGCAATGAATGTTGTTGAACTGTCAAAATAAAACCCATTGCTACTGTTAGTGTGTTATGTAACTACCCTGCTGCTCCACAGCCACTTGGGCTCACTTGTTAAAATTTGAATGTTTGGAAGAGATGCTTTACTTTTATTTTCTCTTTTATTTTTTTCTAACACGAACACGAACACGAACTTATTGTTTATTTTTTATAAAATATGTTACATTGTTGAATACTGCATTAGATATTAATGCTTATCTTTTCTTTTTGGTAGTAAAATTTTATTCATCTCGCAAATATATAGCAAACTATAGTTTTGTATAATTAAGAAGCATTTTTTCAATTTTGTAAATGTGAGTACCATGGATTCGTTTATTATGTCATTATTATGTATGTTAACTTGAAAGCATGGCAGTTGAGACGATGTCATGCTCACTTAAATGTCTCACTGTTGGTGGCGCGTGTGTTGTATCATTCGGTTCCCTACAAACTGGTTGAGCTGGATGGTGCTGATCCACGCGTCATGCTCGTGAACGGGCGCCGTCGGTTGGGACTGGTCATCTCTTAACTGCCACAGCTTATTTTTAATCTTATATTTTGAATATTTTCTTAATTTTTTTTTACATTTTTCTCACATTTGGAAGCAACAAGATTAATATACCTACCCAGTATTTTGTAATATCTTGATTTAAAAGGAGTGTCCTTGGAGTTTCTTGCCCGTTCTTCTCTATAGAGGTCTACGTTTTGGAATGGACAACTAGCTTCAACTTTCTGATTAACTGACCGACTCTTTGACTGTTCAAAAGTGCCTGTAAATGGTTTAATTGAAATAAATGCTTTGACTTTTTCTCAAAACTAGAATTGGCGCTGTGAATCCGTAGAGTCGGAGTACGCACATTACGTCATCATGGGCGATTTCAACACTGACCTTGCTCACCACACCCCTCGATCCCGTAAATTCCTTAACATCATCGGTTGGTTTTTCCCATCATGACCTCGTGTTCCTCTCGTATGGCCTAAAACTGTCCCAAAAGTTCTGCACATGCTATCTTTTGCGCGTATGGACGTTGATAAGCTTCGTCAGGACGCGTCAGCCCTCAGTTGAGAACAACTGGCAGAGGCGCTAATTGTAGACGAGAACTGCGTATTTTCGATCGGACGGTCTTTGTTCTTTATGAGAAACACGCTCCTGTTACGAAGATTAAACTTCGGCATCCTCTTGCTCCTTGGATGACGAAAGGAGTTCGATGTCAATGAGGCGTAGGGATCGGGCCTTGCGTATATTTAAAAAGGATTGCAGTGAAGAAAATCTGAACTTTTTCAAAGCTGCTAGAAATCGGTGTAATCAGATGATATGCAACGCTAAACACCACCATATTCTTGAGAAAATATCTTCTTCTTCACCTGCTGATATCTGGAAGTGCCTTGGTGCCCTTGGTATCGGTAGACGACGTCATGTGGATTTTCCTAATATGGTTGGTGTTGATAATATCAACCGTCACTTCTCAACCACTTGCCATTTGGATTCCCAAAAATGTTGTCCGAGACGGTCGATTTCATTACTGGCCTAGCTAGTTCCATCATAGAAACATTTAACTTCTCCCCGGTCACCTTGAACGAAATTAAAAAGATCATCTTGTCCATAAAATCCAAGGCTGTGGGCTATGACGGCATGAGTCGCAGTATGGTCCTTTGGATCCTTGATATCCTTCTCCTTTCGATTACTCATATCATCATCCATCCGAACCCATCCCTCCCTATCCAGCCACTTTCGACCTGTTTCCATTCTCCCATTCCTGTCTAAAGTGCTTGAGGCCTGTGTACATAAGCAGTTTTCTGGGTTTTTCACCGGAACAACCTTGTTAGCGATTTTCAGTCTGGATTCAGGCCTGGGCACAGTACAGCCTCCGATCTCCTTAAAGTGACTGGTGACATTACAGAAGCGATGGAGGATACCAAGATTACCGTTTTGGAATTAATTGATTTCTCCAGTTCCTTTAACGCCGTCAGCCATGATATTCTCCTTTCTATCCTCTCTCATCTTATGGCGTCGCTCGAGGCCCTGGAATAGTCCTCTTCTTATCTTCGGGACCGTCAACAGTCATTTCGCGTTGATGAGAGCATCGAGTTGGCGCGACCTGGATGCTGGTTTTTCACAAGGCGGTATTCTTTCTCCATTGTTATTCTCCATCTTTATCAATTTTATAACTCACTGGCTTTGGTGTCCGTATCATCTCTATGCTGATGATCTTCAAGTGTATAAAGCTGGGCAGGTAAAAGGTTTATCGGACGCTAAAGCTGATATAAACCAAGCCTCAGCTGCTATCAAAAAGTGGTCTTATAGTTTTAGTGTGTCGGTGTTAACTGACACCCTAAAACTATAAGACCACCTTTTAAACTTAAAGCCATTAGTGTCAGGCCATTGTAATTGGAAGCTCGCGCATGACGGGTAGGGTGGCGCTTAGCTCTCTTCCTCCTTTTATTTTCAATGGTAGCGTCTTACCCATTCCCCTACGGTGAAAGATGTCGGTTTGCATCTTGACGCAACATATAGCTGGCAGGATCAGGTTTCTAGTGTCAGGTAAAGGGTCAACGGTACTCTGCGATTCCTGTACCGTTTGAACAACTTTTAGCCCACTAAGATGAAAACTATGCTTGAGCAGATTTTGATTTTCCCCATCGTCGACTATGGTTACGTGTGCTACTTTGAACTGAATCTGGTTTTGCTGGATAAGCTTGACAGACTGCTCAACAATGGTATCCGGTTCATATTCAAACTTAGGAAATATGACTATGTGTCGAGTTACAGGTCTGAGCTCAAATGGATGTCCATCCGCCAAAGGTGAAGTTTCTCCTTAACTTTCTCCTGAACTTTCGCACCCCGCCTTTTTATCTTATGTCTCACTTTTAATATCTATGGTCTTCACATGCTAACATTCTGCTTTCTTCCAACAATCTTCTCCTACTCTATTCTTCTCAAACTTCTGATTTTGTTCATTCTACCTTTCGTTTATATCAGGACGGCTACCAGTCGGTATGAGTTTAACCGAAAATTGCAGAAATATTTTCAAAATAAATAGAATGTAGTCATCTCAATTACCTCTTTCCCTTAAATTTGTTTATAATATAGTATATATATTATTGATAATGTAGGTATATATTATAGTAAATATGTATGTATGTGTATTATAACTTTATAACCTATTTACCTACTTGTATACCTATTTTATTTACAACTGATTATATTATCTTTTAAATATTTTTTATTATTATTAACGCCTGATAAACAGAGCATATGCCATCTTATCTCTACCCCACCCTTGGTTAACTGGTAGAGAATGCCTAAGGCATTAAATCCACCTTTGTACGTTATAATGTGCGAGAAGTCTAAAAAAATAAATAAGGGTTGTAGTAGTTAACTCTATACACCTATATGTCGTGAAGGTCTGTAAGTTCAGTTAATATAGAGAAACACGTTCCACTAAAATGCACTAGGTAAGTAGTTAGGTTTATTTAAGTTAAGATTAAGTAACAGTATTAGAGTGGAAGGTGATTATTTCTCTCAATTGTTGATAGCTACACAGTTTTAAGTTCACTATAATTAAATTCGTTAGTAATTTTTCTTTTTTTGTTTGTTGAATTAAGACGCGCATCGTTGGCCTAAAGTAGGTTAAAGAGTAAACAGAAAAATGTATGGCTATGAGACCGGACAAAAATATTTGCACAAAAACAACATTTTCATAATTTTTGCGAAACGTTTGCCAGTGTAAGGAACGCTTATCTACTTAAATATACGAAATGAACTTCCAACGCAACAGGAATTTTATGGCAACTACCGTCCTTTCAGTTATTTTGCCTCATATTTTGCATCACTATATGAATCAAAGTGATCTTTATTCTTGTTGCAGAATGGTTGCTGGTAGGTTGCTGATGAGTTGCTGGTGGATTGCTGGTGGGTTGCTGATAGGTTTCTGGTGAGTTACTGGTGGGTTGCTGGTGGGTTGCTGGTGGGTTGCTGTTTGGGTTGCCGTCAGAAGTAAAATAACTGACCTATTCATATTGGGATTATAAAGTATATTTTAATTATGTAAACTTAGTTAATGTTCTTAAATGAAACACGTTGCCCTTTATAAACCTTATATTGACCATCATATTTAAAATTTCTTCGGAGAAGTAAATAATAAAATGTTTTTCTCAAATAGTTTGTGGTTAAGTAAACTACTAACGAATGTTATATTCAACTTATTGTTTTGTATTATTATTATTTTATACATATTAATATTGGTCTGATTTGCACAGCAATGTAGGCATTGCTATGTAAATTGTGCCTATGTGTGTGACTATCGGATACGGATCACATGAGTCGAATCGCGGAACGTGGGATGCGAGAGCAACAGCTTCGACAAGAAGTTCCACGGCGCCGCCGACGGGTGGTGCTCCGACAGCTCGGCCTTCGGACTATGTTGCTTCAGCTGCATGGGTGTCGCTGGGTTTGAGCTTTTAACCCACGATAGCGAATGGCGTACTGTTGACGTCAGCAAGGGCCGCTCTGTCCGAGGGGTGGGACTGTAATAAAGAAACGATTCGAGTGGCGGGTGCGGTAAGACCTGAGGCGGTTCTGCGCCCAGGTGCCGTGGGAAGTGCGGCGCGTGCGGTGGGTGGCGCGCGTCCCCAGGGTGCTCAAGGGCACACTGTGGGCACCACGGGTGCTCCGGCTCTTCAATATAAGTTGGCGCAGAATGTGGTGACTGCTCTCTGTCATCAGTATAACGCTCTGGCAAATATGACCGCGAATTGCCATCATCAGCAGAATAGTCTGTTGGATAATCTGGTTGCCACGGAATGCCTTCATCCAAATTGTCCTTATTCGGCAGGTTCGACCACCATGGCTCGGCGTCTTCAACCGAATGTGTTGTCGAGCACTTCCTCTGTAGCAGAGCCGGATGATCTTGCTCCTGCAACAAGAGCAGCAGTTTCGGCAGCAAGGGTCGTGGCGACCGATGTAGGTCTCTTTTCCACTCCGCCAACAGAGCAGGATCTTCTTCATGTATTGGTGGTACATATCTAGTTTGCTTTTTCGACATGTGTTTTATCGCTGACGGCGACGGGTGTTCATGCACTAATGAAGAAGGTGGCCTTTCATGAAAATGATGTGCTTCTTGTGGGTGCTTGAGCCACCACGGACCGCCACTGTTTACATGTTGTGATTGCGGTTCACCGTCTGTGTACCAGGGATTTCGATCCGTCGGTTCGTCAGACCAGTGCAGGGACAGTGGGTCGTCATCATAAGGAGACCACGGATCACCGTAGTCAGAAGTGCGACTTAATGGACGGTTACGTGACCGTGTCATCGATTTTCGTGTATTCCCATCAGGCAGGGATCGCAGCTTCAACCACGGAGAGGAAGGACGCCTGGTTGGACGTTTAAGCCACGCCGGTGATCGATTGGCGAGCCATTTCGATGGTTGCTTGGGCCGCAACGCTGTTAAGCGTTTTGCCAACGATGACGATGACGTATCCGGTAAAGATGACGAAGGGTTTTGTCGCCATTTTGGCAAGTCATTAAAAAATGATGAATATGAATCAAAATTTGATAGCTGATTTTTAGCCTTATCTAACAATGATGGTTCATTTTCCTGTGACGTAGATGATATGATTTTTGGATATGACTCACTTTTTAACTGACCTAGTGATGGCACAGCGCGTTCTTTCCACAGATCTTTTAACCTTGTTGTTAAGATTGTAGGTATTGACTGATCTAATGAAGAAAACCGTGATTCTAATCGCACTGATGGCAAATATTCGTCTGTAGAAGAGGTCAGTACAGATGGGGGTTCGACTTCCAATGTTAGAAGAGAATCCGGTGTGGAAATTGACCGTGGTTGCGCTGATAAACTTGTTGGTGTGGAAACGGATCTAACGGTGGGAGATAGCGGCAATGGCGGTGATTGTATGGATGACGACTGAAGCAACGCTTCTTCTAAGAACCGGTTCGACACAATCGGTGATTCCACTGATGCGTCCAAGGCTTCGTCCGACTCCGACGCGCAGTACACTGTAATGTAGACGTAGGCCGGCGTGGCCACGCTGCTCTCCCGCACCACCATGCCGCGCGCCGTGTCCAGTAGGTAGACGCGCGGTGCTTGCTCCCGGTCACACGCCGTCACCTTCAGCCCCACGGCCTCCGAGTCTGAACAAACCTGCCATAAAACTATTAGTAACATACCTATCAGTCAATGTTATCAAGTACATTAACGATGCAGCTGCTTGTGTTATTTTATTTTGTAAAGCAACTGTTTGATGGCTCTGGATGTGTTAACGAATAGGATTGCAGGGTATTTGACAACAAAATCTAGTCAAATACCCTCGATCATTCATAATTTATATTAAGTCATCATCTTTCTGCTCTTGTCCCGTGTTACTTAGGATTTTCGCAACACGTTTTCTTCCCTCATTCTCCCCTGTCAATCGACATGCGATCCTTCTATGCTATGCTATGAAAGAAAAGGGAGTGCCTTTTGCTTTCATAATATCATACGCAGAAAACGGTTGAAAAAACCAAAAAATAATAATTGATGTTAAGCATGTTTGGTTTTTTGAAGCTTTGTGCTTAAGGCGGTGGTCAGTTGCAGGCTGTGGTAAGCTGCAGGCTATGGTCAGGTGCAGGCTGTCGTCAGCTGCAAACTGCGGTAAGCTGCAGGCTACGGTCAACTGCAGGCTGTGGTCAGCTGCAGGCTGCGGTAAGCTGCAGGCTACGGTCAACTGCAGGCTACGGTCAGCTGCAGGCTGTGGTCAGCTGTAGGCTACGGTCAGCTGCAGGCTGTGGTCAACTGCAGGCTGCGTTCAGTGGTACTTACGTCGGGCTCGCTGATCTCCAGAGTGAACTTGTCGGGCTCCACGCGCCGCTCCGCCAGGCTGACCGCGAACTGAGTCTTGTTTCCTGCACAACCACATCTAAGTCAATATCCATCGAGGTACACGGCGGGATTTAGCCAAGCACGAAGATGACAAACAGCAACGCACTGTTCGGCCACGGCTCACTATCTGTTTGACCGACTGACTTACAATTTTTTGTGTATTTTAGAGACGGCCCAATTACCTAGCACCTAGAATCAATAAATTAAATTTAATGTTTAACTCGAACTCGATTTAACTACAAACTTTGCATGTTGACATTTTATAGTACAAACTTATTTTACACGGGTGAGATCTAAATATTAAAATATCGAGTTTTCTGTATTATACCTTAATTAAATATTTATGTACTAAACAAGTAAAACCTTTCGGAATACTAAATGATTGTAAAAACGCATTAAAATCCATTTTGTAGGTTAGAAAAACCGAGCGCACACACAAACAGACACGAAATGCGACTTTGTTTTATACAATAATTTATAAATATAGATAGTTGACTGCGGTAGCAATAAACATTAAACCTAGAATGCCGTATATTGCTGCAGCTGTGATCTAATGAACTTATGTAGAACTTGGTACACAATCACGTTCGTTTTTTTTTTCCAAACTTGGCTCACTTTTCATATAAATAATGATTTTGGAAGGATCATAAATTACAGTTATCATTGAAACTTCTAGACCGTGTCATTTAGAGTTTGGTAAAACTACTTACATGGAAACGTTGAACATTCATAACCCACATTAAACGAGGACAATGGCCGACTTCTACTTCACAAAAGTCTGTTATGCCTCGGGTTGGGAGTAAGTAATGAAAGGATTTTGGATTAACTCTGAAGAGAATTAATAGCAGCGGCGCGGCGGCGGTCCACTGAAAACTGCTTCGACCTCCGACTTGTAGTTAGTGGGATCGAACCCTCTCAACATTTTTTTTTATACTTTCAAAATTGTGACAGAAAATATCGTTTGGAAAGCGGCATGTCCTAGAACCGAAAATTCAAAGACTTATTGTGACATTCACCAACTCGCACTTGGCCCACGTGGTTGATTACTGTCCATTCCATCTCACAAAGAGAAGATCTGTGTCCCCGCAGTTAGATCATTATAGCCTGATTATGCTGTTGAAGAGAATTGTAGAGCTTAACTTTTTGTAATGAGGTACCTCATGCATAACAAGTAGTTCCCCAGCTAACATTGGCACGAGAGCACGTGTTACTGACTACTCACCGATCTGCATGGAGTCGCACAGGTCTTGTGCGTGCGCGAGCGCTACGAGCGCGGTGAGCGCAGTGAGCGTCGTGAGCGTCGTGAGTGCCGTCAGCGCGGCGGTGCCCGCGAGTTGCGGCCCACGCGTCATCGTGCTATGCAGAGGCTGGCGGGACTCAGCTGGACTGTGCTCAGGCGTCACGGGTGCGTCTATTTAGCTGCGCCACAAAGCGCCGCTAATTGGCCACCGCGCGTCACCACGACATCACTCATTAATTCCTACAATCATGTTCTGAAAATTATTTTGCAAGTAGTTAGCAGCGAATTATTAATAACCATCTGTAAAGATTTCGCGTGACCAATTGAGCTACATTACTCAAAACCATAGATGTATGTTGTTAGACACGAGAACAACATCCATCCATCGCGCGGCGGTAGTGGACGGCAGCGACATCTTGCGTCGCTGAACAGCCGAGTCTCCCGAACGAACCAACTGAACGTTGGTAAGTTAACATTTATTCCTCATTCAAAATCCAAGAGTCCAGCTTATTCCACCATCTCTACCTGGGCCTGCTGCGATGTCGCTTGCCATATGACTAATCATATACTTATAAAAGAAAACAATGATGCACTCTGATATCAAAGTATAGCATTATCTGCCAGATAAATTAACAGACCGGAATCAATCCGGAGATGGTAAAACAGGCCACAAGGAAGAAAAAAAGTTATTGAAACATTATTATTAGATATCTGTTAGGTATTGGAAACAAGGCCATTGTTTCAGTAACATTTTAAAATTATTATAATATTAGAGCATAACATAATTATAAAAACATCCCCAGCGTTGCGCTTTTGTCCAAATTAAGTTGCTTTTGCGCATAATGGTGTAAACATCATAAGTATGTGCAGAAGCGATAATACCAGACCCACTACCCACTGCAGCAAATAACACGAATTTACGTGGACGTCAATGAGGTTTACCCTGAATCACCAATGAGGCAATGACCAAAAACCAACCCTTCCCCCCTCCCTCCTACTGCATTTGTTATATGTTAAATACCTTTTATATTTACAGTACGTCGAAATAGTGTGAGTTTAAATTAATTCCTGGCGAGAATTTATTTAATCCCACACTATTTCGATCATGCATATAAAAAAAAAATATTGTTTGTTAAAAAAAAAAACTATATATATTTGTAAACCTAGCGATTATTATTATTTTTATCCTATAGTTAATCTGTGAACAGCGTCGTGGGCTACAATATTGTATATGTGTTTTGTGTATTTCATGTTTTATATTGTAGCTGTTTGTTGTTCCTTTTTCAATAAAATAAATAAATAAAGAGATAATTCATTAATTCGCTAATTCAAGGACGTTTATGAATATGACATTAATGAAACTTTGAGGTCTATAATATCATGATTAGATAGGAATCATTTGAAAATTTATTTTCTTAAATAAATTTAAGCAAAATGCAATGCATTTTAGTCAACGGATACCATTAATGCTGATATTTACATGAAAGCCCTCTACGATGGCACAGTATTAAAATAAAATAAAGTCGACGATTCAAAATTTCTTGGTGTAATGATAGACGCAAAACTGAACTGGAAAGCGCACATTGAATATATAAGCAAAAAACTGAGCTCGTCCGCGTATGCCTTGTACAAACTGTCCTCAGAACTTAAGCCAGATGCTTTGGTGACAGCCTATCAGGGATTGGTGGTCGATTCTGCGCTATGGTATCATATTATGGTGACCTGGAGCAAGGATAACCTCTTGCAATTCAACACCTCAAAGTGCGTAACAATCACTTTCTCTCGCGCTCGTACTTCTATTCTATATACTTACAATATAGATTATTTGCGAATGGCTAGGGCTACGGAAGTTAGGGGTGAAATTCAACACGGGGCTAACGTTTCGTGATCACGTCACAAGCTGCTGCAGAAAAGCCTACTGTAACTTAGGTTTTATGCTCCGTATGGTGCGTGGATTCAATAACATTGAAGCGGTTATCGCCTTATTATAATGCTTTAGTTAGAAGTCAATTAGAATTTAACGCAGTCACTTGGGATCTACACGAATCTAAATATAAGCTCATGCTGGAGAGAGTACAAAACAATTTTGTGAGGTACTTCTACTTGCGCTCATAGCTAGTGGCTTGGACCTATTCTATAGTTCTCTGAGTGAGTTGAAAAATAATGCATTGTTTGTCACGCACACTCACACACCTTCACACCCTCCAACACACCCCACAGCCACACGCCAAATACAACAATCACCATTACAGGCTTTTTCTCACCATTTTAAATTTTTTCTATTACTTTAGTTCTTTTTTATTATTTTTATTTCCTTTGTAAATAAAATAAATTATTTTTTTGTAAAAAAAATAATCTTATTGCATAAGTTTTCAATAGTATTTCCTCCCGGGAGAGGGCACTGGGTCTTGTAATACGGGTTAACCACCTAACGCAAGTGTCAGGGACTTCACACAATTGTAACCACTTTCTTATGTAATAAAAGGTTATTATTATCTCCTTTATTTCATTATATACATATAAATAATATTTTTAATATTAGGTCTTTACCTATGAAATTGCCGTTCTGCAGTACTGGCCATTTCAAATCAAAATAATTTTTGTTTGGCTATGAATTCTAATTTCAAATTAATTTTATTTTAAAAACATGGATTTTTTTTTCTAAAAGTAGTCATTTCTTTATTGATTAGTGTTACATTTTCATCGCATTTCAATCTTTTTCGTCATCATGGATACGTTAAAAATTCGAGTAATTATGGAATATGAGTACCGTCGTGGCAGCAACGCGGCACAAGCGGCACGCAACATCAACGACGTTTACGGAGCTAACTCTACAAACCAACGCACCACCTGTTATTGGTTTGCTCGCTTCCGTTCTGGAAATTTCGACCTGAAAAATGAACCTCGCGGTCGTCCGAAGACTTTGGTCGACAATGACGAATTAAAGGCGATTGTGGAAGCTGATGATACACAATCTACGGCTGAATTAGCAGCAGCTTTCGACGTTAGCGTCAAAACAATATTGGTCCATTTGCGTCAAATTGGCAAGGTAAAAAAGCTTGACAAATGGGTGCCCCACGAACTCAATGATCGCCAGCGCGAAGTACGCGTCGAGACGTGCCTTGCACTGCTCGACAGACACACAAATGAAGGAATTTTGAACCGCATTGTTACCTGCGATGAAAAATGGATTCTGTTTGATAACCGTAAGCGCTCAGCAAGTTGGTTGGATCCTGGTTCAGCACCTAAACAATGCCCTAAACGAAAACTTACCCCTAGAAAAGTGATGGTCACTGTTTGGTGGTCTAGCGCCGGTGTGATTCATCACAGCTTCTTACCAAACGGGGTGAGCATTACTGCAGATGTGTACTGTGAAGAACTGAACACAATGATGGAGAAGCTGGCGCATCTCCAACCAGCATTGGTCAATCGCTCGTCTCCGCTGCTCCTGCACGACAACGCGCGACCTCATACTGCACAGCAGACGGTCTCCAAGTTGCAAGAACTGGGGTTGGAAGCTCTCCGTCATCCGCCCTACTCACCAGACCTTGCGCCTACAGACTACTACTTTTTCCAGAATTTGGATAACTTCTTGGCGGGAAAAAAATGTAATACCCGAGAGGCAGTACAAAATGCCTTTGAAGAATTTGTTGCCTCCCGTCCAGCTGATTTCTTTAAGAAGGGCATCAATAAACTGCCACTGCGATGGCAAAGATGCATTGATTGCATGGGTGATTACTTCGATTAATACAAATAAAAAATTCATGAAAAAAATTCGTTTAAATTTTTTCATACAAAACGGCAATTTCATAGGTAAAGACCTATTATTAGTATATAAAAAATAGTAGGCCACCGGTATCGGGAACAGGGTTCAAGTTACCGGCGGTCAGGGCTCCAGAGAGAGGCACCTCCTAACAATGCGGGCCGTGTCCAGAAGTATCGCCTTCTGAATCAAGCCCCTGATCCAGCTGCCCAACGAGAGCCTCCTCAGGTGTTGGTCGAAGCTCTTAGCTATTAAGCTATTGGCTGTCATGACTACCGGCACAATAATCGCTAAGTCTACGTCCTATATGTCGACAACATCGCGAGCTAAGTCAAGATACTTGTTTTGGTTATGTTTCTCGGCTTTCACGAGGTTCCCGTCATGCGTGATCGTTATGTAAACGATCATTGCGCGCCACTCTATTCGATCCACCATCATTATATCAGACTTATTGGCAACAATAGTCCTGTCAGTGATGATGAATCGATTCCAGTGCAATATGATATTTCCATTTTCGAGAACCGGGTCGGGCACATACTTGTAATACGGCACTTCCGATTCCACAATGCTGTATTTCAAAGCAAGTTGCTGATGAATAATCCTGGCTACAAGGTTGTGTCTATGCGAGTACTCTTCGTTAGCTAGACGAGAACACCCAGAGATAATTATGTTTGATTGATTCCCACGGGCGGTGGCATGCCCGACAGATGTCAACCGTGCGATCTTTCACAATAAACCTCCGGTAATTGTTCATCATCATAACTTCGTCTATGACTGCACAGACAAAATCTTCAGTTTCCCCAAAGAGGTGACAGAAACGTAGCCAGGCTATGCACGCTTGTAGATCTACATCGGATCCATGTAGGGCCCGGAAAAAGTGTCCGTCAAGCTCTTTACTCTGCCGTACTTCCATGCGATCACTAGTGTCAAGCACTACTGGCTTGTGCCAGTTCTCTTTAGCCGGGGTGAGGCCCTTGTCCACCGCGACCACATCTCGATGCATCTTCACGTCGTCGGCTTCTAGGAAATATTTCCTGAGACTGCATACCTCGCGATTGTGAAGGGTCTTAGTGTTTAAAAAGCCTCGACCTCCACACTTTTGTGGGACATGCAGCCTCATTACCGATGACCGTGGGTGATGCATTCGATTTGCAGTCAGCAACGTCCGGACCCTTCTATCTAGGGTGTCGAATTCGGTCTGAGTCCACTTGAGTATACCGAAAGAGTACATCAGAACTGGCATGACCCAACTGTTGAATGCGCGCACCTTGTTTTCACCTGATAGAAGACTATTAAATACTTTCTTCAGGTGGCCAAAGAAGCGCTCTTTCAACGATTGTTTCATGTCAGTATCACTGATGCCCAACGCTTCCGACATACCCAAATACTTATAGTCTTCGGATGCGGAGAGGGCTCTAAGGTTTATGGAATCCGAGAGTTGGGTTCCCATGGATTCCATAATCTCCTCTCACTTTACATGCATGTCTGCACATTTGTCCACACCAAATTCCATCCTGATGGCACTACTGAAAGTTTCAGTTACTTTCAGTAGCTCCAGCAGTTGCAAATGGTTTGGGGCAAAGAGTTCGAGGTCATCCATGTAGAGGAGGTGAGATATAACCTGACCACCTCTCCTCAACTTATAGCCTTAACCTGAATCCTCCAGCAGGGTGCTTAGAGGATTCAAGGCTAAGCAGAACCCAAGCGGACTCAAACTATTACCCTGAAATATTCCTCGCTCGATCCTTATCAGCTCGCTATTCCTCTGGATATTTCGACATGCTGGATAGCGAAGCGTCCTCCATTGCCCTATACACGACATCAGGAAGGTGCGCAGAGTTGCATCTATTTTATACTACTCCAGCACCCTCATGAGCCATGTGTGTGGCACCGAGTCATAGGCCTTCTTGTAATCTATCCAACATGTCGACAGATCCCTTCGGGAAATAAGAACCTGTTAGCTAAAGGCCATATCAATGAGGAGTAGCTCCTTTGTACCGCGGGGTCCAAGGCACTGCCTCGGGCCCTGCGGTACAAAGGAGCTAAGGACCTCGAGGCCCAGCGGCCTCTGATAGGGTCCCAGCTCCGGGCGGAAGTGTGCAGCGCATGAGATGGAAACGATCTATCAATGAAAGCGTCATGCGCTCATACTATCTACTATGGAGCTACAGAGGGGGGAAACAGTCTGACTGCGCACCGTGTGCGGATGCTCTCTCTTTTTCATTTGCTTGAGCCAGCTATCAACATTTCGGCACGACTGTCGGATCAAGTGCGGGTTATTCAACGTAATCATATGTTGGATGACACTGTAGGTACTTGATCGCCTGCGGAGTAAAATTGCAGAGTAGTCATGTTATCACCCTCCTGTCGCAGGTTGTTGTAGTACTACCACAATCTAACACAAGTCAAGCATACGAGGGGAGTAATGACAGGGCTACAAATGTAAGTACTCAGTGCAATGAGGAATTGAGGGGTGCTTGGAGGATGCAATTTGAGTATATCGGTTCATGTCGCCCGAGCTTAGACCACGCTTACCTCGTTTGTCCATGCATAACAAAAATAGGGCGCTGGAGGCGGTCCTGGATTCGCAGTTCTCAAACTATTTTGATGACTGACAAGACCGCACCGGTACTCATTCGATTCTGTACTGCGCGGCTGTAGCGGCATATCGTGTAGCTCACGTCAAATTTGCTAATGACTCTAGAGCTCCACGACCGAAACCAGTCATACCAGCTTGGCAGTGCAGAATTAACGACATATTGCTGGAGCCAGAGCACTCATCGGTAAACTAATCTGCTTCAGGGACGGCAATATTCGCCCTAGAGTGATGCACTTTGTGAGGCGGGCGTTCTCAGGGACTAATATCACCCCTCAAAACTATATGTTCTGAGTCACAGAGCTCATCGACTTCCCGAAGCAGAAAGTGTATCCATGGGCGAACTGTACTCGTAGGTATAAGCGGCGAGTAGAACGATACATTCAGAATCACACCTTTCAGAGCGATGAAAGGTGGGTTTATAGGGATTGGGAGCGACCAGACCAAAGTGTGACTAACACGTGCCTCCCGGATGATGATGCCATGTGTTCTTTCTGGCGCAGTATCTGGTCGGTGCCTGTCAGTAACACCGTAGGTGATTGGGCTCGGAAATTTGAGCGTGCCTGCGATCCAATGCCAGAAATGGGGGCTATTACCATCTGTCCCCAAGATATGGCTCGTGCAGTTCGTCCGTTACCTAACTGGAACTCTCCAGGGCCGGAAGGGCTGCACAACTTCTGGATCAAATGATTTTTAAGGTCGCACGCTCGCTTGGCGGCTCAGTACCAGACTGCTTTGGAGTATGGTTCGCTACCCGAGTTTCTAACGACAGGAGTTACCCACCTGCTCCATAAATCAGGTAGCACCACGGAACCCAAAAATTATAGGCCAATCACGTGGCCGACGATCTAAAAAATTAGTAGAGTCCTCCCCGTCGACGAGCAGGTGGTGGCGTCGTGGGTGGGGAAAAATACTCGTCGCTCGAGCTCGACGCAACTACCGCGGCCGGTGTCATCACAGCACTCACAATGGGGCTGGATACTGGCGGTGGCGAGGCGAAGCAGAGCGAAGAGTCCGGAGGTGGTGCACGTGCTCGACTTGCGGCTGGTCTTGTCAACATATCTTCATTTTCCAAGTCTTTGTCATTATTTTATTGGACATGACATCTGTCATGTCACCTTCGATTCAGCAGTTTTTGATTGAATTTATTACATTCTGGTTTCGTTTTTTTATTTTAATACATATTAAATACATTTTTAAATAATTTTACAAAAAACATACAAAAATATAAAAAAATGTGGCCCATCAACATCAGAAACAGGGTCCAAGGTGCAGGTGGTCAGGGCTCTAGAGAGATAAACTAATCCTCACTATGCGTGCAGTATCCAGAAGTACTGTTCTCTGAATCAAGCCCTTGAGGTGGTTGTCGAGACTTTCCGCTATTGGGCCATTTACTGTAACGATTATCGGTACAATGATTGCAGAGTCCACGTCCCACATGTCGACAGTAGTATCTAAGTCAAGATACTTGTTTTTTTATCTTTCTCAGCTTTCACGAGATTCTCGTCATGAGGGACAGCGATATCAACAATTATTGCACGGCGCTCTCCTCGATCTATCACCATAATATCAGGCTTATTGGCTAACAATAGTCCTGTCAGTGATGATAGGTCGATCCCAGTATAATGTGGTGTGACCATTTTCGAGAACTGGGTCGGGCACATACCTGTAGTATGGTACTGCGGATTCCACAAGGTTTTTCTGCAGGGCAAGTTGCTGCTGGATGATCCTAGCCACTAGATTGTGTCTGTGCAAGTACTCACCGTTAGCAAGACGAGAACAACCAGAAACTATATGTCGGATTGATTCACCGGGACGGTGGCATGCCCGACAGATATCAACCGTATGTTATTATTATTATAATTATTGTAATAAGTTACAAAATTTATAATAATAAGTTAGTATAAGAGTTTAGACAAGTACACTATCGCATTAGGTTACCCTGTAATGATAGATGTAAGTTGGAAAAATAAATAAATAAACATTTTGTGGTAACTCTACGGACAATGAAATAGCGTTTAAAGCCCAAAAGAGGTATTCGGGCTATGTTTAAGTTCACAATCAACAGAAATCTGCAGACTATTGTATTGTATTGTATATTGTATTGTTTAAACAAAAAAGTTGTTACAAAAAAAACAAACGACTTTCAAAAAAAAAAATCACTATAATGTGAAAAATAACTTTAATTTCGGATGTCGGTGAATAACACTATTGAATAATATATTTATATCGTGTATCTATTTATTTATTTAAGCCGTGTGGTGTCGGTTACGAATAGCACCAACGCCTTCTTGTCGACGTGTCGTCAAAGTCGACTAAGAGACTTAGATGAGACTCACTCACGCGGGAAAGTTTTGCTTTAAAGGAGCTGCTCGTGTTCGGTGTTACTTGGAGTGAGTTTTTAACATTCAAAGGGCGGCGATAGAGTTCGTCACTGATCACGCTGAGTCTCGCAGAAAAGCAGCGAAAAGTGGACTGTAGATAGTTGATTTAGACAATCTGCAGTCTCTGCCTACTCCTATGGGATTGTGAGCGTGAGTATATGCATATATGTCTATATTTCTATCGTCGGGTATACCCAAATCAAAGATATCTTAATGTAATAAAAATCACGGATGAGGAAAAAAAAATAGCAATATCACACATTTAGCCATCGTATCTTATAGTGAAATTTTTACAGAATGATATCATTAAATATCACAAAAATTCTGAGATATTTTCTGTATCTTTTCGCTCTGGGCTTTTTTTTCCATACTTGATGAGCATTCTCCTTTACCGTCTCTTTATATTTTTGAAGTAGCATCGTTTGTAAACTCCCAAATCTTTCCACGACAATCTAACACTTTTCCACGCAACAGACGTAGACGTGACAATAGCCAACTTAGCTTGCACTCGGCAAAAACTGCCCTCATTGGGGAAAAGCTATTTTTGTATGGCCCCTAAAATATACAACAAAATACCAGTCAGTCAGCAACGACCACAAGTCAATTAAAAAATAAGATTCGCAATCTATTAACAGACAAGTCTTATTATAATAATTATAAATAACTTTTTAACAGATACCTTTCGACATGCTTGAATTTTATTATTATTATTTCTATAGTATTATTATTCTTATACAATTTAATAATGAACGTTAGTGAACCAGTCTTTAGTCTTTGGTTTATTGAATAAATTATTTGTTTGTTATATTTAAAAAATATTGTGCGCCCCGTCAGGCAAAACATGTACGGACTTTTTACCAATATTTAAGATCTTGCATGCTCGATTTGGATGTAAAAGCATGTTTGACAAAATAATTATGTTTAAAAAAAAAACTACCTTATCAGAGCTCGATCGTTTCCGCCAAACAAGTGCCATCGTAACTGTGCCATTGCCTCCGTGTCGCACCACTTCACACTGAAGCTTGCATGTGCCAAGCGTCCAGCACCTCCTGACGCTAATCAATGGATACATTTTGTATTGTAACTTCAGAAGACAGCGATTCATGAGGGTGATGTTTAAGCCTCAATTATTATTATATATATTCCAATGTATGTTTTGAATATTTTTATAATGAACTAGCTTTTTCCCGTGGCTTCATTCGTGTGGTGGTCGGAAATAGTCCCGTCTTTATAAATTAGAGCCTATACATATGTGTTATCCTGATGTATAAGCTATATTACTGTACAGTTTAATCAAAATACGTGCAGTAGTTTTTGCATGAAAGAGTAAAAAACAGCAGTACATACATCCATCCTCACAAACTTTCGCATTGATAATAGTAGGAGAATATTGTAATTGCTTTTCTAATCATAAATTGTAATTGTTAGAGTAAAATCCATCAAAACTAGAGCGTTCACCTCAAATTCGATTATTTTTTTATTTTTTTACTTATCTCTTAGTATCAGTAAAAGTAATATAGTCATTTTCTGACGATACAGCCGCGTCAGTTGCCATGTAAAATTCTTGGATTGCTTGTGCTGCAGGGAGCGAGCGTTTTAGAAATCCCGATGCAGCCCAGCTCACCATCTGATGGAGGAAGACAGTCTACACAAGATCGCAATTTGAACGTCATATTACGAAACATTTAGCAAATAGAATTAAAAGTGCCGGAAAAACAGGAACGGCTGGCGACGCGGCAGGAACGTCAGACGTGGACCGAATAAGCTGAGCGGTCTGTAGAACGGAGCGAGCGAGTATGGAGGCATCGAGTCGTACGGCGACGGCATCGTGGAGTATTGCGGGCCGGGCGGGAAGTATGGTGGCCGGAACCGAGGGCGCGGCGGCGGCCGGTGTGCGCCGGGTGGCCAGTACGCGTCAGGATGTGGGTACGCTCCGGGCGGCCGGCGCGGCGCAACAGCGAGCTGCGCTGGCGGCCCTGGCTCACGCGGTTGCTTGACGTGTTTCCACGGGGGTATCACAGAAATTCGTGGCGGGGTCACCATGTATGGTACTGATGAAAACCTGGGACTATGCGATGACATCACTTCGTCTGACTTTTCTTTGTTCGATAACGAAGGCAAGTCTACGCCATAAGACTGCGATACATCTTCCTCTGTGAATACTTGGTTAGTTGGTGTAATATTAATCGTTACTTTCACTGAGTGTGGTGTTTTCTCTTTTGGATGGGTCGTGTTATTCGGTGGTGCTGTAACCACTTCAGTTGGTGGTGTAAATTCAACCTGCGCTGTCGTCTCCTTTTGAGTCAGTGGCAACGTTGTGCTTGAAGTTGGCTTCTCTGTTGTTGACAGCTCGGTAGATTTCAAGTCAGTTGATTCCAATTCGTAGGACGTCTCTTCGTTTGAAGTCACTTCTGGTGAGCTCAGTTCATTCGAAAACATCTCGTATGTGGATCTCGAGTCTGTGAGGTGTGACAACGGGGCTGGAGGGGCTATGCTGGTGGTAGTAGGAGGTGGCAGACGTGGTGGAGGCGGCGGGGTCGGCGGGGATGTTGGGGGTGGTGGAGGTGGCGTGGGCAGCGGGGGCGGCAGAGTCGGCGGGGGCAGGATGCAGTAGACAGTGACGTTGACGGTGGCGAACCCGGCGAGCTGCCCAGGGCGGTGCACGCGCGCTGACCGTGCGTCGCTCATAGCCACGTCCGGCGGTGCGTCCGCGTCGCAAACGCGCATGTCCGCGCCCGTCACTTGCGCCTCCGCGCACGGTGGCGGCATCTGCACAACAATGCCAACTAATTACAGTTCATCGTTTCTAAGCAATGGGTGCTTACAACTGACTGTGCCTATATAACTTGTTTTATCTTCTAAAATAAAGAATGTGTGTATGTTACTCACAGGTACGACGATGTTCCAGTCGGCGACTCCAGGCGCCAGATGCGTCTCGACTAGGCGCTGTGCCGAACCCGCGGCGCTGCCTGTCCGTCACACAACAACACATGTACCTACGACACGCTACGGCAGCTGATAACACTGACTCACACGCAACTGTTCATATCTGTAGAATTTATCAATAACTAAATAGGATATAGGCAGGAGTCGTTCCAAATTGATATGATTAAACTCAACTCAAACTCAAAGCATTTATTTCAAATAAACCAATTACAGGCACTTTTCAATTGTCAAGGGGTCGGATCCAGGAACTTAATGTTAAGCGCCTTCATTCCCTTCTCCAAATTAATCTAAACTAAGTGCATATAATCTATTGTAGCGCTACAATATAATCCAGATCCTAGTATGTACTCGTAGATGTGTTAACGGTGGTCGCACACATATTCAGCTCAGCAACAGAATCGGCATCAACTCGCCTCAAAAGCTCGACGTCAACCAGGCGTCAACGAAAGGTAGGCACATAACCGGAGCACCTCTGTGGTGTCGACGTGACGCCGTGCTTACGACTCTATGGAAGCGGCGAAGACCCTATGTAAGCAGAGTGACACCTCGACTCAAGCAGAGTGACGCCCAGCCGTAGACTTGGCGGCGTCGAGTCGACCACTAACCGCATGCCGTTTATTAGCTTATCTTCAAGGCAACACGATGCTGTTATGATGCTGTTGCGTGGCCGTTGCTGTATAGCATTTCACTGAAGAAATGCTGATCGTATTGAGTAGAGGTGTTGCCGATTCGGTGCTGAACTGATGTGTGCGCTGACATTTAACATGATGAAAACTAACCGTAATGGGCGAACCCACAATTGCTTGGCGGTCGTTCCCGAAGACTGTAGTGAGGCGAGCGAAGCGCGGCGTCACTCGTGACGAGCAGGAGGGCCGCAAGCGTCCAGCGGGGTGCCATTGTGAGCACGACGCCTGAATGCGGAAACGGGTGACGCACTTTTTTGCACGCGGTACTACGGTTATCTAACGGTAAAGTGATCCACTACCTCACCGACTTATTGTTACTATATTTATATTCTATACATGTTCTGAAAATTGTTTTCTATGCAAACAATTAGTAATCACCGTAACTAATACGTGGAGCGAATTATGACATGCACTTACTTATTTTTACAAGGTAGTTGGCGGAAATGTGATATAATTGATGTTTGGAACGAGTTATTTCCATCTCACGCAGTGCCAGTGGGACACACCGCTTGAACGACGCTGTCGCTGCAGTGCCGCAATGCCGCATGCGACCGTTACCGCACGACTTCGTAACGGCATGCCTGATGCCTGGTGATCACCGCGCTAAATATAGAGTCCCAATGAATTCATTCTTAGAGTCCGACCGAAAACGGATGTTTATTTTTTCGTTCGAAATTAAAAACGACAGGACAGTGGCCGAATGTGGTCCAAGAGCGATGCCTAATGAAAAAGTGTGTAAGATTCTTGAAGTTTGCAGAAGGGCATCAAAATCCATTCGAGTGATTTCAAGTAATAGTCGAATGATGATACTGTATCATCTCTTTATTGTGCAGAAGATTCGAATAATGTAGAAATTCCAGGAAACTATTGATGACAGCATAAAAAATATTCTATCATCATTTGATATTTATAATAGCTGGAATGGATTTTGATGCCCTTTTGCAAACTTGAAGAACCCTTCATACTCATTTGGCATATTATTATTATGTCCTAATTGTGGCCGCTCTTGGACCAACTCCTTTACAAACTTGCCCAGTGTCTTTTGTCCTGATTTGTGTTTTCGACCGAAAACCGACAACGGAAACAAAAAAAAAATCTTTCCATAGGTTTCCCTTTGGTAAAAGTAAAAGAAATGCAAGTTCGTTCTTATATTCATTATATTTAAGGAAACTTCATACTTTTCTCAAAGACATAATTATTAATAAGTAATCAAACAATCAGGCAGCATCTACCGAGCGGTCCACACTACAGGAGACCGCATAACTTGGGGACACGTCGTATATGGTTGGCATCTTCAGCAATGATGATTGATTTTTTTGTGGGATGTGGTGACCTGTAATACAGGTTTTTTTTTTCTAAAACCTACTTCAGGCACCAGCTCTCACAGTGTGAATTTATAAAGTTCAAAACTGTTAAGTGCTACAAAACCATTGTGAGAGAAAATAAATAAACTAATTTATTTATTTATTTATTTACGCGTTTTTTTTCCTGCTTTTGCTCTCTTACTGTGCTTTTAGTTGTTATAATTATGCATTTTCTCTGGAGAAATTAATTGAGAGTATGTATGTAGGTATTGCTGTTCCGTCACTTATATTTTTCGGCAGAGGACGATATTTTCCGAAAATCTATTTTTGTGCTGTACATCCACCCTTAACAAACGTTATGTAAGGCCGCAATACTGTTAAGGGTGTGACAATACATGAAACTATATGATAAATTAAAGGAACCTACAAAGGCCTACAAGCCTAACAGTCCCTACGAGTCTAAGCCCCAGAAGGCCTACAGCCCTAACCTATACCTATGCAGTCATATACCTAGTATGTGATAAATAAATATATACATAACTGCAGGGTGTCTGCACCATGCGACCTACGGTTACAGACGGTTACTAGACTGGGTTTTCAGGTTCGAGAAGGGTACACTCACTGCCAGTCCCGCAGACTCACGAGACTGAGCAGAGATGGATAAAGGTGTCTTGGCCACAGTGAGGGGTAATGAGACAAGAATATAAAATTTAAATCAGATTTTTTTACATTATGTTATCGCTTATGTACTAATTTTTCTTAACACACACTGTACGCACCAGGACTTAACTTAGTACGGCCTTATCCCAAATGCGTACAGTGTGGCTATGTTTAAGGCAATCGAGCCTGGTACCGAATAGCTACCTACGACCCTAATGACTAAAAACCTAGCCGTATAAATTGACCTAGCACCCTAGTTATCCTAACACCCTTACCCTTACCATACAAACCATACCAAACGTGAGTTACGTTGGTTATACGTGCGGGAAGTCTGTTACGAGGAGACCTACGGTAACAGACGGAATTTGGGAAGGAATAGGGGTTTGTGTACGTCGTGCAATGTACACAGGAAATGGTTTTCTTACTGCCGATCCCACAGACTCATAGGATCGATGACGGCTAAGGGTGTCTTGGCCACAGTAAGAGGAAGTACAGGAGATAAATCACACTCGACTCCAGCTTGATGACTCGTTTATTACAGTAATTAACTTAATTATATACTAATTTTATGGTCCATACACATCGATACTTATTTAGATGTGTGTTTATATGTATCGAGCCGATGAGGCGAAGATCTCAGTAGGTCACTTCTTAGCGCTGACGGTGCGATGCTGTTGTTGCATGTTCACGGTTGAACACACACTATTATACAAAATCTTTGTGTCCTATTCGTGTAAGATGCAACCAAATCATTATTTTAACTGGGCCGCGCCTGAGCCTGCCTGACTGGCAGTGAGTGTACTCTTCCCGAAACTGAAAGATCGACTGAAACTGGCTGAAAGTTGAAGACTGGCGGGACCTGGCTGAAAGTTAAAAACCGAAATCAAAAACGAGATTCGGTCGAACTCTAATAATTATATTAAGTATTTTTGAATTAACACTTAAATCGATTCAGTAGATATCTACCTATATTACCTCGATTATAAAAAAATTACTTTCTGGACTTGCAGACAGAATAAACATTCTGTAGTGTATGCTGCTTATAAGTTTTTTATGAGGTTCTATGTGCAATATAGCTAACAAGAATAAAGTTTTTTTTTATATAATATCTTTTTTTTTAAATAAAAATTGTCATGAAAGATAGATTACACGTATTTATTATTAAACGCGCTGGAACTTCTTGAGACGATGATTGGTATCTCGCGGCAACTGCAAGAACTGTGATGGTTTCCATTGCAGTAGTCTACGGTGGTCCTCTGGTTTCACCTCCGAATCCTCCTCCGATTCCTCCTTATTATCATCCTCCTCATCGGATGTTGACGACAGTTCAGGAAAAGTCATCGTTGCTATCGACGATACTGTGTCGTTTGACTGCTGTGGCGTGGGTGCTGTCGACGGTAGCGCCGGCTCAGTCACATTCTGGGATCTGTTTGGCAGTCCGGGCAATACGTTCGGCCGAACGGGCAACATGTTTGGGTGTGCAGGCAACATGTTCAGCACGGTGTTCAGCGGCGGCGGCGGTGGCGGGTAGGGGAACACGCAGTACACAGTGAGCTGCACGGTGGCGTACCCGTGCAGCCAGCTGGCGCGGCGCACGTACAGGCCGCCGGGCTCGGCGCGCACGCCTGGCCGCGCGTCGTGGTCGCACGCCAGCGCCTCCTGCCCCACCGCTTGCCCGCCTACGCACTCCATCGGCAGCTGCAGTGCGAATCACCATTGTAAAGCTGGCTTCCCACGGCCTGTGATTCCGCGGGTCATCAGGCGTGGCGTGAAAATCGTAAGTCGTATGAAGCCAATGGCTACTATTTTAATGGTGTAAACATTATGGTTTTAAAACCATGACCAAGACGAAATTGACGCATTCTGTACATAACTATAGCTAAGGGCCCGTTTACACGTATCACAACCACACCACGTCGCAGTGACAAAATGTGGGCAACCGGACTGGTGCTTACCTACGTGTGTATCGCGGAACGGGACGGTGGACATTAAAAACATGGTGATTTTGACCTTCAATATCTCCAGGGTGTTTCCAGGTGTGGAAAAATAATTGCAATACGCGAAGAGTAATTATATGTTTTTTTGGCATGGTGATAGATATTTTTACTCCCATTATAAACACGGCACTTTGCAGTCGTCGTAACATTCACAGAAGTTTAAAAAGGCATAGGTTGACTTACATACATGGATACTTGACAGATATTAACGACAGGCTTACCTAAACCTAAAATAAATTAAATTAAATTTATAAACATTTTATTGTGACGAATTTGCGACTAAATCGACTGCTCAACCTAGTCATTCTATTTAGAAGACCAGGATTAGGGTAAGAAAATGTGTCGATACTCACGGGGATGGCTACCTTCCAGTCGGCCACGCCAGGAGACAGGTACGTCACGGGCAGCTGGTACGGCAGCCCTGTCAGGTAACCTGTTCAAGCAGAACCAATCATTGTTGATGATGTGACGGCTGACGACTGACGCGGCCCACTACAGTCCTATCTGATCATCTTAACGTAAGCGCTGCAGCGCTGCTGTAAAGTGATAGGGACTAAACTTCTATACTTTGTTTCGAATAAAACAATAAGCTGTAGTTTCGGTGTTTCAGTCGAATAAAATGCTTATTATGCATAGTTAAGTAGTTTACCCACAGAGCTGTTTGTTGTGAAGTAACAATGGGTTCGAAATCATACCCAATAAATTGTAATACCTACCCGTTAGGCCGTTTGTCCACCGCACGCTGTCACCGGAACGTCACGCTCGGTTCAAATAAATGAGTTTCTCGTTGACGTTCCGTTGACGGTGGCGGGTAGACAAACAGTGTAACGACTTGTGCACGGTGACGTGGAGGACGTGGGTGAGTTTGTGGGAGGCTCTAGATAGGTCCAAATTTAGAACATTTTGTGATGTTTTGTTCGCAGCGTCATTTCTCAGATTCGGATCGTACGCAACGCGCTAACGCTACAACAGTAAGTATTTGCTTCACTGTCGGATGGAGTGCGCCTGCAGTGTCATGTTGGTCATGTAGTGTGAGTCTCACCAGAATGCACGTATGTGCAGGCGCCCTGAGGCCGCGTCGTCGCCGTCAGCGCCAGCAGCGTGCCACACACGAGCAGCGCCGCTCGCGAGCCACGCGTCATCGTGCAGTGGCGCAGCGCTCCGCTCACATCACATATATGCACCTACTCTCCTCATTACACTGCTTATTTCACAAATTAATGCTCATACTATGTGATTAAATTATCTCTGCTGTAACGAGAGCGCGTAACAAATATTGCTGCTGAACAAGCTTAGTACTAATAACCTTGTCATTAATTACTTTCGAAATCTCTTTACATTGACAATTTAAAGGAAATAATAGTTTTCCAATGTACTTTTCTGTTTTTTATTTTATAGCAATTTTTTTACACTAAATATACTACATATATACTACTTGCTTTGCAGTATTTTGATCCCAGTATTAGCAACACTATCGGTTAGTGCAATAATCGCTGTTTTTGCTCAGGGCACGCCGCGACAGCGGCAGCGGCGGTTAGAACCGTTATGAAGGAGTGGCCGGAGAGTCGGCATGGCGCGCTTTCCTTCGACACACAGGATGCTGTCCCGACATGGGCTCTTTGGAAAGTACCTGTGACGTTTAGGCCGCTTTGCAGACTGCTTTGTTTTCAAAAGTTTTACCAATTATGTGACGTTATGTCACATATTTGTTAAATTTTTGAAGCTCTGAAATCAAGGTCAAATATTATATTATAATCTACGAAAAGACACCAGTGTCACCACATGCATTGCGCCACTATATACTGATTTACATTTGCATTACTTAGTATCTCCAAAAGACAGTCCAAAAGTGACAGTTTTTCATGTTGAAGTGTCACGTATAGACGTCAAGGGACTTTACGATTGGTTTCGAATTCAATTTGGCAAGTTTTTAAAGTCAATTATTTATTAGCAACTCAACTTGTTAATTCGCATTCGTAGCAAGAAACCTCATAAACTTCCTTTCACATCTATACAACTTGGCAGTTGGCACCCATCTACATACATCTTCATTATTTGATTGGCATATTGACGCCGTTTTACAATATTTTTATTAATTTGCTTTGGTCTTACATTTATGTTTTGGTAGGAATAATTATTACTTTAGTAATCTGTAACCGAATAATTGACTTGACTGCTGTGCGTAATACTAGCGTGTTGATGTAATCCTTGAATATTGTAACAGTGTGGCCAACTATAATAATGTTTACATTTGGTTCGAACGTCGATATTCTGACGTCAGCAGCGGGGCTGACTCTGACGTGGGCGGCGGGGGCCACTCTGAGGTCAACGATAGCAGACATGTTGACCACGGTAACGTCGGCGACGGGGCACGCTCTTACATCGGCGCTACTGGTGACTCCAATGTCACCGGTTTTGGACACTCTGATATTGGTGGTGGCGGACACTCTAAGGTAGGCGGTGGAGGACACTCAAACGTAGGTGTTGATGGATGCTCTGACGTAGGCGGTGGAGGATGCTTTGAAGTCGGCGGTGTTGGACGCTCTGATATCGGCGGTGCTGGAGACGCTGACGTCGGTGGTGTTGAGGACGCTGACGGTGGTGGCCACGAAGATGCAGACGGGCGTGGCGCACCGCGGAAGTGGTGCGGTGCGAGGCGGCGCAGCGTAGCGTGCAGGCGTTCGATGTCCTGTTGTTGCAGCGCCAGCTCGCGCTGCAGCTCTACCAGCGACAGTAGGACCACCAGTCGCCGCGACTCCTCCTCCAACTCCTGCCCACAAACACACCACACGCACACTTGTTTATTTTTTATTATATTTTTAGCAACATACCTTCAATAAAAAAATATATTAGCAGTGTATTGGCAAGTAAAAAGATGAGCATTTTTGCTTGTAGATGGATACCTACTAAATAGCTTATTCCACTGTACGCCGTGCCATTTATGTCGCCTAACAATGATGATCTAGTTAAGAACCGGTCAATCGGACAAGTTTTTGTACGGCTAACTTTTTGTAAAATTTTACGTCGAAATTTTAACAAACAAGTTTCATCCCCTACAGCTTGCCTTTGTATCCAAAGTGGACTGCGAGGCTGCCGCACATGCGCTGTCCAGTTGTTTAAATTCCGATAAAGGTGAGGTCGTCCTCAAGGTTGACGTTAAGAACGCCTTCAACTCTGTTCACATGTATACTTTGTTGGCTGAAGTAAAATAGGAGTTACCAGATTTATTTATTTTTTGAGGCGCTCTCCCGTCTAAATTGTTATTCAGAGACAACGTTTTGGAATCTGCAGTCGGACACCAACAAGGAGATCCTCTCGGGCCAGTCATTTTCATTTTGGCTATCTACCTCATAATACAACAACGAAATTCAAAATTTAATGTGTGGTATTTTAGATGCTAGGACTCTAGGAGGTAATGTAGACATTGTTCTAAATGATGTCCAATTCCTAAAGCAGCAGTTCCAATCCATCGGCCTTGACCTTAACTACTCAAAATGCGTAATTAACCTTTGTGACAAGACCAACACACATTCGACTATACAGAAATTCAATTCAATAGCCTCAGATATCAAAGTTTTGGAAAAAAGTTCACTGCACCTCCAAGATTCTCCAATTTTAGAAGACAGTTTTTCACCTTTCATTGACGATTTTTTTTTTACATTTTAACAATATTTCGGATAGACTTTCTAATATTAATTTACAATCGGCATTCACAAGGGTGAATGACGTAAAATTTGGATCGCAACAGCAGTATATGATAAGGATCAGATACTGCTGTTGCCGTCCAAATTTTATGTATTTTTCCGCTCTTCCTCTTTATGGACCTTTTAGACAAAATCTATCAAATTATTCGAAGTACTCTAACATCCATTTTAAATGCGGCATTGAACGACCGTGCGTGGCTGCAAGCCACACTACCCATTCGTTTAGGTGGACTCGGCGTCCACAAAATTTCTAGTGTAAGCTTAAGCTAAGCTTCCTGTCCTCGGTCCATAGCACCGAAAAGTTAACCACAAAAATCTTAGTCCCTTCTCAGGTTGACTCTGAAGTGCCATGTTTGACCGATGCAGTAAACGCCTGGCAAGTGACTTATCCGGATACGGTTCAGCCTGAGAACCTGTCTTCGTAGAGACTGGGATGAGCCGCTCTGCAGGTTGGTATGGAATAACCTCATTAATACGTCCACCAATACTGTTTAGCGCGCCCGCCTGCTGGCTGTGGAAGAATGGGAGTTGGGCCTCTGACTTCAGGCGCTACCGTCACCCAGCATAGTGCAGCGTGACCTCCGCGGTTTCAAAAAAAAACATCTAGTTCGTAAAACTGGTCATCAATCTTTTATTCTTATTTTATTTTAATTTTCAAAATTTGATAAGACTGAAAAATATGAATTGAACCCAGTCGATTTTTATAAATTTACTACTTTTAATTTTAAATTCAGCCAAGTAAATTTTATTTATTATACTTTACCTTAATTCCTAATCAAGTTTCAAGTTATTATGTTCTGATAACTGCAGTCAACCAAGATATATATTGTTGAATTCTGCACAAATGGTGTAAATGATTCTTCGAATTTGGTGTAGAACCAGTTAAAAAGGGCTGCTTCCGGCTCTTTTTTCTGGGTACCGGACTATTCACCAGGCTTGCGTGCTTTTGGGTTTCTTTTATCAACCGCATAGAGTCCTTGGAGTTCGAGAGCGGCAATTCCGTTTTGGTCCGCGACACATGATCGTCGTATCACCTGCGATTCTGTCGAGGCGTGCTTCGCTTTGAGGTTTCGGTTCGTTAGGATTGACTTATTATTTAAACATTCACACTTAACTATTATAGTTATTAGTACTTTCAGGGTTAGCATTTGAATACTAGTTGATTTTTAACCAGGACTGGTCCTATCGGGATAACTTATGTTCATTTTTCTAAGATAATATTAATTTGAAAGTTATATAAGATAATATTCAAGAAGAAGTTTACGTAATTTAGTGGTCACGAACCCAAAACTGATTGCAATCGATTCCTTAGTTCGGAAACCAAGTGTATAACAAAGATTTACCATCCGATGTACCTTAAGTTTTCTCGTAACTTCTTTTCAATTATACTAAATTACCTGTTCCGCAACTGTTTTAATGATATTTAATTTTAGCTTATTTTTTATTTTTGTGAGTTACGCTCTACATTTACCTTTGTGGTAGTTTGTACGTCACACTCATTTATACACATCAATGTTGATCAGCTGTGCATTTCTTTAACGTAGCATTTAAGTGCAATAATTGTGTAATTATATTTAGCAGCAATAAATCCATCAAGCGAATCGTTCGTCTACTCATTTACATAACATAAAAGATCTAACAAGTTGCATAACAAGTACGTCACATTTTCACTGTTGGGCATTACACTCTAACATTTGGTCCTTCGAGCAATTTAGTGTTGTGTGATTTATATATTTTAGGGTCGCGAATTGGTTGCACTGGTCTCTAACAAGCGAGTGGCCCCAGTAACCAATTCAGAAGGCGCATGTAGTAGAAGAGAAAGGTTGCATAATAAGAAGAACCAGGAGTGTAGAGCAACAATCGATTTCTCAAAACAATAGTTCGTCAAATCGTCTGTAAGATTGGCAACATGACATCATCAGCAAATACGAGAATCAGCGCGAACTTTACGAAAACATCAAGAAAGTCAGCATCGACATCAAGAAGGATGGCTGGGACAGGAAGAACTTGGACTACTCCAAACGGCGTAAGCAAATGCTGGAAAACTTATGGATTGAATCACAGTTCAACCATGATCGTCTGTCTACAGAAGTTAGTGCGGTTCATTCTTATTTTACAAGTGATTTATAGTATAACACAGCATTGAAGTGTTATAAGGAAGTCAAGGAGGTAATTCTCCAAACAAACCAGCAACTGTCGACGCACAAACGGTCCGCAGGGGGACCAGTGGTGTAACTAACCACCGCACCAAGTGCTGCACCACGGCGTCGAATCAGCCGAGTCAACTATCGTCAACTATAGGGTTGTGTTTAATGTATCCGCAAAAACAACTACCAGTTAGAGCTTAAACGATCTCATGTACAAGGGCCCAAACCTACAACAAGATTTACAAATAACATTAATACAGTGAAGGCAATACAAGTATACATAGCTGTACATAGCGTAGTACATAGCTGATATTGAAAAGATGTACAGGCAAATTTTAGTTCCCCACTGTGACCAAAGCTTACAACAGATTGTCTGCCGAGAATCACCGGACAACCTCTACTTTCATATCAGCTCGCTACAGTGACTCATGGCACCAGAGCAGCGCCGTTCCTGGCTATAATGACATTACAAAGACTGGCAGAGGACGAACGTCAAAAATTCCCGGAAGCTTTAAAGGTAGTGGAGGAGTCGTTTTACGTCGACGATCTCATTCACGGATGATATACCACTGAACAAAGAAGGTTGCTAATTTCAGACCTAAAACAATTACCAAAGAGGGTTCAACCTTAGAAAATGTTTATCAAACGAACCAGCACTTTTGGAAAATGCAATAACTCAACATAACAATGAAAACACTTAACTGTCTTAACTTTAAAAAAATCAAACGTCAAAAACATTGGGCCTCTGCTGGAACTCGACAGTGGAATTTTTTTAATTCCAATGTTCAATTTAAAGCGTCAACAAGAAATATATAAAACGCAGCTTATTAGCTGAAATATCAAAATTGTTTGACCTACTTGGCTGGCTGGCTCCCTTATCAACAAAATTAAAGTTATTATTCCAAAAAGTGTTGGAGGTCAAATTACAATGAGACGACGAAGTTCCCGATAATATACATACAGAAATGGTACAAAATACAAGCGGAGATTAGGGCGATAAACTTGTGTGAAGTACCAAGATGGCTCAAATGTGGCGGGAGCCAAGCTATAGAACTACATGATTTCAGTGACGTCTCGCTGGATGCCTATGCGTGTGTTATTTACGCACGAGTTCATCTATTAACAGACGTTATACTTGTCGCTGCAAAGTCTAAAATTGTACCACGCAGAAAAGCAACAACATGCCTAAACTGGAATTAAATGGAGCGCACCTACTGTGTACATTAATGCAAAAGGTTAAGGAATCCTTAGATGGACATGATATTGGAGTATATGGCTGGAGAGATTCTATGCTGGTCGTGGAATGGATACAAGATAACCCAGCACGATGGAAAACATATTATGTGGAAAATCGAGTCCAAAAAATCAACACTTTAATTCATTTAAATTCATTTTATTTCAGATAAATTACAATGTTTAATTATAAATCCATACATGTTTTATTTTTAAATAATATAATAAGAATAAGAATATGACGGCGTCACCATTGTAAACAGCACGTGCAGCGGGCCGACTTACGCAGTGCTATGCGTCACTTACGCCTCCCCACTCTCCCCACTACTCAAGCCGCTCTACATAAGCGAGCGCGCAGCGAGGAGGGGATCAGGATTGGCTAAGTGGTCATCGAAGGCGAACGTACTTTCCAAGTAAATTAGTCTTTCTGTTTCCGCGCGGACCGTATATTTTAACCGTTTTCCTTGTGTTTGCACGAGTTCCAGCCGGCACTGGTGCAAGCACAGGGGAAGCCTACCGTGCTGCTCGGTGAGAAATCACCGCAGCGGTCGCGGCAACTACTTCCCACAGGATGCCGAAGCCCGGCAAGCGCGGCTAGTTGGGCCGCGATGCTGGGACCCAGGAACCCCGCTCGACGCTGGACCGGACGACGTCGCTGCCGAACATCGGCGACGCTGTCGCACCGCCGGCCGGACCATCCAAGAAGAAGGAGGAGAGAAGAGGAGGAGGAGAAGCCAAGGAAGAGAGAAGAGGAGGGGGGGGGCGAGCACCGTTGCGGCTGCCAGCCCGCCGACGACATCGGCGCCTGCGCCGTCGCAGGGCCGCCAGCACGCGGTACCCGTCCGCCCCGCCGCGTTCCGCCCGGTGCCGATACAGGCCCCGGGGCCTTTTTTTTTTTTGTTCCGGGGTGGAAAATCCTCATGGATGTCCTCCGCCCTGGGGGGGCGGAGGGGTCTGTCAGACTCTTACTGACTAAAAACCACCCCGGTGTTCCGTCTCACACCTACGCCGGGGGTCGCGGGAACGTACAAATCTTCCGCAACCCCCGGCTGGTGCCGGCCCGCCTCTGCGGGCCCCGTCCGGTCGAGCAAGGGAGTGAGGTGTTTGACTCCCCCCGCGACGTCTAAGAGGCGCGCGCGTGGAACACTACGCGCCGCCACATCGGGTCCTGATGTATGGGGGGCGACGGACGTCCCCGAGTCCGTCGCCCCTGGACCCATTTAGGGGGGCTGGAAGAGGGCGTTGTCCGCCCTCCGCCGACGCCCGGTGCGCCTGCTGCGGGCCGGGTGAGAGGATGAGATCTCTCGCTCCCTTTCCGCAGCCTCCTTCTGCGAGATGACTGTTTCGCAGAAGGATACCACCGCGTCCCAGGACTCCTCGCCGCCGACTATCGCATTCACAACGGCCTGCAGCGAGAGGTCACTGCCTACTCCTGAGATGAGGGCACGGCACGGCTCCTCCCAAGCGGCACACTCTGCCAGCGTATGCCAGCGTACGCAAATTTGTCAATATGTGAGCACCATGTAATCACATAATTAATTTACCTGTTATTGGTTTATATTTAATTATTTTAACCTATTGTGGTATAGTAATTTTATTCTAGATGCATCGTCTTTACATATAATTATGTAATTAATGAATATATTATATTGTAAAACATTTTTAAAGAGTAACGGTGGAGTTTCTTGCCCATTTTTCTCCATACGAAACTACCTGTTGGAAGCGGCAACTAGAATCAATTCTATTTTCATGTAAATTTTGTCGTTCAAAAGTACCTTTAATATGCCTATTTGAAATAAATGATTTGACTTTGACTTTGACTTTGACTGTGGGGAGGATCTGTGAGCATCTTTTGCCTGGCGTGGTCATCCATTTCTCATACGTGTGGTGTATATAAAGCCAAGTGCCAATGTCGAGTGTCAATCTTCAGACTACATATCAAAACATCTTAACAAGAAGTGACAGGTAGATGTGCTTTATTTTAATTTTTGTAAAACTTTTGACGGAGTTAATAACGATATCTTGCGTCAGAAACTCAGCGCCATTGGTTTCTGTCCAAACCTACTTGGACTTTTAGCTGACTATATCCGTGACCGTCAGCAGTTTGTAAGGCTGGGTACCATACACGCTATGGCGTAAGTCAAGGGTCAATACTCGGGCCTCTGCTATTTCTACTCATGGTAAATGACTTACCAGCTGTTGTAAAATTTACAGTGTCTCCTTTACGCAGATGACCTCAAATTGTATAGTGCTGTCAACACCGTATCGGATTGCAAAGCTATGCAAAATGATATAAACGCCATACATTAATGAGGAGTTCAAAATTAAATGGAGTTTAATTCTTTCAAATGCTATGTAATGACCTCTGGTCGAATGCGATACCCAATACATTTTGGATATAAAATAAATGGTCCTACGATAACTAGATCAACCAATATGAAGGACTTAGGTGTCGCATTTGACCAGAAGCTTACTTTTCATGATCATATTTCTACTGTTGCCAAAGAATCTTTTAAAAGGCTAGGGTTTGTTCTCCGGAATGCTCGTGATTTTCGCAACGAGCATGTAATAGGGCTCTTATACATCACACTTGTCCGAACCAAGCTAGACGCTAGTTCTTCTGTATGGAATCCGCACGAAGCAAAGTATGCAATTCTTCTAGAAAAAGTGCAAAAAGCATTCCTGCGGTTTCTTAACAGAAGAACGAGCGCGTTTACTATCCCTACCTTTATCCTACCAAGTTCCTCTTAGGATGTCTGGGATATTATATGCTGGAGACCAGAAGGGCATGTGGCTAGATAGGCGTTATGCTCAAAGTGTGGAAGGGTATGATGGATGCGCTTGACATCCATAATGAACTGATTCGACTCTACACACCAAGTAATTATTTCTGTGGCAGAAAACTTCGACTACTTGCCGTGCCTTCATGTCGGACAGCAGCCCGTGCTGCGTTTCCCGTATCGCGCATGTTGACCGCACTAAATAAGCTAGTGGAAGCCAACCCGGACTGCGATCTGTCCGCTAATAAATTCGCCAATTTAATGGTTATGTGCCTACATTGTTGTGAGAATAATAATATTTAATTGTTGTTATTAGTTTATGGGTTATGTTTGTACTTATTATAATTATATACTTTGATTTATGTTATTGGCTTCTTAAGCCTTGTAAATCAAATAAATATAAATAAATAAACTACTAAATTAAACTTACGTTAACATAGAACTTTAATATTTTCTTAAAAGCTTGAGGCGTGAACGTCCTTCTTACGCTTTAAGATAAGCCGCAAGCTTCTAAGAAAATTTTACAGTTCTATGTTAACGTAAGTTTTATTTAGTACTTTTTAATTAATTAAAAGTTTGTTTTTAAAAAGGATTTCACATTATTTTTTTATATTTTATATTGTTCGACGTTGTAGTAAGTGAAAATGTGGTACTATATCAGCAGGCAATATATCCATGAACTCATATAAAAATAAATACAAATTATAAAAAACTTGAAACATATACAACATTAGTTTTAGTATATGCGAAACCTGAATATAGTTTGTTCAGAATAAGTAACTGAATCGATTCCAATAATTTTTAAACCATGTTATATTTGGTCGCAAAAATATTTTAAAAATGTTACAAGTTGGACACCGAGCGACACTAAGTCCCTATCCGCAATCATACGCGCACAACACAGGTCACGGCAGGTCACAGCGGCACTAGGCGCGGGCGCACAGCGGGGCGGGGGTAAAACAACCCCTTCAATCGCCCGGACGCTACAGGTCACACACGTGTCACGCTCCATTTTCAATTCGATTCGCTCCACGTTCAATTACAATACGTCTTCGCGATTGCGCGGCCGCCTTGGGCCTTACAGTTGTCTTTCGGTTGATCATGTACCGTGTACCTATCGTATGTAAAAAGTATCGTGTAACCATGTCTTTCTCATACACAAACGTCCAGTACACAGAAATGGTATGTACACTAGCGGTGTGTGGTGATAACGTATCTCTGGCAGTGCGGCGGTACGAGGAGCAATTCGGCATCAGAGTATCGTGAAACAGAATGCTTTCCGCCACGCAAAAATCTAGGGACTACGGTACCTTTCGGGCTCCGACAGCAGTCGATAGAGGAGTGAGTCGAATGTGTTTGGCATAAGGTGCAACAAATCGCATTGACGATATTTTATCACTTACGGCTGCATTTACGAATAAAGTACATAATAATGTCTACCTACACTAGACCATTATGACAATCCAAAGCCTGCAAGTGTGATGGAAAATGTTATTACCGGATAATTACAATCCAATCGCCGTACGGTTAGTTACCTACTGCCAAATTATTATCAATGAGCGCGAGACGACGCGGGAGGCGCGTGCGGTGCGTTGGCGCCGCGTGGTGACCATGTTTTTGTACGGACAACCAGGTTATTACCTGGTTGTAACCTTATAACAACAACAACAACCTTAACAACCTTATAACTTTGTGTTTTTTCATGATACAGTTTTGAAATTTTGTAAATAGATTTTTTACATAAAAATACTAGACACGTGTTTCGGGTTTCGCATATACTAAAACTAATATTGTATTTCCTTATCTGGCGTTTTGGCCAATCAATAAACTAAATCTCCATGGCAACCACATACAATACAAATAAAATGAAATGTTATAGTATAAAATTCAAAGACAAGAAAGTATTACATATAGTAATGAGTATTACATATAGTATTGTAAAAGAGATAAGAACCTATACAATTTCCGTTCATTGTTCGTTCATTCATTTTTGGTCGGATTACATATCAGGGCACAGACATTGCAATTCTATTTTATGTTTCGTCGATTGAACTGCAATGTTCCCAACACAAAAAACACGAATGTCTGGTTAACTAACCCGGAGTAACTCTTTAGTGGCGCAACGCGTAATAAAAGTTAAAATTGTAATTACTTAACTCCGAGTTTACAAACTCTACGTTTATTCATTTAACCCTACTAAATGCGCAAGTTGGCCTTAAAATTGTTAATTACTTAACTCCGAGCTTACAAACTCTACATTAATTGATTCATTTAATCCGACTAAACGTGAAAGTGGGCCTAAGGGCAGAGCACAGCAACGATTTATCGTAGTGATTTATCTGTGCAGTCCGTTTGCGCAGTTTTATTTGAACGTGTGTATGATAATATCGTTGCAGATTATTTCGTTTGCAGAGTTGATCGGTGGCAGTAGCATTTCCTATTCGATTAATCGTTGTCGATTGCGTTTGCACAGTTTTTTCGTAGTGCATGGATTGCGCCGACGATCTATCACTCAGTGCATGAAGGGACTTGCTGTGGGCGGCCGCGTATTGCCCATCAGTCAAATCATTCCTGACTCATGTGTCAGGAATGATTTGACTGAAGGCCTGTGGTGATATTATCGTTACCGTAGAGAACTTCATACATTCGTAGGAGCGACCTGTAGCTAACAATCTTAGTGTTGCGGTCAATCTCTCGTGAGGAGTTATTGCATCTCTTATTATAGTGTTCTTTTTCTGTATTAGCGGAGTGACTAAAGCCAGGAGATTTAAGTACATCTCTTCGTTCATTCTTAAATAGTTATATCAATCTTTTGGTGCGAATTATAACTCATTTAATAAATGTCTAAGAGAGTATGGCATCCGTTTTAGAAGTCAGTCCTTACACCACACACTACGTGCCTTTTTTTTCTTTAAGCATATTATCAATTCCTAAAATGCAAGTGCGCCTTCATCATCTTCCGTTATTTCCGTAGACATGTTTCATGCGCGATCTTCTGCGGAGAACTGACGATCGGCGCAGATATCGGTGGCGTGTGGAGAACATAGCGCCGTCCGATATAACTGTGTAAACTCAAATCACTACGATATATCGTTGTCGTATGTCGCGGACTTAAGAGAGGTACTTCAAAATGTGGTTTCAAAGCTACGTCGTCTTAACTGAAGTGGATACGTTTTCATGACTCATAATTACTTATTCATGAGGTCTGTCACTCTATAGGTACATCTCGCATGATCCTACGTAAGTGTGTTTTTGGAATATCAGGATATACAACCACACAATACCTTATCGTCCTGTTTATTCGCTTGTCTGTTCACTTCAAATATAACAATAAGTCCCCCCAGGCCAAACACTGCTATTTCACCTGCCGACAAAAACGCAGCGTGAGAGCACAGTATGGCGGAAACAACATCATCTACATTACAATAATTACTAAGGTAAAGGCACCTTATTCCGAAGGGGTTCTAAAATTGGCACCCTATTCCGAGGTATTTAGAAAAACTGCGTTTACGAGCGATTAACAAGCTATTTTTAACTGCAAGATCTCTTATTCAATTGATAATATAACTTTGCGTAGATATATTATCAAAGGTGTGGAGTAAAGCGTACGTTTTAAGATAGGATAGGTAAGTAATTGGTTAGAGTCAGCAGGTGGACCGAAATCACACTTCATACATTTGGACCTTGTGCATGTGTGCACCATGCTTTTTTAAATAGTTATTTTTTGGTTATTTTTGTAACGTACGTGTAAGTCTTAGAGTTAAACTATTTCAAGGATTATATTTTCAATTGGAAACACTTAACTGTTGAATGTTTTTATGAATAAATCAAGGTGAAAATACGTCTTGAAAATACCGCGGCTTTTTATGCCAAATATTTCACAGCCGGTTCCTTATTCCGATGTATACCGCGAAATAGCGATTTCAGATACTTGATTTCTTTTTAATTTTAAGGTTGTTTTTATGATTAGGCCCTTCCCGCTTTAGGTTCGACAACTTAAATAGAAAATTAATATTAAAATCTATTTCCGAGGTATATTTTTGCATTTCTTTCACTAATTATAGCATGTCAAAGGTGATCTGTTTAGGTATTTTGTTAATTCGTTGTATGGGAAAGCTAAGAAGGAAAATTAAAGTTCATATACAATTCGATGTATTTTTTTGCAAGTATTATATTTACGAAGATTATGTTATTCAGTATTAATCTTTACAAGTATAAATTATGCAAAAATCTTGCATTTTTTAATACTTGGAATTAGGAAACGAGAATATTTGGTATGAAACGCTATTCCGATGTATAGTAGGTCGGGATAAGGTTATATCAGCACCTTATTCCGCGGCATATACACACGTAAAATACAGAGTGTTCAAAGTTTTACGCAGCTTGTTAAGCACTTTTCTTTAGTTTCAATAATGCATAGGTTCCTATTTCCTTTATAATAACTTTTGCAAACTAAACTAAGGTACGTAGTTGTAAACATTTATTGGATAATAACTCTCAACTACATTAATTTAATAATATAATTTTACAAAACTATCAAACGCGTCCATAAACGTAGTCAAGTAAAGTTATAGTTTAATATATTTTATATAATGAATATAACAGGCATTTTATTATCTTGATTGATGATTATGACATCATTTTATTAGGACATTAAAACCTCATCTAAGAAAACTAAGATTTAGGAACGATTAAACCCTAAATTAACAAATAGAGTTGAGTTTTGAACACCAGGTATTATTCTTCCTACCGTTTTCCTTTGCATTTTATATACTCGGAATTAGGAACCAAATATATCGGAATAAAGACTTTTACATCGGAATAAGGTGCCTCCGACTTCTTTTCATATTTAATTAATTTAGAATATAAATCAAGATCTAATAACCAAACCTATTGTCTGGGCACGCCACAATTGCGGTGGTAAGTCCCCTCTTTGAGGAGTGGACTGAAAGGCGTCACGGCGTCCTCACCTTCCCTCTGACGCAGGTCCTCACCGGACATGGCTGTTTCGGGAGGTTACTATTTCGAATAAGGCGGGGTGAAACGCCCGGGTGTTGGTATTACCATTGTGTGGATTGACTGGAGGACACGGTGAAGCGTGCGGTGGAGGTCTGCCCGACTTGGACGGAGCACCGCCGTGTCCTCGTAGCGGCGATCGGCGGCGGCGACCTCTCGCGTCCGGCCCTGGCCCAAGCCATGTTACGGAGCGAGAGGGCATGGAAAGCCGTCACCTCCTCTGCGAAGTAGTAATGCTCGCGAAGGAGGAGGCGGAGCGCGTGAGAGTGAGGAAATCGTTGTGCCCTACACCCCTAGTCGCCGCAGGAGGAGACACCCTGGGCGTCGGGAGTCGATAGTTGACTCCCGGCCACCGTAGGCGCGGGCTTGCGGACGGCGATAAATGGGCAGCTCGCCGTCCGGTAAGGACCAGGCCCAGGTCGAAGGTGCGTCGTGCTGCACGCGCGCCTAAAAGAGATGTCAGCATAACTGACGGGGTCCAATAGGGCCGATGCCTGCCGGGGTCGCGGATTGTTCGAAAGAGTTACCGTGGCTCTGGCGCACAGGCAACTGAAGGAACACGGGTGGGTTTTAGTCAGTAAGAGTCTGACAAGCCCTTCCGCTACGCCTAGAGCAGGAGAGGTCATTTGATGATTTCTCACCCAAAAAAAAAGCAAAAGTAAAGTACAAGAAATAGTGTCGAAGGCCTTGGCAAGGTCCAAAAAGATTCCAATTGTGTGTATACCATTGTCTAGATTGGAAGTAATATAATTAGTTAATTTGTGTATTGCTTGGCTAGTAGATCATTTGGGCCTAAAAACAAATTGATTATCTGAAAGAAGTCTGTTATATTCCAGATATTTTATCAAACTATTGTTAATAATTTTTGCAAACAGTTTTGAGCGCCTTTTAACACTGAAATGGGTCTGTAGTTATTCACACAAATTTTGTCTCCAGACTTGAATGCAGGTGAGACCACAGCTTTTTTAAGCAATTTAGGGAATATTCCTTTAGATAAACATAGCTGAAAAATTTAGGTTAGCGGAGGGGCAAGTAGGTATTTAAATGTTTTAAGTATATTGTTAGGTATATCATCCCGCCTAGTAAGTAGCACACACATCTTTAACCCAATTTATTACTAGTTTATTATTATTAGTCTTACTACTTGTTTACTTCGGTATCTAATAAAACTGTTTTTTGCAATGAAGTTACTTACCGCATGGTACGGACTTGGCGGATGGGGGCTAGGCGAAAAAAGTGTAAGAATTTTCCGTCACGAGTTTCCGGCACGACCCATTATTTGTTGGTTTGGTTAAACGCGCTAATCTCAGGAACTGTTTGCAATTGAAATAACTGGTTGCAATTGAAAATATCTTTTCGGGTTGGATAGTCCATTTATCGAGGAAGGTTTTAAGCTATATAACATCACGCTACAATCAAAAGGAATGGAGAATAAATTAAAAATGTTGCAAAACTGGAAAAAATATTCCTTTTGAGAGCTACCATTGAAAAAAAATGAAATGCAAAAAAAATGGGCGGGAGTATATTCCGACGTGAACGGGTTGGATTGCGGTGTGAGGCAGGGGGGCTAACATCGCCCCGCTTGTTCAACCTTTACATGAGCCAGCTGATCGGCGAGCTCAGCAGTGCTAAAGTGGGTTGCTCAATAGGCGGAGTGCCTATTAATAACATCAGGTATGCGGACGATATGGTGCTGCTGAGCCCGTCGGTTGAAGGGTTGCGGAAACTCCTGCGCATTTGTGAGACATTTGCTGGGACTCATGGGCTCAGGTACAACCCTAAAAAGAGTGAGTACATGATTTTCAAAGCTGGTACCAAATGTTTGTCTTTTATACCTCAGATCACTCTTTGCGGTGCTAGTCGGAATAGGGTTACCCATTTTAAGTACCTAGGCCACTGGGTCACAGATAACTTGTCTGACAATGCGGACATCGAGCGGGAACGTAGGGCGCTGTCGGTTCGCTGTAACAAGTTGGCACGTAGGTTTTCACGCTGTACTGAACAAGTAAAGGTGACCTTATTTAAAGCCTATTGTCAGTCTTTTTATACGTGCAGCCTATGGGCCAACTATGTGCAGCGAGCATACAGTGCCATGCGCGTACAGTACAACAATGCGTTTAGGGTGCTGTTAGGGCTGCCGCGGTTTTGCAGCGCTTCTACTATGTTCGCGCAGGCGCAAACCGATGACTTTTATGCTATTATTAGGAAGCGGAGCGCCTCGCTACTAAGTCGGTTCCGACGCAGCACTAACAGTATCCTGAGCGTATTGTCCGAGCGGTGGGACTCGGAGGTGTTGGAGAGGTGGATGCACCTGCATGCCAGTTCGTCACCATTTATTAAGTAATTATTGTTTTATCATTATAATATATTTAATCGAATGAATTTTGACCTAATAACTAAAGTTTTAATTTTAATGAGATTTTTTTTTTTTTTTTAATATATTTTGTTTTTTAATTTAATGCAATAATAACTAAAGTTTTAATTTTAATGTGTAATATTTAAATGTTTTATATAATTTGTTTTATTTTGAATGCAACGTTTTCATATTTTTTATATTTCTATGTAGTTTGTATTTTGTTGTGCTTAATATGGGAATAATTTCCTGAAATAAAATGATTATTATTATTATTGCGTGCGCTGCGCAAACGGTTAAAGTTACGCAAAAATAATGTATCATGGAATTGTTCCCCTTTAAAAGTTAAAAAAAAATCCGCAACAGCATATGCCTTTCTTTTAAGTTTGACTCAATATAGCCTTTTTTATGGTAATGAAATGTGTTCTATGGATGTTCTAAATATACTACGAAAGGAACTTCGTTCCAACCGAGTGTTCCACGACACTCACGCATTTTTTTTATAATGTTAACACAACTATCATGATTTATGTTAGCATCAAGATTGTCGATCGACTGGTAGATGGTAGAGAATGGCTAGCTCACTATGTCCGCCATTAACTGCGTGCATTATAAAGCATTCAATAAATACTTATTTAAATTAACTTCGGAGCAGAATAGCTTAATAAGCAGTAGCTTAATCGTTCAGTAAGCAGAAACAAAAAGAAAAAGTCGCTGTTAATCATATTCATAAAATATGCGATCACTGGACAGGACGACGGATAGAAGGGATCAAAGTAGAAAGAACCATTTTTGTCAGCTGTGCCGTGCAAAAAGCGTCGCGGTGTACCGAGTATATCGGCGCCGGAGTTAAGCGCGGCCTGCTCGGAAAGGGGCGGCAACTCGCGTGGCTGGCGCAGCGCCAGCGTCCACAAGCGCAGGCGTAGCTGCAGCACGTGGTGCGCTCGTGCCGCGCTTCCGCACACCCAGCGCCGGAACACAGGATGCGCCACGGCGAATGTCTGCGCACACTAATACCGTCAGCTCACCCAACACACAGCCGCGGCAGCTCTGCCTTAGTCTTTATTAACAAATACACTTCACACGGAATAGTGAATTTAATGCCAGTAGAGCTGAGCAGCGTGTACTACATTCTTAAGCTACCAAAAATGTAATCGATCCAGAAGCACCTTAATCTTGTCGGCGACGGGCTTGCTGATCTGGCGCGCCAGCAGCATGCTCAGCCGGAACAGCGGGAACTGTGTGGGCGTCATGCCTCCGCGCTACAGTCTGCATGCGGCTGTCTGCTTCCCGTTGCCGTTCAGTTGCACTTCACTTATCGTTTTTGTTAAAGCCATTACTAAAACATACGCAAGGATGCAGAAGATGTGATATTTTGAAATAGGTGTGTTGGTTTTTAATGTTTTATTCGTTTTTATTTTTTATTATACATGTTTACAAAATGAATATTCAAGCCTTGTGGTATCTCGTAGCCCCACACAAAACGTAGCACAGATAACTATATACTCACAGATAACTATATACTAGTCGGCTATATACTATACGTACCACAGACTACATAGAGATATGATACGTAGTATCTCTATGTATTTTAGTTTGTGCCTGCACATCAGCTGTCAAGCCACCACAGAATATAATAATCATCCCTTATCCACCATCTATCCACCCCCTAAAAGCCACAGAGTCACGGGCACAGAACACTATTACGCACGCTGGGAAGCGGAGGTCAGTATATAAAAGGTACTCTGTGCACGGAGTGCATTCCAAAGAGTATAATAATAATTTTATTCGTCTTCATAAATACGCGTCAAACAGTTTGACACAAACAGGTGAAAATGTACAAAGAAGTTGTATAATAATATACTTAACAATAATGCACCAAAAAGTATCCGCTTCGGCGGCCTGCGCACAGTGGCGTCATGCCACACAAACTTCCAATTCAAGTAGCTTCAAATATTGTAATTACTTTCGTTATTCGATACAATAAATAATATTGGCTGCTTGCTAGACAGGTAGACAGTCATCATCGTCAACAATTGACCAGTAGGGAAGACCGTGACGGTGGACTAACTTTTCACATAGGTATTGGTCTATATTTCTTGTGTTTTGGAATAGAATAGAATAGAATACTCTTTATTATTATTATGTATTTGTAATGTAAATATTTGTTTGGGATGCATGGGGGCTACTACCATCACATTGCTCCAAGTCAACCTCACCTGCCCGTGGTACATCCTGCTAAATAACAAACGAGGCTCATACTCATCATATTTGAATTTTCTATTTTTCATATTAGGCTGTTTAGCGGCTTTATACTTTGCCTCTCCTTTAACCTGCGAAGGTAAAGCGCGGGAGAAAAGCAAATTCAGTCTTAATTATTGAATGTCAAAATATTTTTCGTTCTTTTATTTTATTTCTTCAAAAGTGTATTGAAAAACATCGTTTGAGACACGTGGACATTTGTTATTGCAGTTCTCGGCTCCATAACACCCTCAACTACCGCTCGTGTGTGTATTCCGCCTCAAATGTAATAACAAAATTTCTCCATTCGTATCAATATGTACTATTTTGGTGCACTACGTACAATTTTATTTTTAGGGTCTCTTCAGATTTTAAGAATGTTAAAACAATGAAAATTCTTTATTGTTCGTTTGTCCGTAGCCACCTTCAATATGCTTCTCAGGTTTGGAATCCCAATGATAATTTATACATTAATCGGCTTGAAGGTATACAAAGGCGATTTTTGAGGGACACTCAATATCGCTCAAATACCTGTCTCCAAATTGCAGTGTATTTTATTCAAATAATTATTATTTTCACTTAAATTATATCTTACATAATCTACAAATAATATTAATAGTATGTACAACTAAATAACAATAAATAAAAATAAAAAAGAAAGAAGGACAAGAATCATAGGGCATCAAAAAATTCATCCGCATCGCTGTCGACAGGAAAAGTGCCCAAAAGGCTGGCAGCATTGCCACGTTGTATGGCGATACTGATTCTTTGGCCAAAAAATAGGCCAGCCCTCTGGTCACGTGAAGAGTCGACCAACCGCTTAGCGATGTCTGCAAAAACCAAGTGGGCACTCGGACCCCACGGCCCTAGTGTTTCAACCCCAAACGGCTCGAACATATAACTCCCAATAAGATTCGAATATTTTCGCCGTTTGAGGTTTTCCGCACTTGCAGCAGCCGCCCCAGCACAGCCCGCCGTGCTAGGAAGATGGGATGGCGCAAGGGTGTCGACACACGTTGCATCCCACACCAAAGGCCTGCCTAACTTCCAGGGCATTATGGTCATTCCGTCTGGTCTCTTCCCATCGTCGCGTGCCAAGCCGTTGGGTTCTAAAATAGCTGGCACCCCGGCGGTGGCAAGAGCACGGCGGATTATGTCATTAATGCTGGCGTGTCGTGCTATCCGGCCTGCGCTCTTACTGCAAGATAGGCCATGGTGTCCGAGGCAGTCGACAGTTTCACCGCACTGGCAGCGATGCGGAGCCCCGCAAGGAGCGCCCAGACGGAGACAAGTAGCGAGCCGGAAAGTGGTGTCACACAACATAGTGCCTATGTTAGGTGATGGAAGTGCCTGAAGCCAGAGGCCCGACTCCCATTCTCCCACAGCCAGCAGACGGGCACGCTCAGCAGTATTGGAGGACGTATTGAAAAGTTTATTCCGTACCAACCTGCAGAGCGGCTCATCCCATTGTCTCTGGGAAGATGGGTTTACGGGCCGATCTGTATCTGGGCAAGCCGCTGTCCAGGCGTTCACCGCATCAGTCAAGCACGGCACTTCAAAGTCAACCAGGGAGGGGGCTAAAATTTTCCTGGTTAACTTTTCGGTGCTGTGGACAGAGGACAGGAACGCCGGTAAGCTAATACTGGTAATTTTGCGGACGCCGAGGCCACCAAAACGGATGGGTAGTGTGGCTTGAAGCCACGCTCGGTCGTCCAAGGCCACGTTTAAAATGGATGTTACTGTGCTGCGAATAATTTGGTCAATTTTGTCTAAAAGATGTGGCTGCTTCCATAAAGGGGAAGAACGTAGAAAATATATAAAATTTGGGCCAAAACAACAATATCTAATCAGGGTGAATGCTGAATGTAAATTAATTTTGGAAAGTCTGGCCGAAATTTCGTTGAAGTTTTTGATTTTTTCGTCGATGAAAGGAGAAAAGCTGTCTTCTAAAATTGGGGACCCTAGGAGGTGCAGTGAACTTTTTTCTAGAACTTTGATTTGTGGGGCTATTGCATTAAATTTCTCTATGGTCAGTTCTCTGTCGGTAATGTCAGAAAGGTAAATTTCACATTTTGAGGGGTTTAGGTCCAAGCCAATAGATTTAAATTGCTGTTTGAGCAATTGAAGGTCTTTTAAAACAGTGTCTACATCACCTCCTAGCGTTCCATCATCTAAATACCACACGTTAAATTTAGAATTTAAGTCTGTCTCCCGAATTATATAAGTCGATAAGTAAAAAAAAATCATATTCTGCCTCTACACGAGCGAAGGAAAATTGCAGATCTTGCTTTCTTATTTAGTGTTATGAACGGATCTATTGACGTCCCTGAGTTGGTGGGCAAGATCGGGCTTCGCGTACCGAGTGCATTTTTTCGGAGACCACGTCTACTCCATGTGCCTCAAGGCAGAACTGTCTATAGACAGAACTCGTATGTGATAACAGCATGTCGTACTTTTAATATGTTGTGTCAGGATGTCGAGTTGGAGTTATTTAACAGACGGGATACGACCATGATTCGTGTCTATTCAGCAAAAACGGCACTCATGCGCAAGTGTATTGTCTGCGTGGCGCCTACTATATTTAACATATTGCCTAAACGTTGGAAGAAGCTAAATAGTAGGGCATTCAAGGGTCAATTGAAAATGTTTCTTTCGCAAAAAGCATATTATAGTGTCTCCGAATTTCTAGCCGGAAAAGGTTTTTTTTTACTGAATAATTTTATCTTTTTCCTGACACTAATATTACATTTATATGAATATGGAATTTTGACATTATAAAATAAATATAATTTCTAATTTACAAATTTTCTGAATTATAAAATTTGTGACTATTCTAGGTAATTTTTCGATTTTCCTTTTTGTTAAGTTTTTTTCAGTGTTATGGAAATATTTGTACGCCGATACTTACGGCTAAACATGATTGGACTCAAACTATGTAATAATAGGTCTTTACCTATGAAATTGCCGTTTTGTATGAAAAAATTTAAACGAATTTTTTTCATGAATTTTTTATTTGTATTAATCGAAGTAATCACCCATGCAATCAATGCATCTTTGCCATCGCAGTGGCAGTTTATTGATGCCCTTCTTAAAGAAATCAGCTGGACGGGAGGCAACAAATTCTTCAAAGGCATTTTGTACTGCCTCTCGGGTATTAAATTTTTTTCCCGCCAAGAAGTTATCCAAATTCTGGAAAAAGTAGTAGTCTGTAGGCGCAAGGTCTGGTGAGTAGGGCGGATGACGGAGAGCTTCCAACCCCAGTTCTTGCAACTTGGAGACCGTCTGCTGTGCAGTATGAGGTCGCGCGTTGTCGTGCAGGAGCAGCGGAGACGAGCGATTGACCAATGCTGGTTGGAGATGCGCCAGCTTCTCCATCATTGTGTTCAGTTCTTCACAGTACACATCTGCAGTAATGCTCACCCCGTTTGGTAAGAAGCTGTGATGAATCACACCGGCGCTAGACCACCAAACAGTGACCATCACTTTTCTAGGGGTAAGTTTTCGTTTAGGGCATTGTTTAGGTGCTGAACCAGGATCCAACCAACTTGCTGAGCGCTTACGGTTATCAAACAGAATCCATTTTTCATCGCAGGTAACAATGCGGTTCAAAATTCCTTCATTTGTGTGTCTGTTGAGCAGTGCAAGGCACGTCTCGACGCGTACTTCGCGCTGGCGATCATTGAGTTCGTGGGGCACCCATTTGTCAAGCTTTTTTACCTTGCCAATTTGACGCAAATGGACCAATATTGTTTTGACGCTAACGTCGAAAGCTGCTGCTAATTCAGCCGTAGATTGTGTATCATCAGCTTCCACAATCGCCTTTAATTCGTCATTGTCGACCAAAGTCTTCGGACGACCGCGAGGTTCATTTTTCAGGTCGAAATTTCCAGAACGGAAGCGAGCAAACCAATAACAGGTGGTGCGTTGGTTTGTAGAGTTAGCTCCGTAAACGTCGTTGATGTTGCGTGCCGCTTGTGCCGCGTTGCTGCCACGACGGTACTCATATTCCATAATTACTCGAATTTTTAACGTATCCATGATGACGAAAAAGATTGAAATGCGATGAAAATGTAACACTAATCAATAAAGAAATGACTACTTTTAGAAAAAAAAATCCATGTTTTTAAAATAAAATTAATTTGAAATTAGAATTCATAGCCAAACAAAAATTATTTTGATTTGAAATGGCCAGTACTGCAGAACGGCAATTTCATAGGTAAAGACCTAATATATTGCATGCTCATGTATGTATACAATGTTTAAACTGTAAGGCGTTAGATGGCGCTCGAGAACCGTCATGAAGCTGACAACTGCGAAGATAGCAACGAGCGGGCGGCGCGCCTCGCTGGCGTAATGCACCGGGGGTTTCGTTCTCTTGTCTGGCGGACACCGACGGCTTAACAACTACCTAACCTTTTGTTGTACTACTTAAGTGTATTTTTAATTAAATATTTTATTAATCTTTTACCTTGTTTTTCTGAGCTCTTACAGCTCAGAAGCGGGATAGAAATATTGCAGCCCACGTAAGTGTTTTAAAATAATAACTGTTAGTGTACTGATCAGGTACCGTGTTTGACTGTTCCTTGACTTTATTTTACACTTGCATTTCACTTGACTGTGTACCCTATCTATTGCTCCGTGTGATTAATCTACAATAATGGGACACCATAAAAAAAGTAAACGTAAAAATAAGGACGACAGTGACAATGAAAAATCTTTGCGTCGCCGTTTAGTCAAAGATGTTAATACGCGTAAATTATTAGAACGCGTAGTTTTATTGGAAAATCAAGTCTTGCAAGGCAGGGTTAGTGTTACACCCGCATTGGGGGGTAGTTCTGGCGCCGCATCGAATGCGAAAAATCAAGTTGCAGATGCCCAGTCTGGTGAGTGTTCCTATACGCCGCCGTCAATACCCGCGGCACCCTTCGTGAACCTATTGCCTCCAGTACCTAACGAGATTCTGTTACCGCGTTCCGGAGACGGGCCCCCGATGGCACACACTGTAGAAAAGGATCCCTGCGTTGAAGATACCTCTCGTGAAGTACATTCTGAAACTTCCGTGCAATCGGCATCGATGATAGTCCCGTCGTTAGAAGCTACCACTACAAGTCCACCACATTACCATCATAATATTCATCCGTCGTGCTCAACTTCCATAAGATATGTCGATTGTAGCGATCCTATACCGGAATTTGATCCTCATATTTCTTTAATTACAATGGAGCAATGGATTAAAAAAGTTGAGGGTATTTCAAACATGTACGGTTGGGACGAAAAATCTGCTATATTTAATTGTTCCTCTAAACTAAAAGGCTATGCGCGGCGGTGGTATGATCAACTTAACGACGTCAATTTAAACTGGTTAGATTGGAAACAACGTCTTATGGCAGCTTTGCCGTCAAACCGAAGTTAATTAACCATGATGCATGACCTTGTAAACGAGGTACGTCGTCCTGAACGAGATTATATTCAATTTTACTACGACAAATTGGCGCTGGGTAACGCATGTGGAATACCAGACTCCCTTATCACTGAGGCCATCATAGGTACAATCGGAAATGACTTAGTAGAAGTAGGGGCCATTTCCGCGGGATGTCGTGACCCAACTAGCTTATTAAATTACTTGTCATCGTTTAGGCGCCCCGCAGGCGTAAGTTTTGATCACAATAAAAAGTACAATAGATATTATGACGACCAATATTTGCAAACGGCGAGGCCACACTGCAAATAAGTGTAATAATAAATCTCGGAAGCAAGACAGAACGACTTTGGTGTGTGTAGTCTGTAGCAAGCGCGGACATGACTAAACAAATTGTTTCATTAAAAATAAAAAATGTAGTTACTGTGGCAAAACAGGTCATATAAAAGAAGAATGTCTTAAACTTAAAAATCGTCGTACAATTTCTAACAAAGAAAATGACAAACAATGACATACTGTGCGCGTTATCACTGATTCGTCGGGTAGTTCGAAATATTACATGACCGTAAAAATTAATTATTTCTCTGTGTATGGTTTTATTCATGGTCTAAAAAACTAGGTCTGGCATTTCGGGAGTGACACATGGTGACGTCACTATCCAGTTGCCACTTTATTGCAACAAAGCACGAATTATGGAAACATTTTCAGTCACCATTGTGTTAAAAAATATATTTATAGCATGTAAATTGTCGTTTTGTTTTTCTAATCAAACGAAACAATTCAATTTAAACATATACCAACTAATTGTTACTTAAAACCTCATTGTTATATCGGATTCGCACAGGTAATAAAGGCGGTTGGGGAGTTATTATTACACACTGCTGGTAATAATTGAGTTGCTCCAATTTTTTTTTGCATACTGAATGTTTTTTTTTTTGTAACTTTTTATTTTTGCTATTTTTTTTTAATTTGTATTTTACATAAACTTTGACATTTGATAATTATTACATATAGAATGACATGACAATTTACTTTCTGAAGTATAACATTATTATCAAATTATTGTGAATGTGAGGACTATGTGCGTCAGCATTTTTTTTTTTCCGCTTTCTCAGGTAGTTTCAATGATGATCTGGCAGTTTGAGTGCTTTATGCGGCCTACCCAAATGTCCTTTCTTTGGTATTGTTCGTCTAATGGTTGAGCTCCTTAAGTTCTGAGTTGAGCTTCACGATTACTGACAAATGCTTGCACTGACTGGACAGGTCCACTCAAATCTGTATGGTTCTTTCCTTAAAAGACCATTTCAGACACCAATCTAACATGATCCTCAAATGATCTGACCAAGATTATTTCAGGATTTTTTATACCTGTTGACATTGATGATTTTTTATAAATATATTGACATGAATATTTACTTTGTAAAATAGTATATTATTTTAATTATTGTGAATGTAAAGACTATGTAGATCATTGTTTTATTTATTTTTTCTTTCTTGATTAGTTTTAATCATAGTCTGGCAGTTTGAGTAATTTATGCGGCCTACCCAAATGTCCTTTCTTTGGTATTGTTCGTCGAATCGTTGAGCTCCTTAAGTTTTGAGTTGAGCTGCACGATTACTGACAAATGCGTGCACTGACTGGACAGGTCCACTCATTCTGTGTGGTATTTTTTCCTCAAAAGACCATTTCAGACTCAAATCTACATGGTCTTCACATGATCTGACCAAGATTATGTCTGGACTTTGAAAGAGACTGTGACCTCTGAGTTTGTTTCGGCCTTTCTTCTCAGAGTAGTCAGATAGGAAACGCCGACCTCATCTAGTTTTAAAATATGATTGACGTGTAAAAGTGTTTGTACAAACCTACTTACAGAAATAAAATCATTTATCATTTATCATTTAATGCAGCGGTGATGACGTAGGCTTGTGTCCCCCTGTGTCTCGGAATGCTATACCTGGCGAAGTATATTATTATACCAAGGTTTTATTGATTTTGTAAGCGCTTGCGTCACAATAACAGAATCAGTAGCTAGTCGTTTAAAATTAGAAGCGAATCCTTGCGAAAATATTGTTTTATCTGGTTTTGGTGGGTCAAAAACCAATCCGATCGGTGTGGTAGTTGTCAAGATTCAAGTTGACGAGGCTACTTGTGTTTGTAAAGCTTTCATAGTACCTGACTCTGCTCAAGATATTGTCACTATAATAGGCCAGCCTTTGACAGAGTATTCTACCGTATACGTGATTAAAACACCGACATCTTTAAAAATATTTAATGCAAATAAATTTCTCGAACTATCTGGTGCATGTAGTGAAATTGAGCGCGTCAAATTAGTTTCCGATGACGAAATAATTTTACAACCCGGTGTTAATAAAATACTATTATACTACGACGTCACATCCTTCAGATTTATATGATTCACTTGGTAGTCCACTTTCTAATGTACTAGGCATCGCACAATTTTTAGAGCTAAAAAAGTAAAATATATTAAAAGTAAGTAAATTGACTACGACGTAGTACCTTCCCCCACTGTGTTACCTGCGCCCGCGCCGCCATTACTCTTGTCATTCGCTTTTTTTGTACGGGCATCGCAACATCTATAATATTTCGTGTACAACTCGCGTGTGATTTAGTGAAAATTGTGATTCCTGGTTTACTATAATGGGTAAACGAAAACACGAAGATAAGGAATCGCGTATTCGAAAGAAAATAATACGGTTACAAAAGCAACTTAACCACTTCTCGGAAACGAGCGAAGGTGAGTCATCTTGTTTACGTTATTTAGAACTATTCCTAATTACTTTTACGCATGATTCATGCATCTACATATAATCATATTCGTTACCAGATGTTTAAAAAACACGCTATCACAATTTAAGTACCTATCTACCGTCAATAAGTTATTTAATGTGATATTTTTTTCTTTTCGTGTGTTTATTCTATCCTAAGGTACTTAGTTAATGGTATGAACTTATACGTTAACGATTGTAATATAGTTTAAACTATAATAACTGCATATTTCTCATGCTATTCTTCGCGACGCGAGCGCGGTTGATAGTTTTGTACTTACTTACCGGTTATTCTTTGCGATGTGATCGCAACAGATAACTATGGCGGCACATTTATGTAGTGTACCTGTGGTGACACTGTTATTCTCCATGACGTGATCATGGCTGATAACCATAGTCTCGTGTTGTAACGTGATTATAACCAATGACTCTAAAATACACAACTGCAAATGCAGTATACTATTGTTTCGGGTGATTTAAAAACAACGTCCGCGTTGTTCCTTGCAGACTCCGACCATTGGCCATTATCACCGGGTGACTCACGGTCATTACCACCAGTCGCCTCACCGCCGTATGAACAGGTTCAGATGGATCTCTCGGAATCAGACGATCCGGATGTGCCGACGCAACTTATCAGGTCCGCGGTAGCGGCTAGCGGCTTTTCGTTAGAAAATGCGAACAGGACCTCCCCCTTTAATGGGTATATTGAGCATGAAACACAAATCGGTGTCTCAACGCCGCTCTCAGAAGCAGGTCCCAGCACTAGTAAAGATATTGTTATTGCTGCTACTAACCAAGAATCCCTACCACAGGAGATTTTAGAAGCGCTAATTGAAGGTAATTGAAGGGAAAGGACGAAGTCTATGGATCACCGATTCCTGACGAGATTGCTAAACGTTTGGGGGTGTATCCTAGTCGACGGTCTGACGAGAGAACAGAAGCAGGAAGGTTTGGAAAAATCCCTAGTACCAGAAAACTTCAAGCTTGGCAAAGCACCTCTGTTAAATCCGGAAATCATCCCGGTTCTGTAAAAAACAGAGACAAGTTACTGGAAAAGGCACAAAACCATCTTGGTTATGGAATTGCAGGTTTGACTAACCTAGCATGCTCCATTATTGATGGGGATACAGATAAAATAGATCTTTTGAAGTGGCGTGTCTTATCACCCGTAAGTAAAAAATCACTACAATATTTAAGGATTTTACAAATTATCTGGTTGTGAAATATTTTTGACATGCGTCAGCTTATTGCCTAATGATTGACGCATGTCAAGGCGACGCATTAGTGATGCGCAGCGCTGGGATGTGGATATCGATAATTGTTAGTTATTCTAAATCAAAACTTATATTAAGAACCTGCGGGGTAATTACGTAACACACTAATAGTAGAAATGGATTTCATTTTGACAGTTCAACAACATTCATTGCGTTATTTACGTTGTTGAGTAGACAAATTTTTCGAACTAATGAAGCAATGGATTAGCATTAAGCTTCAAAATGATCCAGATTGTGATAGATAGTGTGTTACGTAATTAGGGTGCTGTTTTACAAGAATGATCATATTTTATTTCAGTTTCCCGAAAGATCCAGAAACTAAAAATAAATGGATAGATGCAACAGGCAGAGAAAATAATTGGTTCCCCTCAAACCAAAGTGTAATTTGTTCTTCCCACTTTCAAGAAGAATATTTTAAGCCGTCAGCGAAAAAACGCAGGCTTTTTGAGTGGGCTGTACCTACACTCAAATTAAGATACATATTTGAAACTGTATGTTAACTTTTATTGCATGTGCAAATGTTTTAGGCAAACCAATTGTCTTCATTCTCCAAAACTATATGTGCTGCTGGGAAGTTTGTTGCGCCACTTCTTCTCCCCAGCTAATGCACTAGGAAGTGGTGAAGGCGGGTGTTTTTGGGGGGACTGTCTTATGTAATTTTGATGTTCGAAAAGTGCTGAGTCTCAGCCTAATTTGAATAAATGACTTTTGATTTTGATTTTATGTTCAATAAGTACCTATATGAATTGTTGTTTTATGTGTGATAGTTGAATAATTTTAATTTAAAGTAAGAGAGAAACTGAAGAAACTGATTTCCTTAAATGTTATTTGCAAACGAAAATATTATATTTTTACTTGTTTTGTTGTTATTGGTGTTTTAATATTCCACATCGAAAAGCAGATAAAATAAACGATACAAAATACGTCCAAAACAAACCTGCTTTTGCAGTCGCTTTTCATTGATATTTTTATCGATCACATATTTATACCAACCCTCTTCCCTAGTTGAAGCTACAGTTACATGTGTGCATTCAGTGACTGTATCTATACTTTCTAGTGCCCGCCTCTTTTGAGCATATGTGCAATAAAATAGCACAAAAGTGTTACGCATATTTTCATACTTGTGTGCGTAAAAAGCATCATTTGTGTGCCGTATCTATTTCTTTTGTTTATGTGTGAGTTTCAGGAGTGGGGAAAAGGTGGCGACACTTAAACTTGAGCAAATATAGAGTAAAGGCATATCTCTCGGATATCTATGGCTATACCTATCTAAGTACTCGCCGTTAGCTAGACGAAAACAACCAGAGATATTATGTCTGATGGACTCACCCGGACGATGGCATGTCAACCGTCCCGTCTTTCATAATATGTCTCCGGTAGTTATTCGTCAAGATAACTTCGTCCATAATTGCATAGAAGAAACCTTCAGTTTCCCCGAAAAGGTCACCAAAACTTAGCCAGGATACGGATGCTAAGAAATCTACACCGGGCTCATGAAGAGCCGGATAGAAGCGCCTATTATTATTATAACAGAGTTTCATTTTCTTGTTCTACTTTTAACTTCATGACGTATAGCGCCACAAGGATATTTTGGCGCGTGGCCAAAATCGGCACTAACACCGCCATCTTGTTTTTTGAATACATTTCAAATGACATTTCACAAAATGATTACCATCAGCACCTCCCGCCTGTCAATCTGTTTCGAGCGCTAAAAGATCCTTGTATTTGCAGTGTATCTTTTAGATGATATGTGGCCTTCTTTTTCCTTATTGTGTGGCCATGTGCAGCATGGTGTTTGCAAAAAAAAACAGGGTTGTCAATCATACAACTGCGTACAACCTTGAGGTTGAGTTATTATTATTATTATTTATTTTATGTACTTTCGTTTTAATTAAAGAGTTTTACATTTTGAAGTGAACTTTATTAATCATTGTTTTTTAATAACCATCATGGACTTGAATCACGAGTACGCGGTGAAGCGGTACGAGATGGGCAAGCAGCCGCTGTACAGCGTGCTGACACCGCAGTTGCTTGACACCATCGTGCCTGACCCCTTGCAGGCCAAGAACTACATCCTGCGCAACCCCGTGCACCAGCTCACGCAGAACACGCCCTCCTTTTCGCAGGACGATGTCAACACCGAGCGGTACGTGAAACCCGCTCGCATACCACGCGACGCATAAGACGTACGCGCGGCAAGTTTATCACGCACCTCTAATGGCGTTTTGATTGCAGAGTGGATTACACCTACTCCGGCGTAAACCATGCAGAAGGCGGCTGGCCAAAGGACGTGAACGTGAATGACCCCGAAGCCTCGCAGCGATACCGCCGTAGAATTGAAAAGGATGATGCTTACATTAACTGCATAATGAAGCATGCTAGGGTGAGCATGCTCCTCGACGTTACCGTCTTAAACCGAAAACGACTGTGGAAGCATGTAACAACTTTGTACAGTCGAGAAATTAAGGCCCTCGATTTGTGGCATAATCGGTCTATAATGTTGCCACTGCTTGGACATAGCTTTGTCACCTTTCTTCGAATTTTTGGTCAGATTGACGACATGCCGATTTCTTCACGATGTTTTTCTTTACTGTTTTGAGTGCATGCCAGCCTACTCGTAAGTCCGAGGTTAATTGACTTTTTAATTATCATGGAACTTCACTGCGCAGGGTCAATGCACTTAGGATATCTTTTAATATGCACGTATTTATGTAGCAAAGGCTCGTATTTAACCCATAATTACTCGCAAGAAGAAAATCATGTAACTACTTGCATGGGGTCTATTAGAGACCCCAATTTGTAAGGACAATTTGAAATGGTTTATTACTCTTAATGAAAAAAGTTAAACGTTCTTAAGAAAATAATACATTTAAACTATAAAATATACCAAATACACCTTAAAGTAAAATGTTTGTGGACCCAATAATAGTAAAAATTGTGTGATCTTGCAGCTAGCGCCAACTCTTCGGGCTCTTTATCTGCCAGTTACAATTGAAGCAATTTTTGACATTTTACTAATTTATTAGTAAAAACCTCGGGAAATTCTGTAGCTAACATACTAATACAGGGATCAGCAATAATATCATTGAACTTTGTGTTTGATATTGAGAGACTAACCAATCCCTTCCCAATAATGGGCGTCCACCATTTTAATAACGTAACAAGACAAATTGTTTGCCATAACATTACCAAGTTTAACATTGACCAATATATAACCTAATGACTCAAGCCGCGTACCTGCATAACACCGTAACATTAGATTATCTGATTGAATTGAAAATGAAAATGAAATCTTTATTTGTAGATATAGGTTGTACAGGAGTGTTCCAAGTAAATATTAAATAGCGAGTCCATCTATGCCTTGCGTTGAAGCGTACAAATTAAATTCTTACTTTATAATCAACTATCAATTTCAATGAAAATTCTATATAATAACAAAAGAGTACACAATGTCAGAATAATATTAACATAAAATGGATTCAAATAAAAAATAATAAGACCACATGTCACATAAATAAACGGGTATTACAATTTGATTTTAATAATATAATTTTGATTTCAAAGTCAAGGTTTTGCTAATATAATAAATCGGATGTAGCAGGTCTAGTATCTTTCATTTAAATAATCATTAATTGTATAATAACATTTTTCGACTAGAAATTCGTTTAAGCATTTTTTGTACAGATCTTTATTGGTAATATCTATAATTTGTTTAGGTAATTTATTATAGATTTTGGGCACCATACCTAAAAATTTTTTACAGAAAACGGCTTTTTTGTGTCGTGTTATGCATATTGTATTTTTGTAGCGTATGCTCTTTGGATGGTTATATAGATATAGATTTGCTTTGACATAGGTGGCTACTTCATATAAAGACATGGAAGTGTAAGTAGCTGAAGATTTTGAAAATGTGGCTTACAACTGTCTGTCCTTTGCATGCCACATATTGCCCTTATGCATTTCTTCTGTGCTTTAAACGCCATTTCTCTGTCTGGTGAGTTCCCCCAAAACATAAGTCCGTATCGTAATGATGATGAGACATATCCGTGATACGCCATTAATAGAGTTGCCTGATTTGAGACTTTTCTTAGGTTATAGAGGGTATACAGGTATGAGGAACAGGGTGTAAAGCTCACTCATACTCTATTGAAAAGGGAGGATCCTCCGACCAGACGGGTGTTATGTTTGGTGGGCAACTGCCCAACGGTTGATGTCGGGATGTTGTATATATGCTAGTTGCGTGGTAAACTCTGCTTGCGTGATGCAGGATTTTGTGTGACGTCATTGTGACGTGTAGCTCGCATGTGGCGATGTAGATACCGCTACAAGGGCATAGGAACATTGGCTAAGTTTTTTGCATACGTTTTCAATATATATTTTCCAATTCATATTTTTATAAATCCAGATGCCTAAGAATTTGGTATGATCCGTCTTGCGAATACTATTGTCACCATATCGAATGTCTTGGTATTTTATGGTTTGTTCTTTGTTCAAATGAGATGTAGTTTGTTTTTTCTAGGTTAATTTTTAGGTTATGTTCGATTAGCTAGGTTATTATATCATTAAGATTGTCATTTATCTCTTTTTCAAATGTCTGATCATTTTGACTTTTAAATAATGTTGTGCTCTCGTCCGCGAATAAAATCATAGGATTATTAATAATTTTAGGCACGTCATTGATATATATAATAAAAAAGAATGGAGCAAGGACACCGTCCTTTTTTTTTTTGGGTAGGTAATCATCAAATGACCTCTCCCGCTCTGGGCAGAGCGGAAGGGCGTGTCAGACTCTTACTGACTAAAACCCACCCGTGTTCCTTCAGTTGCCTGTGCGCCAGAACCACGGTATCTCTTTCGAACAATCCGCGACCCCGGTAGGCATCGGCCACATTGGACCCCGTCAATGGTGCTGACATCTCTTTGCGGCGCGCGTGGTACACGACGCGCCGTCGACCCGGGCCTGGTCCTTACCGGACGGCGAACTACCCATTGCTCGCCGTCCGCAAGCCCGCACCTATGGTGGCCGGGAATCGGCAATCGACTCCCGACGCCCAGGGTGTCTCCGCCTGCGGCGGCTAGGGGTGCGAGGGCGCAGAGATTGCCTCTCCCTTTCGAGCTCCGCCTCCTCCTTCGCGAGCATTACTGCTTCGCAGAAGGAGGTGACGGCTTCCCATTCCCTCTCGCTCCGTACCAGGGCCGGACGCGAGAGGTCGCCGCCGCCGATCGTCGCCACGAGGACACGGCGGTGCTCCGCCCAAGCCGGGCAGACCTCCACCAAGGACACCGCCCTGCTGTACCCCAAATAAACATTCGCGACGTTCAGAGGTGTATGTAATTTCTGTTTTTGTAGAGGGACTGATTTTCTTGATGCATGTAAATTGTTGCCGATTCGTCAGGTATGATTTAATGAGTTCAAGGATATTGCCTCTGATGCCACAGTTTTCCAATTTGTTTATGAGTATTTTATCGCAAACGTGGTCAAAGGCCTTTGACATATCAATAAATAATGCAACTACAGGAGTTATATTGTCCATATTAGTCAGAACGCGTTCCACAAGCGCATATATTGCGGAATTAATGCTTTTATTTTTCTTGAAGACGTATTGTTCGCTAATTAGGATTTTGTTGGTTTCTAGAAAGGAATATATACTTTTATGCAGTACTTTTTTAAATATTTTAGAGAAGACCGGAATAAGTGCAATAGGTCTGTAGTTGCTTGGATCTTGCTTGTCACCTTTTTTAAACATGGGTTTAATTACTGAAATTTTCAGTCTTTCTGGGAATAAGCCTTTCTCAATGCAATTATTTATAATGTGACTGAGTATTGGTGCAATAATGGTAGGTGTAGCTTTAATCACTTTAGTGGTTATATCGTCATACCCAGCGCTTTTATATTCTTCAGAGATTGAATTATTTTAATAATGTCCGAAGGTATCGTCGGTATCATGAAAATTGAATTGGAATTTGTGTTAGATGTCAGTGTATTATAATAGTTAATGTCATTCTGAGATTGAATTAGATTAATAAAATATTCAATAAATTATTGAATGATTTAATGATTGAATTGTTTTATTTGAAAACATCAGCTTTAGAGGTCTTCACTAATCGCCGAAATGCGACTTCACATTTAACTTCATAACTGTCAATGTTCACGTTAGTAAAGTAAGATTTGTTATCTTTAGACGCCTGTTGGATGCTAAACCAATCCTCGTCCCCCGAGTTATCTTCACTTACGTAGTTTTGCCTACCAGACCGACCACTACCACGCACCTCTTTGCACACCACTCTCAAATGTCCACGTTGGTTACACTCATCATAGTTGTAATTGATGTAACGACATCTTTTCGGCCGATGCGGCTTTCCACATCGCCAGCACTGTTAAATCGACGCGGCCTGCACCGGCGCCGCAGAGGTGTCCCTTCTCGCAACCACGCCGTCAGCCCTAGCGCCTGGGTTGCGCCCCGGGTGGGCGCGCGCCTCCGCCACGTGCTCTGCCCGCGCCGGTCCTGTGCAGGCCTTCACCCTCGTCGCCACCTGCACCTGAGGTCGTGGCTGCGGCGACGGTCGCCTCGCTCACCACCGCGTGCCTCTCTGCGGCCTCTAACGCAAGAGCTAGCTCCAGCGCCTCCTTGTATTTAATATTTTTCTCAGCAAAAATACACGATCGCATCGCGCTCTTGGATAGTCCCGAAACAAATTGGTCGCGACGGTTTTCTTGTAGCATTGTACCAAAGTTACACGTAGTCGCGAGATGTTTTAAATCTTGGAGATAGTCTATCATGGATTCCCCAACACGCTGTCTACGTAAGCGAAACATGTGACGCTCGGCAATCTCCGATCTCTGGGGTTCTAGATGATCGGTCACCAAACGTACTAATTCGTCGAACTTCTTCGTCTCTGAATCCGACGGAGCACATAGATCGCACATTAACGAGTATGCAGTTTCACCCATAACCGTACACGTTATCCGTACACGTTATCCTTTATCTCATTAAGTAATATATACTGTTTAACACGGGGAATATACGACGGCCACTGTTTCGAATTAATGTCAAATGGTTCTAGTCGACCGATCGGCATTGTTAATAATAATTTAACACGCAATTGGACTCCGGATTTCTCGTTGCCAAATGCTACGTCAATTAAACACGGAGATGGATAGCTGACTGGTTTATTCATATAAACGCATACCCACATGACTAAATAATAAAAGTAGACACAACATCTCACAAGTAAAATATTGGATTGATTTATATGCACGCGCCGCGACCGCCGGCCGCTGCCACCCAGGACGGACGTACGCGTACGGTCCGATGGCCGCTCTGCCCCGCATTTTAAATCCCTGATATCTTCTAAGATATTATTTCAATGATATGAAGTTATAGAGGTATGAGGAACAGGGTGTAAAGCTCACTCATACTCTATGGAAAAGGTAGGATCCTCCGACCAGACGGGTGTCGTGTCTGGTGGGCAACTGCCCGACGATTGATGTCGGGACGTTGTATATATGCTAGTTGCGCGGTGAACTCTGCTTGCGCGATGCAGGATTTTGCGTGACGTCAGTGCGATGTGTAGTTCGCATGTGGCGTTTGTAGATGCCGCTACATCACTCCTCCCCGGAGACCGGAGGTCGATAGTGGGCTGAGTCGTGTATCTTGCGATGCTTGCCAGGGCCAGGTGAGGTTCCAGTGAGTCGGAACCGGGTGTCGCATAGTTCGCGGTGAGTCGGAACTGTCTGCGAGGATTCCCCAGTGAGTCGGGGTGGCGCTGCGTTATGCTCCAGTGCGTCGGATGTGGTACAGCGCCGGATTGAGGCTGACTGCTGGCGTCGACCAGGAGAGGGATTAAGAGCTCTTCTTGTTGACCGGCCGAAAGTACAGTATGCTGTGCCAAGGTTGCTTGATGAGGCTGAGGGTGTTGACCAGGTATGCGCGGTCGCTGCATGCTGGTGGTCAGAATACCCGTGGAAGCCGTGGGTGCTGGCTGGCTGTGTGACTCACCGCTCGAAAGCTTGAAGGAAGGGATGATGACGTCACGCTGATGTAGATGCACGAAGGCTGCGCTGACGTTCATGTTCGCGGTCACCAGTATAGAGGTATGAGGAACAGGGTGTAAAGCTCACTCATACTCTATGGAAAAGGGAGGATCCTCCGACCAGACGGGTGTCGTGTCTGGTGGGCAACTGCCCAACGATTGATGTCGGGACGTTGTATATATGCTACTTGCGCGGTAAACTCTGCTTGCGCGATGCAGGATTTTGCGTGACGTCAGTGCGACGTGTAGTTCGCATGTGGCGTTTGTAGATGCCGCTACAAAGTAAAGGGCAATTTTGATCTATATTAAATGCACAACGTAGCTAACGTATTTAATAGGATAAGAAATACGAGTAATACTGAATAATACTGTAGGAGGTAGACACACAACGCAGTTTAAAAGATCTAAGCGATCAGACAAAAAAGCGACTTTGTCTTATACTATGTAGAGATGTATAACACATAAAGAATTTTGCATTTACTGCATTCTGTCAACACTTTTCGGTCGTACTTTCTCTGACAATTATTGAACCACATATAAACCAAAGCTTGGCAGAAACCGATACTGTATCCTATCCACTTTTAGTCTAGTGACCACTTTGGATTTCCTCCTACCTACCCTTCAAACTCCGAATCAGAATCACCAACATAAGATTCTTCAACAAAATCTTAATTACACGTTAATCTCTTGTACTACTGAGGGATGAAGAAAATCCTCCGTAAATGTCTAAATTTTGCATAAAAGCCTTCTAAGATTTGTAAAACGTCACATTCTGGTACGAATTAATTATTTAATTTTACTAGAATGTTAAAATACCTATAATAAATAAGTAGCTGGCAAAAAAAAGAGTAACTTCGTGAAACTCAAACTCAAAGCATTTATTTCAAATAAACCAATTACAGGCACTTTTGAATTGTCGAGGGGTTGGTCAGTCAGAAAGATGAAGCTAGTTGCCCATTCCAAAGCGTAGTAGGTACCTATGGAAAGAACGGGCAAGAAACTCAATGGACACTCTTTTAAAACAAAATGTGGTTTAAAAATTTTGGTTACATCATTCATGTTGAAATTATGCATGAGAAAACGCTCCAGAACGTTAAAAGCGTCCGTAATAAAAAAAAACAATTCAAATATTAAATTAAATTAAAATAAGCCATGGCAGCTAAGAGATGTCCCGTCCCTACTGACGGCGCCCGTTCACGAACATGACCCATGGATTAGTACCTTTCAGCTCAACCATTTTGAAGGGAACTTAATGATCCAACGCTCACGCCACCACCAGCGAGACATTTGAGTGAGCCTAACATACTTTCAGCCGCCAGGGCACATTCAGGTCAATGAAAGACGAACCTAGTAAATGGTAGCTTTGTAGTAGGTACATAGTGCTCACACATGTGCTATGCAATTATACAATACTAAAGACATTAAATTTATACAATGCAAAGATAGTTTTACTATCTTCAGCAGCTAAAACAGTAGTTTCAAAATGCTAATTAATTGGTTTATGCGCCTTTGTGGAGCAGGACCAGCGTTGAGCCAAGCATTTTTATCAGTGATGTAATCACCAACTTATAATATGCTTGGCTGCATAGTGTGCGTTTTATACAAGATTTAAATTTCGTTTCATTCAATTGAAGTATATGGGGAGGTATTTTATTGTAACATTTTAAACAGTACCCCGTGAAAGATGAGTCTGCTTTAGCCAGCCTGAAACCTGGTTGAACTAATAATTGGTCCCTATTTCTAGTGATATAATTGTGTCTTTCACCTCTTTTACTAAAAAGATGTACATGTTTCCTTACGTACATGATATTTTCATAGATACACTGATAAGGTACTGCCATGATGTTAATATCTTTAAACAGTTCCCTTGGAGAGTCGCGCCTGCGGAGGCCATGAATAAAAATAGACTCGACGTCTGCAAGCAGCCCGTCCCCATAGTAAAATACCGTACGACTTAATACTATGAAAGTAACTAAAATTGACTAGCCTCGCGGTATCTACATCAGTAAATTTACGGATTTTTCTCACAGCATATGCTGCTGAACTTAGCCGTCCTGCAAGGGATTTTAAATTAGGACCCCATTGAAGCCTTGATTCGAGCGTGATGCCCAGGAAAACAGTTTTATCGACGAATTCTAGTTTTTATTGATTTATTATTGTCTCACCATGAGTACTTTTGACATTTGGTAAAGAAAATCTTTTACACTTAGTTTTTTCCCATTTAATACAAAATTAGTAGCAGTGAACCAATTTTGGATCTGCAGTAGGGCGTTATTTACGTTGTCAAGATTTGATGCACGTCTAATAATTAAAAAAATTAAAAGAAGCAGCGTCGGCAAATAACACCATTTGTGGTTGGGTTTTTTAAAAACTGGAGTAGATCATTAATTGTATACTAAAAAGAGAAAAGGACCCAATATCGAGCCTTGTGGTACACCCATTTTTACTTTTAAACCGAGTAAATTGACACCATTTATTTGAACTTGCTATTGTCTATCATTTAAATAAGATTTTACTAAACTGATCACAAGTTTTCCAAGTCCGTAGTGCTCAAGTTTCAAGATTAATGTTTCGTGGTCGACGCAATTAAATGCCTTGGAGAGGTCACAAAAGATTCCTACGGCGTCTTGGGCCTTTTGGTGAGTGTACCTACTTATTGTTTTCTTAATTATGTTTTAGGACTTGGAGCACTATATTTTGCAAAATAACGCCATCGACATGTACCAAACGTATTACTTAGAGCTCGAACAACTACCGAGACAAGAGCATAGAGAGTGCCGCACTGTAAACGTGTACCGCGATGACCCGAAGAACACAAGCCGGCCCATCAGCTCCATCTGTTGGAAGCCGGACGGAGGCCAGCACTTCGCCGTTTCCTACCTCTTGGTGGACTTCTACAGGAACACTCAGTCTAAAGTCGACGCATTCATATGGGACGTGGAGAACTCCAACAGCCCCGTGACGAAGTTGGTGCCGCCGTGCCCCATGCTGGACCTGCAGTACAACCCCAAGGAGCAGAGCATGCTGGTGAGCGCGCTCATCAACGGACAGGTGGCGGCGTTCGACGTGCGCACTCCGCTTGCGCCCTCGCACCTGTGCCCCATGCACGTAGCGCATCGCGACGCCGTGCACAACGTGCTCTTCAGCAGCTCCAAGACCGGGAAGGAGTTCATCTCGGCTGGCACTGACGGCGTCATCAAGTGGTGGGACCTGCGCAGCATCAGCGAGCCCATCGAGGAGCTCTGTCTCGATATGGTCAAGGCAAATGAGCAGCAGTCCATGTCCAGGGCAAAGGGAGTCACTGTGCTCGAGTTTGAGCCAACGATTCCCACGCGGTTCATGGTGGGCACCGAAGACGGAGCAGTCATTTGTGGCAATCGCAAAGGGAAGACAATTGCGGAAAAAATACCAACCAAAGTATGATTTCGGTGTTTTAATTCCTATTGGTATTTGTAGAATGAATTCTGTGACTGGTTTTTCACAGTATACAGGATGGTAATTTGAGTTGGGCATGAAGCGCATCTACCTTAACCGTTCGAAGCCGAAGTCAAAAAAAAAAAAATCTATAAGACCCCACTCAGAATTTTGGCAAAATCGTACATACAGCTAGAAAAACCACGATTCTCATATTTTATTTTTATGGTGTCAATTGATACAATAGCGTAAGTTAGTACCTATAATGATTAAAAGACCCATCTTGACTAACTGTGGCAAAAACTTCCCTTGCATACCTACTTCTCATAATGATAGTGATCAGATCAATCATCATTACTTCCACGATCTTTTACAACGTATGCGTAAGTTTTACTCATGAAAATAACATCATATTCACAAAATATTGTGAAACAAAAAATAGACACATTTTTAAAATCTTCTCAATTACAAATGAACGGGAGTTAGATTGTGTTACATGGTGGTCAGAGTATGGACACTATCTTTTCTTTTTAAAGTAAAAAGAATCTATTCAAACAAATTTTTTAACCCCCGGAATTTTCGGAGGCAAAAAGTTACACGGTATGCCTGGCAGGTCTATCAGACCCAAATTTTTAACTTGTTATTTCTCAAATAATTTGTGATAACTAAGTTATTATAATATAGTAATGATTTTACTAAGGGTGTATATTAGGAGCTAAAAAAAAATACAAATCAACAACTTTTATTCATTATTTTTCTAATTAAACTCAGGTAGCGACTTTTAACAAAAAATATTACTTCATTAGTCTTATAACATACATTCTTTGTCAAAATTAAAGAAATCTCAATCAGATTATATGAATAAAATGTAAGGCACTTCCATGCACTTAAAAACTATAGAATATTCAGACTTCGTCACTTCTATCAACATTTTCTAGGGCTCTGGTTCGAAAGAAATTTGCACATTGGAAAATTGCATGATTAAGACATAAGTAACTCTTACAGGCCTATTTTTTTTCTTTGAGAAATCATCAAATGACTTCTTCCGCTCTGGGCGAAGCGGGAGGTCGTGTCAGACTTTTACTGACTAAGGCCCACCAGTGTTCCTTCAGTTGCCTGTGCGCCAGGGCCACGGTAACTCTTTCGAACTAACCGCGACCTCGGCAGGCATCGGCCCTATCGGACCCCGTCAATTATGCTGACATCTCTTTGAAGCGCGCGTGGAACACAACGCGCCGTTGACTCGGGCCTGGTCCTTACCGGACGGCGAGCTACCCACTGCTCGCCGTCCGCAAGCCCACGCCTAGGGTGGCCGGGAATCGACTATCGATTCCTGACGCCCAGGGTGTCTACTCCTGCGGCGACTAGGGGCGTGAGGGCACAACAATTGCCTCACCCTCACGCGCTCCGCCTCCTCCTTCGCGTGCATTAATGCTTCGCAGAAGGAGGTGATGGCTTCCCATGCCCTCTCGCTCCGTACCATGGCCTGGACCAAGACCGGATGCGAGAGATCGCCGCCACGAGGACACGGCGGTGCTCCACCCGAGCCGGGCAAACCTCCACAGTGTGGATCAACACAGTGGTAATACCCGGGCGTTTTCTCCCGCTTTATACGAAACAGGAATCTCCTAAAACAACCATGTCCGGTGAGGACCTGCGTCAGGCGGAAGGTGAGGGGACTTACCGCCGCAATTGTGGCGTGCCCTACTCTTACAGATCTCATAGATATATTGTGTTTTGTGAACTTTCTTGAAAGGGCATACGTATCATCTCCGTTTTGTACCAGGAGTCGATTTTTTCAATGGTGTGCCATCTTGGATACCCAAATGGTTACCTATTCGTTTGCGAAGATTAGTAGAATGGCGATTGTTATTTTTTATTGACTGCAAATATTGTTCATCAGTGCAAGGCCCAAGTCTTTAATTAAACTTCTTCGATTATACTTCTTTTCTGGACAGTTGAGCATTTGAATAATTTTGGCATTTATGCCAGCAGTATTGAGCATCCAGAAAAATAGTGTCAATGGCCTTCTCGAGTTTCGTGTGACATTGTAAGATCGAATAAGCTTGTTAGCGGTGTCTACGCTACACTTTGTTTTCAAAATGTAATAATCTCAGGTTTCTGCTTCTCACCCGTTTCACGTCTATTTCCATATAATGGTGGAGGGATGATAGCGATAACAATTTTTTTCAGGGTTTTAGAATATATGATACAATATCTTTTTCTTTTCTCGGGTGTGCAAGCTTTATTGGATTTAATTGTACCAAAATCAGTCAACTTAATATGATGCTTCAGTAAATGCTCGTAAGTTGGATAACTTGTAAACCAGTTGTCCATTGTGACAATTCCCCCTGATCTGAAAATAGGTATCACTGACCAATTAACAACGTCATGTGGCTTATTGCTGATTTTTTACTGCTCTTCTGGCTGTTCTCCTGCATAAATATCATAATTCGTAGAATAGTAGTTTCTGGCATCAACAAATGCAAATATTTTATTCCATACTTAGCACATTTGTTGAGCATATATAGGCGAAATTTGTAACGCCCTCGAAATGCTGCAACTTCTTCGTCTACGGTCAGATTCTCGAAAGGCGTGTAATGCATCTGACAGATAGTGACAAAATCATCAAACAGCTTTCTGAATAGTGCTAGCCTATCTTGTACTAGTTTTTGTTCACGCGAACTGACATCGTCAAACCTCAAATGGTTCAGGCTAATGGAAAATCTTCTCAGGCTCAACTTCATGGGAGAAATAGCAACACCCGTTCCAACATTGCATCAAAAATCTTGTAAATTCTGTTTGCCAGATTTAAATAATCCTGAAAGGTAAATTAGACCAATTTTTGCCTTCAGTTCCATGATAGAAATTTCCACGTAGGAATATGCATTAGAAGTATTCAAATTATATCTCGTTCTTTGGATTCTTACATTTGTATAACGTTATGTCTAAGAACATAAACTCGTTAATGAAGAGTCCGAACCATTCTAAAGGAGTCCTTGCATCTCTAGCTTGAGGCTTTACTTCTGACACGAATTGACAATCATTATAATATCAGTATCAGATATTATAATTATTGTCATTTCGTGTTCGTATGTTAGATCGACCAGGGTTTTTATAACATATAGTTTTTATCTTTATCTTTGTATTCTCTCTCTAACGACAATGAAGCTAGTGTATACAACAGTACGTCCATTTCAGAATCTGAAGAACTTCCTTCTGCGGCTGCCTCTCCAAAATCATTGTTTTCTGCCTCTGAATCAGACGCTTCGCTCCTCTAACTCACGTGATCGGACTCTTCTCCACTTGAGTTGAAAATTACATCATCCTATTCAGCCGCGTCTAGTAATAAATTACTAATAATATCTTCATCGCACAGATGGCTCCCTATCCCAAAACTAAAATAATGTAATAAATATTATGCACAAAAATATCATCAATTAACGAAAACACTACAAAAAAGTCACACCGTATGCCTGGTCGGCCCTGTGAGACCTGCGCGAACTATACGCAGTTCCTACTACTACGGGAGCGTGCTCCGGACTGCGGTAGCGGGCGGAGGGCGTCTAGCGATTCATAACGGCCATCTACTGAGTGCGGTTAGACGCGAAATTCTAATTTGAATGAAAAATAACGGTTTATGTGCGGAGGTAGGTCTGACAGACCCTGGCATACCGAGGGTTGCGACTCATTTAGCACAGAATGTATGGGAATTGTATTTTTGCCACATTTCCAGTAAGTTCTGGAACCACATTTGGTCAAGAATGCAGTCTTTTAATTACGAAACTGGGGGTCTTCTCTCTAAGTGCGTAAACAAAGACACGGGGCCGTCAAATAGTAATAGTGAAACTGTCAAAACAATAAGTCACAAATTCAATGTTTCGGTCGGGCAAAAACATATCGCGAGTAGGGACAACTGTCAAATCGTGTTGTCATTAATTCTTAATTAAGGCCCCGAACTAGTCTTATGTCCATAGGTGATACGGAGTGGGAAGCAATCGTAACTTTGGCCGAAACTCCGGATTTCGTGCTTTTGGAGTAGACCCCCTGCATCGATTGTCGTCGCGCAAACACGCTTGCTCGCACAATGATTGCCCGTGCCAGTTTGTCTAGCTTGCAGTTACGTGAGGTGCATCCATGAGACACAGGTGTCAACGGCGGTCCTAGAATAATGAATATTTGTGTGTTCAGTTTGACGCGCACGTGGGGCCAGTGTGGTCGCTGCGGCGCAACCCCAACTTCTTGAAAAACTTCCTGACGGTGGGCGACTGGACAGCGCGCGTCTGGAGCGAGGATTGCCGTGAATCGGCCATCTTTTGGACGGCCTCGGACCGGCACTGCATCACTGACGGCACCTGGAGCCCCACCCGGTACGGTACACGCGCGTGGCTCGCACAGCGGCTCCCACACAATATAACGGGACTTTATGCAGGTTGTCGCTGATGCTTCTGGCGAAGGCGAACGGGATGCTGACGTTGTGGGACCTGTTGAAGTGCCAGCACGAGCCCGTGCTTACCGTGCAAGTGTGCGAGGAGCCGCTCTCCAAGGTGGCCGTGCATGAAGCTGTTAGTATGCTCTCATTCGTTTTACACTTATGAAATGAAATGTTTATATAAGTAAGTAGATGTTTTAAGAGACTTACACGTCAATATATTAAAAACTATATTTGGCGCCAGCATTTCCTAGCTGACCGATCCCTGAGAAGAAATGCCGAAATAAACTCAGAGGTCATGGTCTCTTTTAAAGTCCAAACATTATTATTAGGATTTTGTGTGAGTCTAACAATGCATGGCCATGTCTAGAAGGGCCTTTTGAAGAAAGAGCCATTGCAGCTTTGAGTTGACCTGTCCCAACAGACGGCATGCATTTTTTTTTTTTTTTTTTCTGGGTGGGAAATCATCAAATGACGTCTCCCGCTCCGGGCGGAGCGGAAGGGCGTGTCAGACTCTTACTGACTAAAACCCACCCGTGTTCCTTCAGTTGCCTGTGCGCCAGGGCCACGGTAACTCTTTCGAACAATCCGCGACCCCGGCAGGCATCGGTCCTATCGGACCCCATCAATGGTGCTGACATCTCTTTGAGGCGCGCGTGGAACACGACGCGCCGTCGACCCGGGCCTGGTCCTTACCGGACGGCGAGCTGCCCATTGCTCGCCGTCCGCAAGCCCGCGCCTACGGTGGCCGGGAGTCGGCAATCGACTCCCGACGCCCAGGGTGTCTCCTCCTCCTGCGGCGGCTAGGGGCGCGAGGGCGTAGAGATTGCCTCTCTCTTTCGCGCTCCGCCTCCTCCTTCGCGAGCATTACTGCTTCGCAGAAGGAGGTGACGGCTTCCCATTCCCTCTCGCTCCGTACCATGGCCTGAACCAGGGCCGGACGCGAGAGGTCGCCGCCGCCGATCGCCGCCACGAGGACACGGCGGTGCCCCGCCCAAGCAGTGATCAGTGATGAATCAGTGATCGTGTAACTCAACCCTAATTTAGGAAGCTCAAAGACCCGTCACACGATGCTACCAGATCTATAGGATATTGACATAGGTCATTTACTAAATACTCAAAACCGCCAGATAGTTATAATGTCATTATTCAATCTAGCATGCATAGTACTCACATTCACAATCAGTTTTCTCTTTAAATGTCATCAAAAATATCACGAGTTCAGTCACGTAAATAAATAAAAATAAAAATATTAATTCTAAAACACTTAGTACAAAAAAAGTTTGTTGCTTGGGGGTACATTGGAGTAGCTTGATTCATTCCAAGTCTTTGTCGTCCAAGTAATCTTTAACTTTGTAGACACCTTTTTGACAGTTTCTGTTTATTAAATGATTTAAATTTATTGATGCTCGGGCAAAATAAGTAAATCTTTGTTTCTAGTATTTATGCTATGAATATCGCCGTGTTTAGAATATTTTATAGATTAATATTCTTTTTTACATAAATGTAGGAAATAGAGATCTAAAATTGAATAACGGTTTCTTGTTTCAAATACATCTTCTTTTTATTTTTACTTTTTCACCTTCGTATAATACAATCGTCTTCATCGTCCTTCTTAGTTTTTCCGTATCCTTTCTTCCTACTCCGTTCACTCTTCACTCTGTCACTCTGTACTTCCCTTTTCACTCAATGCTTCGTTCATAAACGCATCACAATCATATCGTTCAGAAACACTTAAAAAATATATTACAATAAAATTCTACAACTCGGCCGTCCTGCCAATCAGTCTAGCCTCAGACTGAATCTACTGTAAATTACTTATAGGAAAAATTTGTTAAGTACAAACAAACAAACTCTTATCTTAAATCTAGAACTTTTACACTTTAATGATACTGAAACGGTATAAGACACACAGTTAGCATATTCTTAAGACAACTATGTATTACATACAGAAAGAAAATCTTTATAACTACCAAATAAAACAGCATTAAGCTTACTGTAGTCTGATATAAAAGAGAATAATAAAGATTGTACAGTTACGAGCACTAATATCTATACATAGCAACTTCTAAGTGTGATTTTCTCCTACTGTATTGATTGTAATTTTATGCTGTTACGAACATAATATTTTGGAACCTATACTGTTATGAAATAGGTCTTATCTCAACGTTGCAATCAACGTTCCATGAGTAAATCGCTTTTAAATTTTGCTATTTGTATACATAGTAGTGCTCGTGACTGTACACATAACTAAGTTAGACATAGACCAGTTATTCATTGAATTGTTATGAAATACCCTGCAGACCATCATACCATGACTCTGCAGACTATCATACCAAAACTGTATTTTATTTTTTTAGTAAAGTATTAGAAAACTTTGCAAAGGTACAGTTGAGCTAATACCATCTCTTCCTAAAGTCCACACCTGATATTGTTCTGATAGGCCCCTCATTACCTCTGTCTATTTTCTCTACTTCGTATCTGGCTTTTCCTAGCTCTTTTGTGACTTTATAAGGTCCTTAGAATTTCGGTTTTAATTTCAAGGCGTTCCCAAATTGCGTTCTTTGTATCGCAACTAGATCACCTTGCTAGTACTTCTCTCCTTCTTTACGTTTCTTCTTGAATTTTCTTCAGTTCTCTTCCTGTATTCTTAATATTTGTGCCTTAGCCTCTCCTCTTGATTCATCTCTTTTATGCATAAACCCCATCCTGTTTTCTTCTTCCAAAAATTCTAATATCTTCATATCTTCTTCCATTCTTAGTTTAACACCAATTAACAATTCACATGGTTTAGTGTTGATTGATCGTTGGTATTTAATGTTTATAACTCCTTGAAGCTTATTGAAATACTTGTACCAATACACAGTATTGCTTTTGCATCAAAAAACGGACATCCCCATTTTATTAGCTTATTCGATAAAACAGGTCATTTTAAAAGCAAGACTAGAACACCCGAGTGACAATTTTGCCCCAATCTGGAGATATAATTTTTTTTATTTTTTTTCTGTGGTTTCCATAAAAACCATAGAAATCGCTATAACTTTAGATCCAATCGGTTTTTGTTATATCTTTGATTGCAATTACTTGATGCTTTATATTAAGTAAATTATCAAGCAAACTCTAAATTTTTATCGTTAACCGGAAGTGAGTAACATCAAATTTTACATATTATCGATTTTATTTTTTTATGGGCTTATTTCATGGAATTTGGATTCAATATCAAGACAAGCTGTTGCTTTGGCACTAAGAAGTACCTATTTAAAATATCATATCCAAATCTTATGGTATCTAGAATTTACAGGATTCTGAAATTTTGGCGCTAGGGTTGACACAAGTCGTATTTAAAAAAATGTTTTATTATTGAAAAAAAAAACAATATGATAATGGGGCCCTGTTCCCTATACCGATGGGCTACTATTTTTTATATTTTCAAATTGTTTATATGTATTTATTTTTAAGAAATGTTTAAAAATGTAAAATAATATGTTTAAAAATAAATAAAGGACATAATAACATGGTTATCTGAAAGATGTTACAATATCATTGATTTTCACATTGTTAATGATAAATCCAACTATTTTTATGTTATTTTATAAATAATTAAAAACAAATTAAAATAAAATGAATAAACTACTAGTTTTATAAATGTACAGTTTTTTAGCCTTTTAGATATTTGTTTGGATATTTATTAGTTTACTAATGGTGCCGATTCTCTTGTCACTAAATTCTCTAAACTAGACTAAAAATCACAAAAATTTTGTTTATTCCTGTCAAACGACGATTTCCCATTCTGAAGTAGACGAAAGTGACACAACTTAACTATAAGTTTGACATCACTAAGATGGCACTGAGTTAGTAATTTAGTGAAAGTGGCAATTTTGCTATTCTGAATTTGACATTTTTCACCTATAATTTTGGTTACCAACTATATCTGACTATTTTTAATCGCGAATAAAAAGGTGTGGAATAAAATTAATTGTCATGAACTAAAATTCACCACAACACCTCGACTTCAGCACGCGTAGCATGACCATTATAGAAACGGGTTTTGTCGACGGAAGAATAGACAAAAATGACGATCCGTGAAGACAGTACGACGGCAGCAAAGTAGAAAGAGTCAACTGCACTTTTTACGAAATTCAGTAGTTTATTCACGTTTTTCTTTTATTTTGCTTATATCTCGAAAATGGTGTGTCCGATCGCAAAAATAATGAAAATTTCGACCCCCTTTATGAAACCCTTAAACTCCTAAATCTAAACATGTAGGTAATACTTTTTTACATTTTCCATACAAAAAGTGAAAAATTCCATTTTTCCATTCCATTTTTATACTTTGCGGCCGTCGAGTAAAAAGTTTTCTACTGTCTTTAGCATGGCGATTACAAAATCAAATTGTCTTCACTACCTTAGACAACTGACAGTTGTCAGTGTGATTTTGACGTTTGGGATAGAAAACTTTCTTCTGAAATAGTCTACATATAAAAAGACCTAGACAACGATCGGTAAAACAAAAGACAAAATTACGGATTTTAGAAGGATTTTTTCGGTGCGATGTCAAAAATAGAGAAACGAAATGTCACTTTGTATGGAAATAGCTATGTCTTGTCTTCCAAGAAATAGAAAGCGTCATGCTACGCCTTTTTTTAACGCCTGCAGGTGCAAAAACAGTAATGTATCTCTTTTTTCTTATATTTTGTTTATATCTCGAAAATAGTGTGTCCTATCGCAAAACTGATGAAAATTTCGAACCCCTCTACGAAACAAATACACCCCTAAAACTTTACATGTAGGTTATTATTTTTCATATTTTCCATACAAAAAGTGGAAAATTCCATATAAAACACGTCGAGGCTGCCCCAATGCGCGCCTCCGGCATTAAAAAAAAATCACGGGCTAGGGCAAACAAGTACCACGTGGAGTCGCGATTGTCAAATTAAATTTTAGTTGCGTCAAAATTATTTTTACATTTAGAGATATTTTCGTTGGTCTAATAGATTTAGGTGGTGGAAAGTAGCTCGAAATAGTTCGTGTAAGGTGTGCTTCACCCTGTTCATCTCTGAACTTGGCTTGACATGCAATAAAGCATGAAAAACATTAGTATAAATAATTACTTTACTTAGTTGTATGTTTAGTTCGATGTAAAAATAATAAAAATATATAAGAACATTATTTGTAAAATTTATGAGAGTGGGTGGTAATATGTATACGTAGATAAGTATTATTCTATGTTAAATAGAATCCAACATAAAATTTAAACCTATAAACAAAAATTATTATTTTTTGTGAAGTGATGACCCTAAAATCAAAATTATCAGAAAAAACTTTAGAAGTGAATTACTCCTAGATACCGCGAGATATGGATGTGTTTTTTTTTTTTAGTGATTGGTTGGGATCTGAGTATGATTGACAATAAATATTGAATCCAACTAAGCAAAGATACAACCATGAAAAATCAAAATCTAAAAACACAAAAAATGCATATTTCTTTACATCTGTACTAGTTAGTACTCTTTTGTATTTTTTTTTAAATAGATTTTATATCGTTTTATTACACATAATAAAGAAAAGGGTAAAATAATGCGTATTGTTTTTGTAATTAATTAATTGAGAAAAGTTTAAAAATAAATTTAACATTTTTTTACTCGTGTTTGGTGTAAAATTGGCACACGGGTATTTTACTCTTACTCTTAAAATAACCTGCTCTATCGGATAAGTTGATAAAAAGAGGATGTCCGTTTTTCGAGGCAAAAACAACACTGTGCAATGATCAGGCTCTTCAATACACAACTCTTTGCTAAAGTAGAGATGATAATACGGTTCATCCTTTCTACTTGGCCATTCCCTCGAGGTATTCCAGTTGTGATAGTGATATATTCTAATTCTACCACTTGAAAATATTCCTGAAATTCACCTGAGGTAAACGCTGTTCCCCAGTCAGTGATTATTCTCCGTGGGTTGCCATAGTCTTTTTGATGAAATTTCAATTTCTCAACAGTTTCTTTAGATGTTACTGTCTTGACAGGATAGATCCAAACCAACTTAGTATACCCGTCAATTATTGTGGGAATGTAATTATTTTTTCTTTTTTGTAGCGTCTAAATGTCTTAAGTGGTCACAGTGTAGAGTATCTAAAAGTAGCGCTCCTTTGTCTATTAGATTTAAGAAGCTTTCTTTCTTCCCAGATTTCCTGCTGGCCAATAAACACGGTATACACATAGAAATTACCTTATCAATTTTACTGTCTAATTTTTTGATGTAATAATTATTTTCTAGAATATTCTTGGTTTTCTTAAGTAAGTAAGTAAGTAAAATTTTATTTGTTTTAAACATGGTGTACATGATACATTGCATGCAAGATAATAAAGATACAGAAAAGTTCTAACATGTTCAGCCACATATCGTGGCGTACAAATTGGTAGGAAGAGATGGTGCATAAACCGTGATAATATTCATCAAAATTATATAAATTATGTAGATACTTATTAAATCATCATTATTCATTAAAGTTTAGGTATCATTACAATTCAGCAAGCATATTTTTTAGATAAAATTAAATATCAATGTAGTCATTAAATAAATTAGTCAATAAAAATATGAATTACTGTCATTAAAATTTCAATTCTAAATTACAATTATTCCACAAAAATACAATAGATCACAATAATAACATGTCAATAAAATACAACATCGTCATCTCGAAAACGAAGGAAAATTGTCCTCCTTCATAAACTCTGCTGTACTGTAATATGCTCTTTCAGTTAGAAAACTCTTCAATTTATTTTTAAGAGCAGATATATTTAATGTTCTTCATGATTTGGGCAATTTATTGAAGATGGTCGGACCCATGCAAAAGATGCTCTTACGCATAAGAGTGGTTTTAGCGCCGTGACCATAGAGTTTGAAATTATCACGTCTTTTCCTACGGACAGCATCAGACAAAAGCTGAAATAAATGAGTATTCGATTTAATGAATATTACTGTTTCCAGGATATATAATGAGAGCAAAGTTAATATCTTACGTTCGATAAAATAAGATTTACAGCTGTCCGTTGTTTGCAGTCTAAACATCGATCTAATGCACCTTTACTGTGTCCGAAACGCTATTTCATTGTCCGTGCTTCTTCTTTGCAAAGTGTCCAATTCCGTGAGCTATTTAAGCTATTATCCTCTTCTTGTGCTTTTTTTATCCTGGCATGCAGTTCAACATTAACAAAGCATATATTCCTACTTAGGGCATCAACATGTTGCATCTTATCCCCTGTTCTGTACTCTATGGAATAATCAAAATCCTGCAGGTACAGTATCCATCCGGCTACTTTTGCAGAGACATCTTTCTTAATAAAGGTTTTCTGTAATGCTTCACAATCCGTCACTATCTTAAAATAATTTCCCATGAGATATCTTCGGAATGTTTTCACTCCTTCAATAACCGATAAAAGCTTCAAGCTCATAACTGCTACACTTTTGTTGTGTATCTGTAGTTTTTCTACTCATGTATGGACTGGATGCAAATTACCGTCCTTAGGATCTTTTTGCATTAAAATCGCTGCATAGCCAAGTTTAGAAGCATCTGTGTGAAATTCAGTTACCATTTGTACAGTAAACGCTCAAAAGTCCATAAGTATGATAAGGATTACATTGCTATGAAGTACGATCACGATACAGCCAGTGTGTGTGCGTGTATGAGTGATGTCTCAATCTCAACACTCTACAGATAACACACACTCATGAACTGTCGTCGCACTACGCGAAATAACCTTATATTTGTGTTGCATTAAAATACGCGTCTTAGTGGCGACCTGTTTATACTATTGCATTACAAAAAATCGCGTAAATTTAATATGTTCCGGTAGCTTTTTTTTTTTGGGTTGGATATCGTTAAATGACCTCTCCCGCTCTGGGCGGAGCGGAAGGGCGTGTCAGACTCTTATTGATTTATTTATTTATTTGATTATTTATGTACACACAGTAAAATAGATACAGATACGGCATATTAGTATTAAGTACAAAGATACTGCTTATTTCTTAAGACTAAAACCCACACATGTTCCTTCAGTTGCCTGTTCGCCAGGGCCACGGTAACTCTTTCGAACAATCCGCGACCCCGGCAGGCATCGGCCCTATCCGACCCCGTCAATTATGCTGACATCTTTTTGAGGCGCGCGTGGAACACGACGCGCCGTCGACCCGGGCCTGGTCCTTACCGGACGGCGAGCTGCCCATTGCTCGCCGTCCGCAAGCCCGCGCCTACGGTGACCGAGAGTCGGCAATCGACTCCCAACGCCCAGGGTGTCTCCTGCGGAGACTGTGGGCGTAAGGGCGCAACGATTGCATCTCCCTCATTTGCTCCGCCTCCTCCTTCGCGAGCATTACTGCTTCGCAGAAGGAGGTGACGCCTTCCCATTCCCTCTCGCTCCATACCATGGCCTGAACCAGGGCCGGACACGTGAGAGATCGCCGCCGTCGATCGCCGCCATGAGGACACGGCGGTGCTCCGCCCAAGCAGGGCAGAACTCCACCTTATACTCCACCGTGTCCTCCGGTCGATCCACACAATGATAACACTCGAGCGTTTCCTCCCGCCTTATCCAAAACTGGAACCTCCCGAAACAGCCATGTCCGGTGAGGACCTGCATCAGGCGGAAGGTGAGGACGCCCTGGCGCCTTTCAAGCCACTCCTCAAAGAGGGGACTTACCGCTGCAATTGTGGCGTGCCCTGCACTGGGTTGCGACAGTCGCACTCTCCATGCCGCCATGAGATCCCGCCGGAGTTCTGTCCGCTCTGCCGCGATTTCTCGCAGCAGCGGAGTTACGCCCCGGCGTTTCACCTCCTGGCGCCACTCCCAAATGTGCGCGAGGACCTTGCCTCCAGATCCCATGGCGGCAATCCGGCAAGGAGACTCGCCGCCTCGCAGGAGACCGTGCGGTATCTCGGACCAGTCGGATGGCCATGACCCTCTGGGACGCGTTCAACCGGCGGGCTGGCCGGCGCCTCAATGAACGCGCCCACACCGGTGCCCCGTAAAGGGCCATGGACCGCACGACCCCCGCGTAGCTGTTTGGGCTAAGCAATGGGTTCACGATCAATGAGGTCTGAGTTCGAATCTTAATTACAATGTGAGGCTGTTTTATGTTTCTTTCACACCATAATAATATTTGTATTTTAAGCTAAAAGTTGTTACGTATTTATGTTTATTTATATATTTATTCATGCTTATTATTTATTTTTATAAGAAGTTAAATATTAATTTTTGTATTATTTTTTAACTATTTATGTGATTATGTATGTAATTTATCTTTTCGGTGTTGGAAGGTGGAAATAAAAAACTCGTGCTGAATGATAACAAAAATGTTTATTCGTTTTATTTATTTATAAAATTAACAAACTTTTAAGAGAATTGTGACGTCACATTCCTACCTAGATAAAATGAGTTCTCTTGTAACCGTTCATAAGATTTTTTGTTGTGTTAATTTTCTTGACGAAAAGAAGATTGAAACTAAACCTCAATTTAAGATCATTAAATTACGGGTATGTTAATATTTCTAAATATTTAGTTACCTACACTGTCTAATTATTAAAACCAAAACATCTATATAATAATATTTTGTACTAGCTGCTGCCCGCGGCTTCGCCCGCGTGTACGTCGGAAATTATTCCACGGAAACGTACTACCCGGACAAATAGCATATGTTACTCCTTATAACATAACTAACTGCTAGTGAAAGTCCCGTCAAAATTAGTCCAGCCGTTTCGGAGATTAGGCGGAACAAACAGACAGTTTTTTTTTTTTTTTTCCTAAGTTCCGTATATACTTTCATATGCATTTAGTAAAACATTGTGATTGACATTACAAACAGACACTTCAATTTTATTATATTTATAGATGTGTAGGAGAAGATGTAAGTAAGTAAGTCGTTTATTTTGCAAATATGGGTACAGTAAAAGGTGATAATTTTTAACGTGTTGGTGTGTTGGTGTTTCTTTCATACTCGCCCACCATATGTCGTCGCTGCGCCTCGCTAATAAGCGACGGCCTTCCACTTCGTTGTCGACTAGCAATGCTGCCCTCCTCGTATCTTTTGATCCAGAGACTTACAGTATTCCTCTAAAACAAAAACAGTTATATTAGGCAAATATAAAAAAATACTGAAGTGACTTCATTTTTATAAAATATATGTAATAATATTTATTTAACATAACAATATAATATTAAAATATTAAAAGTCTGCGTTTATAAATCCAATAATAAACACTAAACTATTTATCTTTTAGGCCTCATGATAATGCGAAGGAGGAGGCAGAGCGCGAGAGGGAGAGGCAATCACTGCACCCTCGCGCCCCTAGTCGCCGCAGGAGGAGACACCCTGGGCGTCGGGAGTCGATAGCCGACTCCCGGCCACCGTAGGCGCGGGCTTGCGGACGGCGAGCAATGGGTAGCTCGCCGTCCGGTAAGGACCAGGCCCGGGTCGATGACGCGTTGTGTTCCACGCACGCCTCAAAGAGATGTCAGCACCATTGACGGGGTCCGATAGGACCGATGCCTGCCGGGGTCGCGGATTGTTCGAAAGAGTTACCGTGGTCCTGGCGCACAGGCAACTGATGGAACACGGGTGGGTTTTAGTCAGTAAGAGTCTGACACGCCCTTCCGCTCCGCCCAGAGCGGGAGAGGTCATTTGATGATTTCCCACACAAAAAAAAAAGGCCTCATGATGATGGATTTAAAAAACAATAAAAATAATTAATCCATGTCACCAAATAATCTTAGGTATTTTATGATAAAAGTTTAAGTTACAATTCATAAATATAATACTCACATTTAGTCCGGTTTCATCAGATATTTGTGTTCTATTAAGACCTCTTTTATGCAGCGCAATAATAGTCGCCCTCGCCTCAATATTAATATATGCCTGCATTTTGAGAATAAATACAATACCGCTATTTAATTTTATTAAACCATACGTCACTGACCAACAACTACAATCAATCGACAACGGTCATTCCGTTCTACTAGTTAAATATTCATAAAACTCTTGTCTACCTCACAGAAATCTAAATTCTTTATTTAGTTTTCTATGATCGGAAGGTCGGCAAGATGGGCCCCTTAAGGTAGATCAATTATAATTCATCTGGGGGCACGGTAGTGCCTCCGCCAAGAGGAGCCAAGCGAAGCGCAAGGGCACTACCTACCTTTTCTCGAAGTGTTTCGTCGTTTTTTTGAACCCTCATAGAGTTGGTTTCCGATGTACCAGATAGTTCATATTCTCAGGATATGATGTCAATAATACTCGTAGACTAATTAAACATACAAAGTCTCAATTGACTAGCTATACTTTAGATTTTATTGATATCTAAAATACACCGATTTCGTCACTAACACACTCACTGACACACTGATGATCATCAAAATGTTTGGCTACTTCCTGAAGTGCTAGTAAGCTGAAATTAGGTATGTAATCTAAGTTTAGTGTATACTAAATCTACACTACACACTGCATACTAGTGTACTACATCTGTATACTAGTGTAATTTTTTTGTTGGTTGTATAACCAACAAAAAAATTCATAAACTTACTAGCTTTTTCCCGCGGCTTCGCTCGCGTTAATTTATGCTGACTATCAATTCGGGTTATAATTCAATCATGATTCGAAAGACACGTGGCGCCATCTATTATCATAAGAACGTTATTGTTGTTTTTCTCGGGAACAGTACTTTTTTCGGGATGAAAGGTACCCTATGTCCGTTTCGGTACACCTGACAACGTATATGCAAAATTTCAGGATGATCGGTTCAGTGGTTTAGGCGTGAAAAGGTAACAAACAAACAAACAAACTTACTTTCCCATTTATAACATTAAGTTAGGATAACTTTCGCCCCCCATCCCCTAAAATGGGGGGAGTGGAATTTTGTATGAGACTTCAAAAGGTTACGGTACTTCCTGAAGTGCTAGAAAGCCGAAATTTGGTATGTAAACAAAGTTCAGTATACAAAAAAACACTACCGTGCCCCCAGATAAACTTATAACTTTCGCCCCCCATCCCCTAAAATTGGGGGGGGGGGGGGGGGTAGAAGTTTGAATGAGACTTTCACCAATTTTATGAATTAGGACATGAAAGTTTACACGGGACTGTAGACAGTAACTAAAAAACCTATTAATAAGTACTTACCTCCGCCTTAATCAAGAGTCTCATGGTAGGTCTCAGTTATTTACGCCCTTTGACGACGAGGTGAGCAAATCGACTGTAAGTACTTAATTAATACGATAAGATATAATACTAAAGTTAGGTATATAATTAAAATAATTTTATTAACCGGCACTGCTGATGTGCAAGAAATACACCCCAAAAAAAGAAGAAAAAAATAAACACTAAAAAGACTGCCTAGCAACTTACAAAAATAACTGAAATCCCACCAAAAACATTTCATGTAAAATGTTGCCAAGACGACCACATAAGGTTTGCCCTGTGAAAAAGATATCAGATATCAAGTAGAGTCAAGCTTCTGAATCTACACGGCCTAACTCTACCTTTCACCTGTCCAGGGCCGGCAGTCTCGACATTAGATAGCGACAAAAATCTGTCGCTAAGTCGTATCGATGTCAAATTCCTTTAATAGATTTTCAACCTTATGCTTTGGAAATAAAGTTGAAAATCTATTAAAGGAATTTGACATCGATACGACTTAGCGACAGATTTTTGTCACTATCTAATGTCGAGACTGCCGGCCCAGGTGTTGATGGCTTTGGCTTCGTTGTCTTAACTTTGTTTCATTGTGATTTTTGAAATTTCTCTAGTTGTTGAGATTTTATTGGAGTGCTACTCAGAATTTCAGATCTTAGTGGCTGTCTGCATCTGTTTAATTTTCTGGTAGTTGCTTGTGGAAATGGGTGAATTTCCTGAAGTATACTTGTGTTCTGGTATCCGATTGGTGGTGGCGTAGTAGTTCCATGTTCTAAGTTTGTTATATTCAGATCAGATAGATCCATTGGTTCTATAACTAGAGCATTTCAAGGCTGCTGTAATCTTTCGGAACTGATGTTTGATGGAGCTATTGAAGTCTGCATAGTTTCTGTATATTGAACGTTTAACATCAGCTGTTGTAAATTTTCAGATCTAGCGGCTGGTGGCTCTATTTCCTGTTCAAAAATTTGGGATGGAACATTTTCAATCAATGTGACAGGATAACGGTAATCAGCCTGACCGTGTTGTTCTTCTTGAGTTAGCAGTTCACGATTGTACACTTCAGATGGTGTAAAATAGTCTTCCCCAATCGCATATCGATCAAATGGTTGAATACCTGCTGCTCGAAAGCCGCTTAAAGCATTTTGCAGCGTAGCTGCTTTAAGATAAGCTTGGGATGCAAGTTTAGCAATATCGTATTGGCTTATATGAGATTCTCCCAGGATATTCCTTCTGAAATTTATTAATTTCTATTTCAAAAAAAGTTTTAAGTGGTGCATATACGGCCACGTCCAGGGGTTGTAGCTTGTGTGAAGTGTGGAGTGGACTCGTTAAAAATATCGACGGTTCCTAAGTATACTGAGTCAACTAACAAAGAAGAATGCCCATTTTTCACCTGATTATGTATAGTAATGAAATAAATCTTAAAATTCAGCTAATTTAATTGTATATTAATTACGCTTATCACAATCTTTAAAGAAACGCAGGAAAAGAATATTTTTCAATATTTCTTTATGCTTATTCTACGTAAGAGTAAACGTAGACCATGTTTTGAACGCATCTCAACTTCCCTGTTTTTACAACGTTCCATTTTACATACCGCTACTTGACTTTGTTTAACTCTGTTTCTGAGTTTTATATATTACTTTACGTTTTATTTAATCAGTAAGTATTTCTATATTAGTCTTTTCCTAATACAGATTAATAAAAAAATACATAATAATTAAATAAATTAATCACGCAGTATGTAATTGAGTTCGCAAGAGTGAAACGGATTTTTTGGACATTTGACAGTTCTGCGATTGACAATACAAGAACTTGCTACCTATCGTTTTTTTACTAAAAATGTAGTTAGTAGGTACTTATGTGTGTTGGAGAAACAGCAGTTAATGCTCGACACTCGACACTCAATTTATAGTGACAATCATCGAGTCTAAGCAGGTCACTGCTTAGACTTGATGATTGTCACTATAATATAAGGGAGTTTGTTTCAAGGAATTCTCAAAGTAAAAAAGACTTTACACTATGCATATCTCGCCGTAGGTGGGTATTATGTTCCTTGATGCAAATACATAGCCAGGTAAGTATTCCTATTTGAGATTATACTTCGAGTGTTAATAATTAGGTCTAGCACATTTATTTCTCTTTATTTAGTAAGTAACGGCAAATCCTAACCTAAAAAGTAACATTCATATTTTTTGGACTTCCTAGCGTTTAAACCGTAAAAATAAGTATAAGACATTATTTTCTAAACTTACAGATAGTCTTTCTACTATACTTCATAACTATACATAAACGTTCTTTATCAGGTTTTTAAATGTATGGGAAGTGGGCATTGTTCTTTGAGAATTGCACTTTTTTGTGTATTAACAATAATTAAATAATTTCCTATTTACCTGTAAAAAAAAAACATAACTTATTAAATAACTAAAAAAAAATTTCGTATACTGGATCAAGTATACTAATTTATTTATTTTGCACTCAGTATACTGAGTCAAGTGTTTGCTACCAATATACGCGGGACGCGAATGCGCTCAATTCGGTGCAAGTTCAAACTGGCTTAGTATACGGCGAAACAGCGCGGTATGCGGACGTTATTGTGTGCTTTTTGTTAGCAAGAAATAGTTGCTTTTCTTGTGTTATTTTTATTTAAATTTAGAGTCATAATTGAATAGAAAGTGGTGATGAGTACTAGGTCTCGAAAAATGGAAGAAAAAATTGAAAAAACTGAAAGCAGAAAACAAAGAATTAGCGCAACAGAATCCAGAAATACTAACAGACGCTTACGATCTCCAAAAGTGCTTAAATGTACCCCATGGGAACGTTAGCACATTTAATAATAAACGAAAACTTACCGTTTATAATTTCACTATATTTGATCTAGGACATCATCAGGGTTATTGCTTTTCCTGGCACCAACAAACTGCTAAAAGAGGAGCAAATGAAATTGCTAGCTGTGTTTTTAAATTTATTGAACAAACAGTAATGGCAGGTATAAAAGATTACCGATTCTGGTCAGGTAACTGCGGTGATCAGAATCTGAACAGAATAGTTTTTTTTTAATGTATATTATGACAAGTTATAAATACAAAATAAAAATGAGTCATCGTTTTCTGATTGTTGGTCACACCCAAAACGAGGGAGATAGTATGCATGCACTAATAGAAAGACAGACGAAAGACAAAATACTATATTCGCCTGCCCAATGGTACATGGCGTTTCAATTTGCTAAAACCGACGATAAACCTTATAAGGTCACCGAAGTGTCTCAAGATATTGTGATGGACTTCAAAACAATGCTTACAAAGGTCAACAATTAGAGTTTTGCATGTGATGGATCTAAGGTGCAATGGAATAAAGTCACTGAAAAAAGAATGAGCCAGAAAATCCTTACAAATTATATTTTAAACTAGTTACATGGAAGATTCTTATAACTGTATTGACTGTGCTAATAAACCTAAAGCAACACGTAATCAAACTGTCCCTAATATAGATTTTCGTGATCTTCGCCCAGCTTACAACAATCCCAATAGATAAAAATAAACACAAAGATTTAATGGACATGTGCAACAAATTAGTGATACCTAAGGAATATCACTTGTTTTTTTCTAGTTTAATTAAAATTGATAGCAATAGAAATGAAATCGATTCAGAATAATTAATAATTTGTTTTTTTTCTTTGTCTAGATTGATTTTTTTCGTATTTATTTATTTATTAAAACTTTATGCACAAGTAAAAAAAAATACTGTACATAGGCGGACTTAATGCCTGAGGCATTTTCTACCAGTCAACCTTAGGGTGATGCAGAGACAAAACATGGCAGGTGCAACATAAGGGATAGATAACTTGAAAAATAATAAATACTAATACATAGATACATACATACATACGAGTACATATAACGAAAATAAACTTAGTCAAGAGAAATAACGATAGGAAGAGGAGAAAACGAATCCAGCAAATCAGCGCTGGGATGATTCTGCCAACTTCTTACGAATATGTTCACGTGCCTTCACTTTAAAAGTAAACCGACTGGTTGCCGTCCTGATGTTCAGAGGGAGCGCATTCCAAAGAAAGACCGCCTGGACAAAGAAAGAAGAGTGAATGAAACCAGAGCGGTGGGAAGGACATCGTAGAAGACGATTGTTAGTGGAACGAAGATTTTTACTATGCGCGGAGCATAAGTATTGAACATGTGAAGTGAGGTAAGAAGGAGAAGTAGGTTTGTCAAGAATAGAAAACAACATAGACAGAGCCCTCAACTCTCTGCGCTGACGAATGGGTAACCATTTTCAAAGCAACCGGTGCGCGGACACATGATCGTACTTACGAATATTGAAAACGAATCGAATGCAGTTATTTAGAAGGCGGTCAAGTTTATTGAGGAGATCAGCATTCAGGTCATAGTAACACACATCACCATAGTCAATTATGGGAAAGATTAGGGACTGTACAAGCATTGCCTTTATGTATGATGGGAGAAGGTTTTTCAACCGATAGAGCGACCGCAACATACCGGTGACTTTTTTACTAACAGTCGTGACCTGTTTTCGCCAGTCAAGACAAGTGTCGACATGTAGACCAAGATCCTTAACATCGGAGCTAAACGGGATAACTGCGTTGTCAAACATTACAGGTGGCACTGTTAAGCCATTTAGCTTCCTCATACTGTGGGGGCTCCCTACAATTATAGCTTGACATTTGTTAGGGTTAACCGCCACCCCAAATCGATCAGACCAGTTTTTAACCACTCCTAAATCCCTATTTAGCTCCTCAACCGCGTCGGATATGTTGTCAACACTTGCCTGGCAATAAAGCTGCAAATCGTCAGCATAAAGATGATACGCAGTCCGAAGCTCGATGGTAATGAAATTAATAAAAATGGAGAACAAAATAGGAGATAATATACCGCCTTGAGGGACGCCAGCTGTAAGATCACAAAAACTCGACGAAGAGTCTCCAGCACGAACAGACTGCTGACGCCCCTGAAGATAAGAGGCAAACCATTCCAATACCTCCCGAGAGACCATAAGATAGGAAAGGATGGATAAAAGGACTTCGTGACTGACGGTATTAAAAGCGTTGGAGAAGTCAATTAACACTAAGACTGTAACTTTAGTGTCTTCCATTCCCCGCCTTATATCGTCAGTCACTTTAAGGAGCGCTGAAACGGTACTGTGCCCGGGCCTAAAACCGGATTGTAATGGACTGATGAGGGAGTTGCGGTGAATAAAGTGGGAGAATTGTTTATGAACACTGGCCTCGAGCACTTTAGATAGAAAGGGAAGGATGGAAATTGGGCGAAAGTGATTAGGAAGAGAAGGATTGGGTATCTTAGGTAGGGGCCGAACAAGGGCTTTACGTCATAGGGAAGGGAAAGAACCGATGTAAAGGGAGAAGTTTATGATGTGGGAGATTGCAGGAAGGAGTTGATCAAGAGCCTCTACGATCATATGGCGGCTGATATCATCGCAGCCCACGGCTTTAGATTTAATGGAAAGGATAATCTTTTTGATCTCCCTCGGGTCGACTGGGGTGAAGACAAAGGGGTTAACATTGGGACGCGTCAGACCAGCAAGGTAGTCGAGGGTTTGACATTTGGTTAGACTATCCAGAGCGGGAACAGTAGAGAAATGGCGATTTAGATCGTCCAAACCAATTGTGTGAGGAAGGTCTGAAAGTCGCGATTTGCCGATGCCTAAAGTTCCAAGGAACTTCCAAATATCGGCAGGAGAAGAAGAAGTGATATTATTTAGGACGTGGCGGCGTTTAGCGTTGCGTATCATCTGATTACACCGATTCCTAGCAGCCTTAAAGAAGGCCCAATTGTTCTCCGACCGATCCTTTTTAAATTTCCGAAACGCGCGGTCCCTCCGTCGCATTGCCATCCGAACTCCCATGTTCATCCAAGGAGCAGGCGGACGCTTCAACTTGATTTTCTTGATAGGAGCATGGACGTCATATAGCTTGACCACAACATCGTTGAAGAAACTTACTTTTTCATCAACTGAAACAGCTGCTTCCAGGGGTGACCAGTCAATATTGGACGCGTCTTGTTGAAGCCTCTCACTATTCATACGCGCAAAGGCACGCCTGTACTGGAATGTTGGTTTAGGTTTAGGGGGTTTAAGGACATAGGATAGGAAAATAAGGTCGTGATGGGAAAAGCCAGGAGCATCGTGTTGACCATGTGAGGAAACTAGGGAAGGATTAGAGGAGAGGATCAGGTCAAGCCAAGTATCATCACCGACTACATTATGATGAGTGGGTTGGAGAGGCAAAACAAGCAGACTGGCTGACTCGATTAGATGCAGGAGTTTAAGGGACCGAGGGGAGTTATGGGCTAGGAGATTGGTATTAAAATCCCCCATAATTATGTGATGTGCATACTCCGAACCCAAAGATTCAAGTACCGATTCGAATTCAGTGAAATAATCGATGGAAGGGGGGCAATAGACAACACCAAGGATGGTTTTAGCTCCTTTGACACAAACCTCGAGGAAAAGAAACTCCGCGGATTCATTGGAAGAAGAAGAAGCTACAATTTTAAATGGGAAATATTCACGAAGGTAGATGGCTACACCACCTCCCCTCTTACCGATACGGTCATTCCGAAGAAGAACAAAACCGGGGAGCGGGTAAGTGGCTGAAAGCAGGTTAGGTTTGAGCCAAGACTCTGAAATCAGGACGGCCGGCGTGAACGTTGTTGTCGGAAAACGTGTCGTAAAGTTCGTTATAGTGACTAGGAATGCTCTGAGCATTGAGGTGGCATACGTTAAATAGCCGGCCAGAATTTTGGCTGAAATTTTTCCGTAAAAGAACACCTAAGGTGATTGTAAGAGAAGTGAAACTTTCATCGCTGGAAGAGGCACTAGATCCCTTGGCAGAATAAAATGATTCGTTATCAGATGTCATTAATGTAAGAAAATAAAATAAATATCTATAAATATATAATTATAAATAACGCTAAAAACTCTACACAAATGACTGGTACGACGTTTTATTTATTAAGTACTTACCTCATAAGTTAATTTTTGAGACTGATTTTATTCTCAGCAATAATTGATGGTTAAACGAACTTACCCTAAGTGATATTCGACCATAATTATACGAGACGTCACATCCGAAAGATTTATATGATTCACTTGGTAGTCCACTTTCTAATGTACTAGGCATCGCACAATTTTTAGAGCTAAAAAAATAAAATATATTAAAAGTAAGTAAATTGACTACGACGTAGTACCTTCCCCCACTGTGTTACCTGCGCCCGCGCCGCCATTACTCTTGTCATTGTTTTCAGAGAGGAAGAGCCTATTTCACGACCTAATTTAGGGAGATTAATGATTGATCCTAGAATCATAGGGTTTGGGTGGGTTATAAATCTTTCGGATGTGACGTCTCGTATAATTATGGTCGAACATCACTTAGGGTAAGTTCGTTTAACCATCAATTATAGTACGACGTCACATCCTTCAGATTTATATGATTCACTTGGTAGATGTTTAGAACCTGGAGTGAAATAGGTGAAGCATAAAGTAAGAGCGCGGAGGATTTGAAATAGAAACTCTCAGTTATGTTTGCAAATTAACAATATTATTCATTAACAATTAGTTAATCTATGACAATAATTATATATTAGGTCTTTACCTATGAAATTGCCGTTCTGCAGTACTGGCCATTTCAAATCAAAATATTTTTTGTTTGGCTATGAATTCTAATTTCAAATTAATTTTATTTTAAAAACATGGATTTTTTTTTCTAAAAGTAGTCATTTCTTTATTGATTAGTGTTACATTTTCATCGCATTTCAATCTTTTTCGTCATCATGGATACGTTAAAAATTCGAGTAATTATGGAATATGAGTACCGTCGTGGCAGCAACGCGGCACAAGCGGCACGCAACATCAACGACGTTTACGGAGCTAACTCTACAAACCAACGCACCACCTGTTATTGGTTTGCTCGCTTCCGTTCTGGAAATTTCGACCTGAAAAATGAACCTCGCGGTCGTCCGAAGACTTTGGTCGACAATGACGAATTAAAGGCGATTGTGGAAGCTGATGATACACAATCTACGGCTGAATTAGCAGCAGCTTTCGAAGTTAGCGTCAAAACAATATTGGTCCATTTGCGTCAAATTGGCAAGGTAAAAAAGCTTGACAAATGGGTGCCCCACGAACTCAATGATCGCCAGCGCGAAGTACGCGTCGAGACGTGCCTTGCACTGCTCAACAGACACACAAATGAAGGAATTTTGAACCGCATTGTTACCTGCGATGAAAAATGGATTCTGTTTGATAACCGTAAGCGCTCAGCAAGTTGGTTGGATCCTGGTTCAGCACCTAAACAATGCCCTAAACGAAAACTTACCCCTAGAAAAGTGATGGTCACTGTTTGGTGGTCTAGCGCCGGTGTGATTCATCACAGCTTCTTACCAAACGGGGTGAGCATTACTGCAGATGTGTACTGTGAAGAACTGAACACAATGATGGAGAAGCTGGCGCATCTCCAACCAGCATTGGTCAATCGCTCGTCTCCGCTGCTCCTGCACGACAACGCGCGACCTCATACTGCACAGCAGACGGTCTCCAAGTTGCAAGAACTGGGGTTGGAAGCTCTCCGTCATCCGCCCTACTCACCAGACCTTGCGCCTACAGACTACTACTTTTTCCAGAATTTGGATAACTTCTTGGCGGGAAAAAAATTTAATACCCGAGAGGCAGTACAAAATGCCTTTGAAGAATTTGTTGCCTCCCGTCCAGCTGATTTCTTTAAGAAGGGCATCAATAAACTGCCACTGCGATGGCAAAGATGCATTGATTGCATGGGTGATTACTTCGATTAATACAAATAAAAAATTCATGAAAAAAATTCGTTTAAATTTTTTCATACAAAACGGCAATTTCATAGGTAAAGACCTATTATATTTGTACTAAGATTATTTGGCAGATCAATTACAAATAGCCGTTGCAAAAAACCTCATCATTACTATTTACCAGTGGTCTGTCGTAGAAGTTTGCAAACGTTAGTGAGTTCCCAGACCAACCCGCTGACTTTTTAATAAGATCTACAGATATGCCTTTTCTTTTAGCCGCCGAGGTAGACGCGTGGCGCGTACTATGCGCGGAAAATATAGTCGTATCTACCCCGCTTTCAGTAACTACTAGTTTAATCCAGCGGCTCTCGCATTGTGTATAGGTTTTTTAATAGTCAGTATGAGTTTATCAGTCTGTGAAGAATGTCTAAATTTCTGAGTTGCCTCTAAATATGAGGACAAAGTCTTGCCAGGGCAAATTTCTACTTTATGAGGGAAAAAAGGTATGGTTAATCGTGGCATGTTTCGCCCTGGTGCTGATGTTTTAGTAACATCAGTAATAATTATTTCAAAGTTTGAGCTATTGGCTCTAATATTACACAAACGAATTAATGATAGCGTCTGCACGCGTTGTGCAGTCGACAACGCAAGTAGAGCCAGCTTTTTAGTAAGTTTATCTAGTGGTAGGTCATCGTTTGGATACCAGTTTGAGATATAATCAAGGACCAGATTTGGGGTCCAAGTTGCCTGATATTTAGGGAAAATAGGGCTCTTTTTAAATACTCCCTTAAAGAACCGGGAAACCCGGTCATCGTCACTTAACTGCCTGCCTAATATTAGAGCCAACGCTGAGCGAATGGAATTATAGCTCGCCCTGTTTCCGAGTTCCACCGTTAGGAATTTTAGTACTAGAGGAATATTTGCACTATAACAGCATATATTATTACTTGTACAAAAATACCACCATTTTTTATAAGCGCAGCTGTATTCTTTTAAAGAATTTTTTGCTAAGGACGCAATCATAATTTCGATAATTTCGGGTGTTAAGTCTTGTTTTGCATAAGCTTCCCTGATAATAGGGATGACACCAGGGTAAGTCGTGTCCAGAGAGGGTGTCTGGTTCTGAAAGCAGACAGTAGTAGATTAGGGTCAGGTTTAAAGTAAACAAGGTCGCTTTGTGACAACTTCAAAAAGAGCGGGTACCAAGGTTGACTAGGCCAATATGGTACTACAATTATTCCCGTAGCTTTATCATTGACTATTTTTCGTAGACATCTTAAAATCAATGACAATGGAAGGAACGAGTAGAAGAAGAATGAACCCCAATCTACAGTGAACGCGTCAATGTTGAACGCGTCCGGGTCTCGTTTCCATGAGATATACCTGCCACATTTGGCATTTACTCTAGTAGCAAATAAGTCGATTTCAGGACAACCAAACTTATAAACGACTTTCTTAAAAGCCAACAAGGACAGACTCCATTCGGTATAGATGTTTTTTCGCCTCGATTCTTCGTCTGCCTTAACATTGTCTTTAACTTTATGTATGACGCGAATACATGCAATTGCCTTTTTTCGCACCATTGCCAGATTTCGCGAGCTAATTCATTTAGATCCGAATATTGTACTCCACCATATCTATTTATATAAGATATTGCTGTTGTATTGTCGATGCGCAGCAATATCTCTTTATTGTGTTGTTGTTTGGCGAAGCACTTAAGTCCGTTAAACGCGGCTTTTAATTCTAACAAATTTATATGATAATTAGTTTCTGTATTATTCCAAAAACCATTTGCCCTTTCACCATTACAAAATACCCCCCAGCCTGTCAGAGAAGCGTCCGAAAATATTTCTAATTCATAACGTCCGTTGCGTATTAGATTTTTTATACGCATTATATTGTCTATCCACCATACCAAGTCTGGTTTTAGGCTAATAGGTAACATCATAATTTTATCATAATCATTGTAAGACTTTCTTAAAGCTAGGAACTTTTCTCGTTCAAAGAGTTTGGTATAGACCCAGCCGTAAGAGACTGCCGGACATACAGAACACAGTATACCAAGGAATTTAGCAAAATCTCTAATAGATATTAGTTTTTGTTTAGACATATTTTCGACACACTTCTGAACTTTGAATCGTTTTTCCCTCGGTAACTTTAAACAATAACACTGCGAATGCAGTTCGAAACCTAGAAAAGTCTGGGATTGTTTCGGTTCTAATTTACTTTTGCCAAAATTTATGACGAAACCCAAACGTTCCGATAATACCTTTGTGTCGGTAACGCATTTAAGGCATTCTTCATAATTATTACCGATACAAATAATATCATCTAAATAAATAGCCAGTATCAAGCCTCTATTTCTTAGTGTGGCAACCACCGGTTTCATAAGTTTAGTGAAAATATACGGTGCTAGGGATAAACCGAACGGTAAACATTTAAATTCGAATATTTCCCCTTCAAACATGAAACGTAAATACTTTTTACTAGTATTTTCAATTTTTATTAAAAAATACGCTTCTTTAAGGTCTATGGTAGCCATATAGCAATTTTTTGTTATTAATTTTGTAACAGTTCTAATATCCTCCATTTTAAAATGTTGTGTAGCAATAAAATGATTTAAGTTCTTTAAATTAAGGATAAATCGGAATGAGCCATCACTTTTATTAGCCAAAAATATTTTTGACAAAAATTGGTCAGTTACGGCAGCACGCTTAACGACAGCACCGGAAGACTGTAATTTATATATCTCGGCCTTTCTATTGTTTATTTCGGAATGACTAAAATTTTGATTTTCTGATATAACTGTTTGAACGACTGGGTTTATGAAGGGAATTTTTAAACCCCTTACGTAAGATAAAACTGCAGGATCGTCGGTTATATTACACCAGTTATCAAAAAAATAGCTTAGTCTACCCGCATGGGGTATAGTTACCTCGTTTAAGGTTTGTGTGTCCTGAAGTTGGTCTTCGATGACGGTGTCTGGCGATGTGCACCTGACGTTAGACGTTTGTTCGTTTGAACCTGGAAGCGAGGTCTCTGCCCACCCTGTCTGCGTGCTTGTTGACCTTGAGATCTGGGTGGGCCCCGCCAGTTTCCCTGCTGTGTGTATCTTCGGGATGTTGGTAGAGGGTCACTACGTTTAATCTGGAGTCCAGACCTTTCGGCAGTTTTTGATGCCTTTATTTTCTCTCCTAAATTGGCTCCAAAAAGGTAAGTATCCCTTTTTACGTCGGTAATCAGTTGTGTGAATTTTTTATCTAGGGATGTAATCACCAGTTTTCTTCTAGTTTTTGTATTTTCGTAATGCAGATCGAGCAGTATTTTATTGGTATCGGATATTTTCTTCAAAAGATCTATTTTATCTGTATCCCCATCAATAATGGAGCATGCTAGGTTAGACAAACCTGCAATTCCATAACCAAGATGGTTTTGTGCCTTTTCCAGTAACTTGTCTCTCACTCATCACTTAGAACCGGGATGATTTCCGGATTTAACAGAGGTGCTTTGGCAAGTTAGAAGTTTTCTGGTACTAGTGATTTTTCCAAATCTTCCTGCTTCTGTTCTCTCGTCAGACCATCGACTAGGATACACCCCTAACGTTTAGCAATCTCGTCAGGAATCGGTGGTCCAAAGACTTCGTCCTTTCCCTTCAATTCGCCGAGCGCTTCTAAAATCTCCTGTGGTAGGGATTCTTGGGTAGTGGCAGTGTAGTACTTGGGTAGTGGTGGTAGTCTGAGAGCGGCGTTGGGACACCGATTTGTGTTTCATGCTCAATATACCCATTAAAGGGGGAGGTCCTGTTCGCATTTTCTAACGAAAAGCCAGGAGCTACCGCGGACCTGATAAGTTGTGTCGGCACATCCGGATCGTCTGATTCCGAGAGATCCACCTGAACCTGTTCATACGGCGGTGAGGCGACTGGTGGTAATGACCGTGAGTCACCCGTTGACAATGGCCAATGGTCGGAGTCTGCAAGGAACAACGCGGACGTTGTTTTTAAATCACCCGAAACAATAGTATACTGCATTTGCAGTTGTGTATTTTAGAGTCATTGGTTATAATCACGTTACAACACGAGACTATGGTTATCAGCCATGATCACGTCATGGAGAATAACAGTGTCACCACAGGTACACTACATAAATATGCCGCCATAGTTATCTGTTGCGATCACATCGCAAAGAATAACCGGTAGGTAAGTACAAAACTATCAACCGCGCTCGCGTCGCGGAGAATAGCATGAGAAATATGCAGTAATTATAGTTTAAACTATATTACGATCGTTAACGTATAAGTTCATACCGTTAACTAAGTACCTTGGATAGAATAAACACACGAAAAGAAAAAAATATCACATTAAATAACTTATTGAAGGTAGATAGGTACTTAAATTGTGATAGCGTGTTTTTTAAACATCTGGTAACGAATATGAATATCTGTAGATGCATGAATCATGCGTAAAAGTAATTAGGAATAGTTCTAAATAACGTAAACAAGATGACTCACCTTCGCTCGTTTCCGAGAAGTGGTTAAGTTGCTTTTGCAACCGTCTTATTTTCTTTCGAATACGCGATTCCTTATCTTCGTGTTTTCGTTTACCCATTATAGTAAACCAGGAATCACAGTTTTCACTAAATCACACGCGAGTTGTACACGAAATATTATAGATGTTACGATGCCCGCACAAAAAAAGCGAATGACAAGAGTAATGGCGGCGCGGGCGCAGGTAACACAGTGGGGGAAGGTACTACGTCGTAGTCAATTTACTTACTTTTAATATATTTTATTTTTTTAGCTCTAAAAATTGTGCGATGCCTAGTACATTAGAAAGTGGACTACCAAGTGAATCATATAAATCTGAAGGATGTGACGTCGTAGTATAAATACTAAGTATAAGGATATTAACAATTGAAACTTTCTTTAAAAAAATTAAGGAAGATTACTTTTGTTTGTTTGTTTTGTATTGTTCCTAAATTATTGTGATTTCAAACAATTAATAAATAATTCTCCTATTTTACAGAAATGTGCAATTGATACAATCAATATTTTGTATTTTTATTACCTAAGACTAGACCAACTTAAGCGTTTGTTTTTATTGGTAGTATTGTTGATATTTGTTAATTTTATAGATATCCTAAAGTTGTGTTAATGTTACCAATACCATTTTGAGATCTTTTTGATTAAAATATTAAACATTAAAGGCGTTTTTGATTGTTTTAACTATTTTGTACCACACTTGACTCAATTTAAGTATGGTTCACTTTTAAAATGATGTCCATGTGAGTATAGTGAGTCAACTTATTATATTTTAACAAAATATGAATCCATGACAGACAGTATAATATATAAAAATCCAATAAGTCAATAAAAATATTTTTTGCCACACTTGTAAAGTAATTTTTCCCCAAAACGTAGATTCAATAATGCGACGTATAAAAATGTAAGTGGTAGTTGATCCATTTTTAATAAACAAATAATCGCCGTATATCTACATTATCTCACAAATTAATAAAATAATATGAAAATTATTATGTACAGCTTGTGGCTTTATTATATTTAATTCACTATGATTAGTAATTTTTTCTAGGTTGTATTAACAATTTAAATATAACCATTCGATCTTCTTATCGCTTTCCTGTAAAGTTATTAGAAGTATAGTTGACTCAGTATACTTAGGAACCGTCGATATGACATTGTTTTCAGTGGCATATTCTAATGCAGGGTAATATTTGTGGGATTCATGATTATCCAAGAACAACAAAGCCTTGCAATCTTGAGTTGGTCGAACACGGTTGACAAAAGTTCTGAGCCATTCCAGGGATATTTCACCATGAATTCACCCACTATCAGAAACAGAAGCTTCACTACCTGGCACTGCAACATCCAGCAATCGGGCTTGGAATCTTTTACGTTTGAAAATAAAGAATGGAGGTGGTACAAAATTACCAGAAGTGTTGCAGCAACAGACGACTGTTGTTACTGTTCCTCTTTCTAAACTGCTGACTATTCCCACTTGTTTTTTGCCATAAACGGATAACACTTTAGGTGGTTTTGTGGATGAAGTTCGGACAACCGTTTCGTCCATATTATAAATCATATCTGGGCGAGTCCTCTCTGATTCTACGATATGTTCTAGTAAATCATAGAACCAGTTCACAGCTGGTCTGTTGAATGCTTGTAGCCGAGCAATGGACGTAGATTCTGGGGTTCTCAATACGATTTCTGGATGTCGTTTCTTAAAGTTTTTATACCATTGCTTTCCTGCAACACCATCTTTAAATCTCGTTTGCTTATTTTTGCGTTTAGCAAATTCACCCGCTAATTGCATAAATTCAGATTTAGTCATTCCATAGAAAAGTGCATCTAGGTCCTTCAAATATTGTACTAACTCCAGTTCTTCAGTATCTGTAAATATAGGCTTGAACCTGCCCAGACTCTTTGTACACGAACCTGTCTTAACACGTCGCTGCAATACACTATACGATATTCCATATTTCTTAGCAGCCTGTTTAATATTAGTATTCCTGCCTTCATTTATTGCTTCTCTTAACGTGTGCTCCGACCAAGAACCTCTTTGGGTTTTTCTTTGGTAATTAAACACCATCTGCAATAAACTAAAATATTAAATAGCCATAAAATCATATACAATAACAAACGGGCCGTGTTGCCCGCACCCGTTTTGCCCTACACCCCAAAGTCAGCTGACACGAAAAAGTACACGCAAAATGAACTATTTTATTAGCTAAATGTACTCAAATCAGATACATTAATGAAACATCAGATACATAGCGCCTACATTAATCACTGCTGTAGGTTACACATTGATGTGTTAACGTAGCAACACTGCGCCAAGTCTATTACGTACCTATTTGTTGTTTGAATAATTTCATAATTTCTATATTTAACTCTAGTATATTTGGTAATTGAATTTAATGTGACTGAGTGTGTATAAATATTTAAAATAATGACTCTATGAAACTTGAAATACTTAACGCTCATGTCCATTTCTACCATAGAGTAGAATGGACTTAGAACTGAAAACCAGCTAAACAATAACTGTTTTCGTCTTTGCATGAATATCCAAAATATTGTTGGCAAAATATGACTTTAGTACTTTCAAACTCAAATGCCTAATAGCCATGGGATTAATTGTAGACCTATGTTGTAATAGTTAAAACATGTTCAGGATGTTATTTTTCATAAGTCGGTATTTCTTTTAAATGATACGCTTAAAATATATTAAATAAAAATATAGTTTTTAGTATTTTCAACCTTAAATAGCAGCCGGGAGGTTAACTATAGACTTTCTTTGCAATATAAAAAAATGTTCAAAGAAAGAAAGAAAAGAAAGAAAAATATTTTATTTGGGGACACGCACAGGAAATACAAAGAGCAAAAAAAATAATAACAAAAAATGAACAAGGTGTTATATCCCATAATATTTTTTTTTATGGCCGGCTCTTTACTTTTTGCGTACGAAATGTATTATGTCCTTTAAAACTCATATCATAAGTACACCAACATAAGAATACTTGGAAACACTGGTCTTGCTCCATTGGACAATCGTTTTTTTTTTCAACTAAAAAGTTAAGTTTGTCCTTCAATCCTACTTATCTTTTCGTCTTTGGTTCGTCCGCGCAATTCGTGGCGCGCGCTCATACACTGTGTGCTGTTGTGAGTTGTTGTTGATAGTTAGAAAAAGATTATGATGTTTCTAAGTGACTTTGCTATTAAATAAAGTCAATAGTTTGTGGATATATTTTCGGTTACAACCGCAGAAATAACGTTGTTTTTCATAGTCTTTTTCAATAAATACTAAGAAATACAAACTCTAGTCGATAAAAACAATACTTTGCATGCTTACATATTCATCTCCACTACGGAAAGTATTTAGTACTTCATGCAACAAATACAGTCCAGAAGGTTTTACACGAATTCACTCAGAGTCATCTCATTACGAGGTTATAACCCCCAGGGCCTCGACTACTAGCCAAGTTATAATATTAAGAGGGAGCGACTTGTCTCTGTCCAGTTTAGGTACACTTTAAACAAGTTTTTTTCTGGTATTGATCAACACATTATGAGCATTGTCCGTATAAAATTATGGAAGAAGAATGTTACGCCCTTCCCAAACAAATTGCAAAAGGGCATGCGAATGATGATGAAAAGAAAAGTATTTTATTATTAAAATAAATAAATTGGTAGCATCGACCCTAGGCACAGCAATCGACATTACAAGTTGAATCGCATGTCGGTTGTCTGTGCCGTCTGACGTGTGACGTCATGACGTGCTTGTGCAGGGCGCGCTCCTGACGTGTGGCAGCCGCAACGGTTCCGTATACCTGCTGGAGCTATCGCGCAACCTCATCGCCATCGGCAAGAACGACAAGGTGCAGCTGACGCAGGTGCTGGAGCGCGAGTCCAAACGCGAACGTATCCTGGAGGCACGCTTGCGCGAGATCAAACTGAAGCAGCGCCAGGCGGAGGAGGCCAGCCCAGCCGCGTCGCTGACGTCGGCGGACGGCACTGGCAGTGACGCTGACCTGGACGCCGCCACCGCCGACTACCACGCCACCATCAAGAAGGAGCTCACCTACTTCTGAACGGAGTCGGATAAACATCATCATACTTTAATTGCTATTCATTTTATAAGGATTTAATTTTTAAACAACTATACCTTTGTAGTTTATGTTATTACGTTCCAATTTGATTATAAATATTTTTAATGACTTAGAAACATTACATTTTGATATATTTAATTTAAAATATGTACCTATAAGTTTGCTATCGCTCGTTTTTTGTTTTGTAAGTTTTGAGAAAAATATAAAATAAACATTAAATTGTTTTCATCAAATGTGTGTACTATATTATATTATGACTGTGCGTGACAGTGTTCAGGGCTAGGTTCTGCCCACTTCTTTCAGGTTGCCCATGTCTCCTAGCGGTGAAATTCGAAAACTAAAAGCTACGAATATACAGTTAAACGGCGAAAATCCATCTAAAATGTCTATCTTTTATGACAGTACATGATGCCACGGACGCAAACGAAGCTTTTAACAATTTCATGGACGACTTTAATCTTTTATATAAATTATGTTTTCCGGAAAAAGTTATAACTATAAAACCAAGCAGCAAAACAAAATGGATCTCGCATGGAATAAAAATATGTAGTAAGAAGCAAAGGTAGTTACTTTGGGCACATAGATTAAGTCCTGACTCAAAATCTAAAATAGTTTTTAAAAACTACACTAAACTTTATAGGAAAATAATAAAACTAACACAAAAAGCACAGAATAATCATTTTATAAATACCGCCGAAAACAAATGTAAAGCTACCGCAAATAATAAATACATCTAAGATGTGTTTGCCGCAGGAGCCTGTATTACGAAGGTGACAGCCGGAGGACTTAAAAAAAACCAAAGTTATTTTATTGAGGTTTTTAATAAGATCAAAATTACAATTAAACTTATATTAATTTCTATGTCTATATTCGGACGATGCTAGTACTGAAGTAAAGTAAAAACGATTGGCTTATTAATATTGCAATTCTACTGATTCCTACACGTGGATGCGGCATCAGCAGTCCTTGAGGTAGGTGAACGCCCGGCGACACGAGGCGTTGATTCGATGATTCGGCAGGTAGCACGTTGCAGTTTTATATGGAAACATCCGATTGACGTAAACAGCTAATCATGTCGCTATTCAGCTGATTTGGTGTAGGCAGGGCACGTAACACCTCCTCCCTCAGAACAGCAACTATTTGAGGACTTTGAGCGAAAATGTTGCTGGTGTCTGTTTCTTGGTTGTGGGTGATTCTGCGTCTTCGTAATGATGGTTTTCAGGGTTTTCATCTGATGTCTGTGGTTTTGTAAAGTTAGTGCAAACGTTATACCGTCGTATACTGATGGTGACGATCAGTATAGTTGTTCCGAATAGTACGACGTATAGTGGGATCGTCGTATGGTATAGTGAATTTTCCGCATTTGCGTGATCTATTTGTACTGGATGTTGCATCAGGATCTTATCTTCTATTTCGTGCAGGTTTTTCAGGTGCAGTGGGTTTAGTTTCAGATGTGGGATGGTTTCTTCAACAATGTTCAGGTCCATAGGTATTTCAGTGATTTTCAGCGGCTGTCCCTTGATATGGTCGTTAGTGTTGGTAATAGTGAATCGCTCGGTGCGTAGTAGACAGTTTTGTGGGATGGTAGCGAGATAACTTCCATGCAGGGAGATGTATTCTTGACGTTCGCATTGTAGCTCTGTCCGGGTCGATTGTGGAAAGATGAGCGTGTAGCGTCTGTCGTCCAGTTGTTCCATTGCTGCTTTAGTCAGTGTGAGCTTCGTAGGCAGGCATGATTTCTCCAGGGATTGGTTGTAGATGAGGCCTTGGATGCAATCTAGATGTCCTCTCGTTGGTTGACGGTAGATTCCTTCCTCGCAGAGATGATATAGGCCGAACTTCGGGTATTCAGCCTCTATGTACTTGAAAACTTTCCCATTGGTTGCAATGAAAGGGTAAGGAGGGATATAGGTGTACATTAGTTTATTAGGAACTATTGCTAATCTGTATAATTCAAACTTATCGGAGCTGATTATTGGAACTTTAAATATGATAACAATTTTTTTATTTATGTAATAATAACCAGGTTTTATAACTGTATAGTACTCTCTTAAATCTGCATCTATTAACTGATCCTGGCCGTATATAGATTTTAATCGTAAAGTCAAGTCAAGTCAAGTCAAATCATTTATTTCAAATAGGCACATAAAAGGCACTTTGAACGTCATCGCTTAATCATATTACTTAAAGTATCTATGCTTAACATACTATGAGGGGTGCTCGATGCACGTATAAAAGCTAAGGTATCTTCAATCCTAATTATCTCTAAAAATAAATCTTCCGTATTATCAATAATTATAGTCAGCAACTGAGCAAACTTTGCGAATCTTATAAGATCATTTTTAGCAGCAGTTTTCTCGTCTAAAAGTAATTCTAAAGTACTATTGATTCTCTATTGATTGCTAACAATTTTCGAGAGTATGTCGCTATATCGAGCCATCCAGACTTTGTTAAGACTAATATGTTCATTAAACTCTGATACTATTTTGTCGTTGTTACTTTCTAAAAGGTTAATAATTGCATTATTATACTTTTGGGCATCCGTATGATCTAAGTTTCCGGTAATGCTTTTTATAACGGACCCTAATCCGTCTACGAGACCTCTTTTACTACGACCGGGTTCTAGTGTTTTTAACTGGGAACTAATTTGATTTAATTTATTAGCTAGGTGATTGATTTGAAGTTCATACAAGAGAAAGGATTGGTTGCCTAGTTTAGTCTGGAAATAGTCGAGTTGAGAAATTACAGAATCAAGTCTATGTTCAATGTCAGTTAAGTCTATGTATTGTAGGAAGGTGTGGTAATGCATAATGAGCCTCGTTTGTCCAAGGTTGAAAGGTAAGAGTCCAGGTCCATCGTCCAAGCTTTCAAGTCTTATCTCGAGCGCCGGTATTGGTTGAACTAATATCGCCAGCAGTATCCTGTAACAATTTTGATCTCTTAGGGATACGTTTGAGTCGAGACTTGGCTACAGGGCCTTTCTTTTTGGAAGTGTATATATGAATCGGGAGGTCAGCTAGAACAGTGTCATGTGTGTAACGTGATGCTAATTTTTGTCGGTTGGCTGGCGGGTTAGAAATGAATATTTGTTGCTCCGGTTGGTATTCTATTTCGGGCTCTCTGTCCTTATTCCTATTTTGTATGATATTTGTACGGTCAGTAAGGGTAAAGTTATTAATACGGTCGTATACTGTTTTCATCTGGTCTCGGTGTGTCAAGATATATTATTGCATTAGGTGTTCAGTCACGTTAACGTCAAGGGGGTCTCTCGGGTCAAGATGTCCTCTAACTATGTCATGTGTTCTGCACTTGGTAAAGCTGTGAACTGAACTATTATATGCTAACAAGGCATAAGGCATGAGGTTAATTACAGGTTCGTCCTTTTGACGTAATCGTAAAATACGTAAGTGTTCTAGTAACGTAGAGTGAAATCGTTCGATGATTCCGTTATCATTAGGGGAGTGTGCTAATGTTCTATGGTGGATAATTTTATGTAATCTTGTAAATTCGGAAAATAGCTGGTTTGTGAATTCTGTGCCGTTATCGGTCACTATTGTTAGCGGTAACCCATGATGTGTACAATAATTTAAAACTGCTTGAAGTATGCTTATGGCTGTACCATCTCTCAAATAGTATGCTTGTCCATACTTTGAGAAAACATCTACCACTGTCAAATACTTTTCATTTTGAGCTGTGTCTTCACAGCTCCACCTCTTGGTCCATGTGTATTAACTCGAAGGGTTTAGTTGCTGGGGGTACTACATTAAATTGTGGTCTAATCGGGTTCCTATCATATTTCGTTTGTCCGCAAATGGTACACTCGTTAATGTATTTAGTTATTTCCTCCCTCATTTTAGGCCAATAATATTTCCGGGAAAGGGCAAGATGACACTCGTTTATTCATCTATGATTCGTTTTTCCCTCATGATAGTGTTTTATAATTTCTTGCTGTCTGAGATACTCTTTGACGTCTTCTAATTCGGTTTTGGCTAAAACTAAGTTCATTGCTGAACTTTTAAAAGTATTCTGGATTATGGGTATAATTGAATACATGCCTAAAGGTGGAGTTATTTTTATAGCGGTTTTAACTTTGGGGTTGACATATTCTTTTATAGCATTTACGACGTCTTGTTCTAAGTTCGATTCTGAAACCTGAATAAATGTACGGGTGTGTGTATCAAAAGGTTTAGTAGCGGTTGTACGTCGTTTAATATCCCCTACTATAGTAATGCATAATTGTCGGTGAAATTTGTTCAAGGGTTCGTCAGTAATTAGTACTTCTAGAATAGGACTTTCAGTGCTGGTATGTGCAGTGGCTGTCGTGGAACCTGTTCTCGAGGGTGGTCGCTCCGATGGGTTAGCTAACATTGAATCGGTCTCCTCGTGGTTAATTTCAACTCTGGATAAAGCGTCAGCATTGGTGTTATGTTTTCCCTTTTTGTAGACTATAGTGTAGTCGTATTCACTTAGTTTAAGGCGCCATCTAGTCAGTCTTGAGTTAGGCTCCTTGAGGTTCATTATCCACTGTAGTGGCTTGTGGTCGGTGAGTATTTTGAATTTACGACCAAATAAGTAAGACCTGAAGTACTTTGTAGCCCATACTATGGCTAAAAGCTCCTTTTCGATAGTACTATATTTGGTTTCACTATAGTTCAAGGTTCTTGAGGCGTAACAGATGGGTTTATCTGAGCCAATGATACCTTGTGAGAGTATAGCGCCAATAGCTAAGTTAGAGGCGTCAGTTGTTAATATAAACTCTCTGGTGAAGTCGGGGTACTGTAAGATCGGGTCATTTGTGAGTAAAGTCTTATATTTGTTAAAACAGTCAATATAGTCGGAGTCAAAAGTAATTTTGTTAGTCTTTTTAAGGCATTTTGTCATAGGCTTAGTGATGCGGGCAAAGTCCGGGATATATTTCCTGTAATAGCCCAATAATCCGAGAAACTGTTTTATTTCTTTCGGGGTTTTTGGTAATGGGTATAAAGATACCCAAAATAGCAGCTATACAAAGGTATAGCTGCTATTTTATCATGATTAGGTTTAACACCTTCTCCACTAATTACATGACCTAAAAACGTCGTTTAAAGCTTTAAAAATTCGGACTTATCCATCTGAATCTTAAAGTTAGATTCGTGTAATCTACTAAGTACTTTTTCTAAATTAATCATGTGCTCTTGCAATGACGTACTAAAGAAGAAGACGTCATCGAGATACACGAGGCAGATGTCATTTTGTAATCCTCTGAGCACATTGTCCATCACTCTTTGGAAAGTAGATGGAGAGTTCTTTAAACCCATGGGCATGCGCAAAAATTCAAAGTGCCCATGTTCTACGTTAAAGATTGTCTTCGGAATGTCATCAGCGTGCATCTCACATTGATGAAATCCTGATGCCAGGTCTAAAGTAGTAAAATACTGGCATTTACCAAGCTTGTCAAGTATGTCACTTATGTTAGGAATCGGGTATTTGTCGTCTATGGCTTGTCATTTAATTTACGAAAGTCAACTACGATTCTCCACTTCTGTTTGCCTGATGCGTCTGCCTTCTTAGGAACTACCCAAATAGGCGAGCTCCAAGCTGATTCAGAAGGTCTTATAATACCTTGCTCCAGCATCTTAGTGATTTGGTCTCTAACTTCTTGTCGGTGAACAAATGGGTAGCGATAACTTTTCGTATATACGGGAAGTTCGTCGGTCGTTCTAATACTATGTTTTATTTTATTTGTAAAAGTCAAAGGTTCTCCTTCTACATAGAATACGTCAGCAAAACGACTGCATAAGGTCTCTAAATTAGTTTTTTCTTCAATATTTAAATGGTCTGTACGCAATCGAGATAAAAAACCCTCTTTAATGCGCTTAGGATCTTGTTTAGTGCTAATGCACTCATTATTAAATATATCTGCTTGTAAAGGGCGTTCGAACGTAACAAGTGAGTCATAATCGGTCGGGTTTTCAATTTCTACGATGCCCGTACAGTCAGTAACGCGAGTAATGCATTCATGAATAATGCAATTACTGTGTATTTGCTGAGCAATGGAAACGTCACCGTCTGGGCTATAAATAGGAATATTTAATAATTTTGATGAGTTCGCGGGAATGGTTTCCTGATAAATTGACTTTTTACATTGATAGTACCGAATAGGTATGGTTGTAAAATCTGTAATTAAATAATTATTTTTAAGATCAATCTGTGCTCCATCAAGTAAATCTAGGCCTATTAGTCCATCAAAGTAATTATGAAACTTATAAATGAAAAACTTAACATCCATAGGGTTATTAAATTCAGAAAAGTTCGGAATAGTAATGGAATGGTTGTGTGTACTAGTTACACGGGCATTTGTTACTTCAAAGGGGTCAAAATTCAAAGGTATGTGCGAAAAGTATTGTTCGACTGCCTCAGGACTAATGAAAGACTGGTTAGCCCCGGTATCTACTAATAACTTAAGTGGTGGATCTGATATCTGAATGTAACGTAATTCCCTTTTAGATTGTATATTTAATTTATTTTAACCCTTTTTGATCCTTCTCCTTCAGAAAATCCGGATTAGTACTAGAGGTAGACGACTGTGGTGCTTCTAAGCACTTCGCGTTGTTAGTACTGTGTGGTTGCGTGCTGTCTTCTACATATGAATGATAATCGGGCTCGGTCTGGTTGAAGTAATAAAAGTCGGGGTAGTCATAGTAACAGGAATAGTCAGGTTGTTCATAGTAGTAGTCGGGGTGTTCATAAGCGTTTTCAAAGTCTGTAATTTCGTTAAAATTCATCTCACGTGTCTTGAAGTAATTACTAGATGGTGGGTTTCGGACCTGTATATTGCGCTGGGGAATTTGCATTTGGTGATTTAAATATGTTACTCTGGGGGTGGTAGTTTGGCGGGGGTGCACGAAACATTTGCTGGGTTCGACTAAACATGTTAGGGGCACGATGAGGTACCTGATTATGCTGGAAGGGTGGCCTCCATTGCTGCTGCTGCGGCGGCATGGGCATAGTCTTATGCCAGCTCGCGCCTGCACTCGGGAAACTCAAAGTTTTGGGTGCGGTCATAAGGACCGATGGTGGCATTCTATGGTTTGAATGCACGTGCTGTGTCGGGTTACGTCGCTCGGGAATACTTTCGTTGTGTTTCTGTAGGTACATGACATTCAATTCTTGCTGTACAAATTCCAGAGCCTTTTCTATAGTTTCGGGTCTCATACACCGGATACGGGACCCTAAAGGTTCCTTAATAACTCTGACGTAGGATTGTAACGTCAGTTTTCTATAAAGATCGCGTTTTGCTTCGATAGTGGTAGCTATATTTTCATGTAAGGTGACATAAGTAATTATAGTGCTAAAAAGGGTCTGGCATTTGGCATAATATTCTTGTGGAGTGCTACTTCCTTGCGTTAGTAAGGACATATCATTATAAAGGGCGGTCTCGTCCCTCTGATCGGAAAAGTTGTTAATTAAAGCGTCACAAATCCCTTGCCAATTGTCAGGTATACCATTAGAATTTATAGTTGTAGCTGCAGATCCCGTGATTTTGTTTAAAATTCCGTTTATTACACACAGATTAGTTAACTCGCAGCTCGGGTCATTTCTGACATATTGTATTACGAGCTGATCACATATTCTAATGAAGCGAGTTAGAACATTCGGAACGCCATCAAAGTCTGGCACTGAGCGTAAGGCCCTAAAGATAGTATCGGGGTTCAATTCCATTTCGTCGCTACTAAATAATATATCTAACCCTAAATTATCTGAATCTATAAACCTATTTAAATCTACTTCTCTGATCCTATTTATCTGTCTGGAAGAGACAGATTTTCTCCTAGGTTCCCTTGGATGATACATTTTGAGTTATTATTATATATAGGCGTTAAAAGGAAGGAGTCGGGAGCAACACTCAAAGAAAGTTTCAAGGACTTACATATACATGGTTTTTTTGGTGTATCGATGGCTGGATACGTCCTCAGCTGCGTCTTCTTAAGTTCGGATATTCGACGAGGTACTCGGAAATACCGACAGCGACTATCGGAGTCAGCAGATTAACGATTTTTGGAAATCTATACCGCGCCGCTCACTGCCTCGAATATCCTACCGACTGCGCCAATTACGAAGGTGACAGCCGGAGGACTTAAAAAAAACCAAAGTTATTTTATTGAGGTTTTTAATAAGGTCAAAATTACAATTAATCTTATATTAATTTCTATGTCTATATTCGGACAATGCTAGTACCGAAGTAAAGTAAAAACGATTGGCTTATTAATATTGCAATTCTACTGATTCCTACACGTGGATACGGCATCAGCAGTTCTTGAAGTAGGTGAACGCCCGGCGACACGAGGCGTTGATTCGATGATTCGGCAGGTGGCACGTTGCAGTTTTATATGGAAACGTCCGATTGACGTAAACAGCTAATCATGTCGCTATTCAGCTGATTTGGTGTAGGCAGGGCACGTAACATGTGCGTCAATAAAGACAATTTATCTTCTTCTTCTTCTTTCTTCTTTAGGGGTTTTGGTTTCCGCACTTAGACCTTCAAGTGGACCATTGTGCGTGGGCCATGGTGGCCGTCGGTGGTTACTCCAACCAGCCCACCTCTCTCCAGAAGTTGATGATGTCTCCTGGTCTGTTGAGAACATCTGTGTAGGATCTGGGTGCCCCGAGGGTTTGTGACCTAATCTGGGTGACGCCTGTGCATTCGAAGAGCACATGCGCTATGGTTTCCTCAGCCTCCATGCAAGCCCTGCACAGAGGACTGTCCGTTATGCCTATTGGGTGAAAGTGTTTGTTTAGTGAGCAGTGTCCCGTGTTGGTCCCCGTCACCAGGCGCAGGCCGTTCCTGTCCAGACGTAATAGGCGTCTGGTTAACTTGCCATCCAAGGATGGCATGGCATTCTTGGACTGCCTGCAGCCTGTTGTCGAGGTCCACCAGGTCTCCGCTTGTGTGTGGGTGTACTCCTGTAACCATCTTCGTAGCTGGTTGAAGGGGATGGGCGCGATGGATTCGGGTCCACAGACTGACGCGCTGGATGCTCTTCTGGCCAGCTCGTCAGCTGCGTCGTTACCCAGTGATCCACTGTGTCCTTTAATCCATTGCAGTGTAACTTTGTTGCGATAAGATACCGCTACACGGTCCAGAGCATGTCACAACATTCAAGAGTTATGCTCGACGTAATATACTTTCTCCCCAGGGATTGGAGGACTGAGACGCTGTCGGAGAGTATACGTATATGGGTGTCCGTGACTCTCCTGGCCTCTATGGCATGCACCGCTTTTATGATGCCCACACACTCCGCCTGGTAGACGGTGTTGAACTTTCCTAGCGGGCTGGATATGTTTATGTTAAGGTCGTGCGAGAAAACTCCGACTCCGGTTCCGGAGTCGGTCTTAGATCCGTCGGTGTATACTCTCAGCTCTCTCGGGCCTGAGTGGTCACAACGTTCTTCTGTAAGTGTTATGTTGTAATGCCTTTGGAAGTAGTGTAGTTTCGGGGCTTTGTCACAGGGTGATGCCATCATCGGTTGTCGTTTGATCGCAGTTTCCCTGATGCGTATGTGCTTGACTCTACAGTCTTTGCTTAGAGTCCCTGATATATGCAGCCTAAAGGTAGCCAGGGCGGCCTCCTCTTGCACGATGAGGTGCAGAGGTGGTAGTCCAAGCATCGCCTGTAGGGCCGCAGTGGGTGTGGTTCTCATGCAGCCAGTGATTGCTACACAAGCAAACCGTTGTAGTTTTTCAAGGTCTCTCTGGGCTGTGCTCAAATCTGTCCTGGGCCACCAGACTATTGAGCCGTATGTGATAATTGGTCAGATGACTGTGGTATATAGCCAGTAAGTGACCTTGGGCCTAATCCCCCAATTCCTGCCAAGCATTCGCTTGCATTGCCACAGAGATATACTGGCTTTTGTAGTAATGTAGTTAGTATGTTTTGCCCAGTTCAGCTGTTTGTCCAAATAGATGCCCAGGTATTTGGTTTCGGTTGAGAGGCTTAGGGTAGTTCCAAAGAAACGAGGTAGTTGGAGTACCGTCAATTTCCTCCTTTTTGTAAAGAGAATTAGTTCGGTTTTTGTGGGGTTCACTGATAGCTGGTGTTTATTGCACCAGACCTCTACTATTTTCAAGGCTTGGCGCATGAGGTTGCATAGGGTGTTTTCGTGGGTACCATTTATTATTATAGTTATATCGTCGGCGTAACCTACTGTGAAGTATCCTTTTTTGTTGAGTTCTTTGATGAGGCTGTCTGCGACTAGGTTCCATAGAAGCGGCAAGAGGACTCCCCCTTGCGGGCAGCCTTTCGCTACAATGGCCCTTGTAGTGTCGTTCACTGTGACTTGTACAGCTCTCTGCTTGAGCATATTTGTGATCCATCCGCTTAGGGTCGAATCTATGTTGTGTCTATCGAGGGCCATGTTGATGCTATTAAACATGGTTTTGTCAAAGGCGCCTTCTATGTCAATGAAGGCGGCTAGTGCTGAGCACTTGTAGTCCACTGCGCATTTAATTTTGGATACCACGCTGTGTAGCGCGGATTCCGTTGATCTACCTGTGGAGTATGCATGCTGTTGTCTGTGGAGTGGTTTTGCCCGAAGAGGTCCGTCACGGATGTATCTGTCACAGAGTCTCTCCAGGGTTTTCAGTAGAAAGGAAGTGAGGCTTATAGGCCTATAGGCCTTGGTTGTGTGTAGTCGGTTTTGCCGGGTTTGGGTATGAAGATAACTTTCACTTCACGCCATGCTAGGGGTATGTATCTGAGTGCTATGCAGGCCCGATAAATCTCCACCATGCGAGGTGTTAGCGGGTCAAGGCCCCACTGTAGTAGGGCTGGGAAGATGCCATCCAGCCCTGCGGATTTATACGGCTGGAAGGTGTTAATAGCCCACTTTATTCGATCTTCTGTTACTATACTTCGGGCTCTAGACCAGTCTTGATCCGTTGGGGTCCATTCTGGCTCAGCCTCCCACGACCTGTCTTCTAGGATTTTACAGTCTGGAAAGTAAGTCTCAAGAAGGACCCTGCTGGTTTCATGGTCATTTAGTGTGTATGAGTTGTCGGGTTTTTTCAGCGCACCGAGGGTTCGGTCCTGATCCGATGATAGGATTTTCCTTACCCTTGCTGCTTCGTTGTTGGTCTCGATGGATTCACAGAATTTCCGCCATGCTGTTCTTTTGGCAGTTCTGATTTGCTTTTTGTATGTATATTGGGTCTCTTTGTATATCTCCCAGTCGTCCGGGAGTCTAGTGTTCTTGGCTATGTTGAATTGTTTACGAAGTGCGTCTCTGAGTTTACTAAGTTCTGCGTTCCACCAGGGGTTCCTGTCTCTGTTGGTTTTTGGCGCCCTTAGCTTGCAGCATGCATGGTATGCTTCGGTTAGGTATTCTGATATTTTTTGTCACGGTGTATTCCAGTTGTGCAGGGTCGCTTATAGTTACTTGTGATAGGTGCCTGGCTAGTAAAGAGGCTAGGAGACTTTTGAAGCCAGGTACGTTTGTGCGTCGCGGGTTTCGTCTAGGTACGGGTTTCCTTGTGTTGGTGTTTAGTGTGAAGCGTATCCTTCTATGGTCTGAGCAAGAAGGCTCGTCCGATACGTGCCAGTTTGTAATGAGGTTCGTCGCGCCCTCTGTAGCAAGTGTTAGGTCTATGATTGTTTGTCCTCGGACTGTGACCCAAGTGGGTTCAGAGCCTCGGTTAACAATGTTAAGGTTAGTAGAGAATATATAGGTGGATAGTACCTCTCCTCTGGAGTTGGGTGCGGCGCTGCCCCAGAGCGGGTGGTGGGCGTTGGAGTCGGTGCAGATTATCAGGTCCATTTTGGCGCGCTCACAGTGCTGCACTAGGTCGGCCATCTCCTTCGGCGGGCAGTTTGCGTCCTCGCCTGGCATGTATACCGAGGCTAGCACAACATCTGGAACGTCACCTTCAGTCTGGAGCCTGATAACTGTCAGGACTCTGGAACAGAATTGGGTGAGTGTTGTGGTAGGAATTTCTTTGGGTATGTAGACGCAGGTTCTCGGTTTGTCTGAACTGTGTGCGTTGAGAATTATCTTACCTCCGATGTTACTGAGGCCGCATATTCTGTTGTTCCTGATCCACGGCTCTTGGATCAGTGCGATGGTTCGGGGCTTAACCTCCAAGGCCCTGCGTAAGCTAGCCGTTGCAGTCTGGCTGTGTTGGAGGTTGGTTTGGATGATGTTTAGGGACGACGATGGTGGTGGGGTGGGGTTAGTCGGAGAAGGATCCATCGGACAGTTTCTCCACTTCCCCCACACGCTGGTCGTCGTGTTGATTGCCCGGCGACGAGGCTAGCAGCTGCTCGCTCCAGCCAGGAGATGCGGGCGGTATGGTGTCCTCAACGTCGGCCATTGCCGCTCGGGCCATGACCTCCTCCAGTTGTGTGATGTCTGGGTCATTGGTTTGTGTAGCTGTCGGTACTGTCCCTGTCCTGTCCGTACTGTTGGCGTCAGTGTCAGAGGGTCGGGTCGAGGGCCAGAAACGCACGTATATCGACCCCAGGAGGTACGATATCCGTCGCTCCCGGGCCAGGACCCTTTCCGCTTCCTCCGGTGGCACACCCAGGGTCAAATAAGTCCCATGGTTGTCGCCACCGACGGTAGTTGCCCTGTACAAGGACCACCTGGCGATGTCGTACCAGGTGTTCTGACGAATCAGAACACTTTGGAGCCGGGCTACGTCACCTCTGTAGCGAGGGACGAAAAGCGAGGCTCGGACACGGGTGGGCACGTCGGATTGTCGGAGTACTGTCAATGTGAGGTCAGTGTTGGGGAGTTTTATCGTGGGCACATTCTGGGTCAGCCAGGTCAGGGCATAGTCGTCCTCACACCACATCTGCACGGTGCCTTCCGCTACCCGTGGGTATCCGCGGAAGGCAGGGAGTGGTGTTGTCGGGTCGGTGTCCATCAACAAGCTCTCTAAGTCAGTTTTTATGTGCTCCGCCTCTTCCTTGGTCAGGTCTCTAGACGGGGGAGGGAAGCAGATAGCTACGGCCAGCCGCGCAGGGATATCCTTCGTGGCCCGCGCGTAGGTTCTCTGCTCCCCCTGAGCGGAGTGGACCCTCACGCGTTTGGCGTCCCCCTGTAGTGTGCTCGGTGAAGCCGATTCGTCAGGGCGCACTCTCTTCACCGGCCCTGTACCGCTTGGTCCAGGCTGCGGTTTGGAGGTGCCTGGCAGGGTGTTGGTTGCCAGCGGCGCCTGCGCGCGTGAAGCTCCAGCCCGCTTACCCCTGGGCTTCCTAGGTCGAGGTCGGTCGTGGGTACTGTCGGTGTTGTCGGGTCGACTGGCGGCCCCGGCTGACTCAGTTGCGTTCGGAGGCTTTTCGCGCTGGGGTTCCCCTTCGCGTGCCGGCCCCCGCCCGCTTGGATCCGCGTCCGGCCGCCTTTCGCGCTGGGTTACCCCTTCGCGTACTTGCGGCTGGTCGCGTATCGACCTTTCAGCGTCCGATTGCACTTCGCGCTGGCTGGTGCCTTCGCGGGTATCGTGCTTTCGGTCGCCTACTTTCCTCTCCCGGGCCATGATTTTTCCGCGCTTCTTCAGCAGTCGTACTTCATCAACCGGGAGAGTGGTAGAGCTGCCGGGCCCGTCATCCTTCCCCATCCCTCTCTGTCTGTGTCTGTCTTGGTCGTTGTCGGGGTTCGTGATGCTATTCCGCACGATACTCTGTTGCCAGAGGCTCGTGGGAGGCATGCACTGTGAAGTGGGTGTTGGCGCGTGGATCGCGGCCGAAGTGGTGAGTGTGGGCGCGCTGGTCGCAGCCGGTGTCGGGTCTGTCGGCGCGTGATCCGCTGCCGTGGTTGTGGGCGCTGAGTCAGCTGCCGGGCGCGCTGAGAAGCGCGGACACACATTGCAGTTGGTTGCCCCCCCCAGAATACGTTGGGGGCTGACCGCCGTAGCGGTGTGGGATTCCGCGGCTTGGCCGGAACCCACCTGGGTAGTGCTTTTTTCCTTCTGCATTGTCCTTTTTGTTGGGGGGTGGGCTTTTTTGGAATCGAGGTTACCCCTCCTCTGGGAACGACGGAAAGTAGGGATAGGAAGGAAGGCATTTGGTAAAGGGTATAGGTTCTTGGGGGGTCACCCTAGGTCTGGGATTTTGGCCTAGGGATTTGGGACCGACAGGATGTGTGGATGTGGAAGGCTGGCTTGTTTAGGAGATTGGAGAATAGGAAAGGGGTGCATAGGTTACCCTGAGCTGGGGATTTAGCCTTCGGGAACTTCTCTTGTCCGGGATCTCTTTCAAGATGCTCCGGGTGCGCAATCGACCTCTGATAGTCGGCCCCGTAACCGGAGTTGGGCTATCCGCAACCTGCCCACCCGCTCGGTTGCAAGAGAAGAAGTGCCTGGCAGTCTGGGTCGCCTCACCGCGTGTGAACGTATACATTCGCGTTGAAGCGATCCAGCTAGCCCCGAGCAATTTATCTTTTACAAACCCTGTTGACATTGCAAACGAATTCAACAATTATTTTATTGATGCAATTGAAAATAATGTAAAACCTGACATCACATTGAATAATATTAATTTAAAAAATCAGACATTAAATTCACTATTCATGCAACCCGTAACAATTGCCGACATAATAAAAATAATTTGGAGCCTAAAAAACACAAACATTGTAGGATATGATGGTGTTTCTACAAAAGTTATAAAATTTACCAAAGAAGTAATAGCACCACCATTGGCCCATATAATCAACTTGCGTATTGTTGATGGCATTTTCCCAAAAAATCTCAAAAAAGTTATAATAAAGCTATTACATAAAAAACATGACAAGACAAATTTAAAAAATTACAGACCTATTGCAAAAATTCCAATTTTTTCTAAAAAATTTTCAAAAATTTTTGAGAAAGTCATCTATCATGGTTTATATACCTATTTCGACCAGTATGAATTATTTTGCAAAGAAAAAAAGGGATTTCGTAAGAACACCACAATTAATATGGCACTATTTGATCTACTAGCTAATATCATGTCATCTGTAGATAACAGAATTCCTGTCTGTGCAATTTATACTGACATGACCAAAGCAATTGATTATGTAGACCAAAAGATTCTATTACAAAAATTACATAGCTATGGTATATGAGGTAACATCCTAAAGCTAATAGAATCGTACTTAAGTAATAGGATTCAATACACAGAAATTTCTAGAATATGTCCAAAGAGTAAATTAGAAACCATTTATTTATCAAACCCAAGGCACGTAAGATATGGCGTCCCACAGGGTAGCGTATTAGGGCCGCCACTTTTTTTAATTTACATAAATGATCTGCCGAATGTAACACTAAACAAAATGGTTCTCTTTGCAGATGATAGTACAGCTGTAATAAAGTGTACAAATAAAAATAATTATGAGCATGTCATCAATACTTGTTTACGTGACATCATAAATTGGCTACATAATAATAATTTAGCAATAAACTTAGGTAAGACAAAAGTAATGCACTTTCATCAACGCTGCGAAAACCCAAACGTTAGTATTGCCTACCAAGACTGTGATATTGAGGAAGCAAATAAAGCTAAGTTCTTAGGTATAGTGATCGACAACAAACTCACATGGATATCACATGTTGAAGAACTCTGTAAAAAACTAAGTAAATCTGCATATGCTCTCTTTCAACTTTCAAAGAAAGTCAACAGTCAGGCTCTTTTGACGGCATACCACGGACTAGTTGCCTCTGTTTTGCGGTATGGTGTTATTTTTTGGGGGCAGTCTACTGATAAGGATCTGGTATTCAGGATGCAGAAGCGATGCATAAGGTCAATGTGCGGTCTGAAGACCACGGATAGCTGTCTTCCCTATTTCAAATCCTTAAAAATATCAACATTTCCGTCTTTATATATTTTGGAAACAGCTTTATTTGTAAAAAATAATCCACATCTTTTTCAAAAATTGTCGGCAGTCAGAAAGAATCCAATACGGACTCAATATATAAATCAATTGTGTCAAGTGAAATGTAAAACTGCATTAATGCAAAAGAGTTTTTTTGGTATTGCCCCACGCATTTATAATAAAGTACCTAATATGATTAAAACTATGACTGTATTTAAATTTAAAAGGGCAAATAACGAAATATTAATTGAAAAAAGTTATTACACAATTGATGACTTCCTTAATGATGAATCACTGACTGATTGACATGCTATTATTCCATTTGACATTTTTTTATTACTGTAACCTTTTTCACATTTGACATTTTTTTATTTTGTTATTACTGTAACGTTGTTGACATTTGACATTTTTGTATTATTATGACATTTTCAATGTATTACTAACCATTTGTATTTTGTATTATTTAATTTTCCTAATTGTTATTTAAAATTTAAGTAAATTAAATATTAATTTGACTTGACCGTTATTCGAAGCTTATTTAATTGAGATAGGCCCTACGTTTCCCACCTTTTAATTTTGTATATATCTATCTCTTTCTAGCACGTCACTTCCGCTTGGTAGAGGTAGGGAGGCTCGCTATGCGAGACTCGCCATTTTGATTTCATTGGCGTCTTGTTTCCCGCTGCGGTCGGTCGTGTCGTGCTGAACTGCCGACACTTAGCTGCCTTAAAGTGTACAGTGAAAATAATCCTAACGGTTTTTATTCAAATTAAAAAGTGTACAAGTGAACATAATACTAACGGTTTTTATTCGAATTAAAAAGTGAATAAAGTTTAATCTTTCGATATTCAGTATGGAAAATTCGTGTGATAATGCCGATAGGGCGGATAGTGATGTTCTTCCAGGACCTTCCTTGCCGCAGAAGCGTAGAGCTCGATCGAGTAGTTCTAGTACCTCGAGTTCCAGTAGCTTGAAGTCCAGTAGTAGCTCCTCGTCTAGCAGAGACAACCCAAAGAGAAGTCGCCGCAACAAGAAAAAGGGGGGCAAACGCAAGCGTCGTTCCAAACGTAAAGTTCGGAAATTAGCTAAAGAGGTACGTAGACTTCGTCGGCAATTTGTTTGCAAGGACACCGGTCAACACGTGATACCAATTTGGATCATGATGCCATCTCACTTGTGTCCGGGGTTAGTCAAAATCTTTACGAACAAATGCTTGATATTGAACCGGATAATGTTAGTGCACGTGGTGATCAAGAATTTACTTTAACTTTTGAAACAAAGCTGAAGGAACCTGCGATGCCTAAGACTTCCGAGAATTATTTGAAGTTGCTATGTGATTTGCAACATTTAGATAAAAGTGACTGGAATGAAATTAGGTATTCTGAGACCCAAAAATTGTACAATCACTCGCCGGGTTATACAGACATTCAAATTAACGAGGAAGTTATGGTATATGAGTCTCCTCGTCACCTCGTGTATGCTGATAAGGCACTCGCAGCCTTGACCATATGTGTGCTCAAACAAAGGGAGGTTTTGCAAGGCACTCTTCAAGAATTGTTACTATGGGCAAGGAATAGTGACTCACTAAATTCTGACACTCTTCCTCAAAAGGTAAACGACCTTTTTTCCACAGGGGACTTTAGTAAGTGTTCTTTAGACTTATTACAAATTGTTTGTGGTCATCGTGCTGAGATTCTCCAAATGCAGAGAGACTGTGTTATTAAACAGGCAAAGGACCCCTTGATGAAGGCTAGCTTAAAGAAAATTCCGCCGACATGTACCAACCTGTTCAACACAGAGAAATTTACTGCTGCTGTAGAAAAAGCTGGCGGAGTAAGAAAATGCTTTTGGTCATTGCAAAAAGCTAATACGTCTTCTGCCTCGCAGGTGGATGCAAAAATGTTTCGTGGCCCCTCGCAGGGACTAAAGCCTTACAATAAGTCCTCGCAGGGCTTTGCTCTTATAGTTCAGGCTTGCCAACACAGTAATGCGCATTCGCAATGTGCTAGCATTAACCCACCTACGCAAGGTGGTTACAGCAGCGGTAACCCACCTCCGCAAGGTGGCTGTAACGTTCATGGTCATGCTGCTCAATATAATTCGGTCGCACCGAATAATCGCAATAGCTTTCGAGGCCGATCGAAGGCTCGGCAAAATAATCAGCCAAGGTACGGGCGAAGACGCGCGTCATCGCCTCCCCAGCAGAATAACGACAACAAGCAACGCAAGTATTGACTCGTTCAGAGCGGGCCGTCTCCTACAGTTTCGAGACCAATGGGAACAAATGAATGCCCCAAATTACATTCTAAAAATAATAACAGGGTATCGCATACTTTTTTGCCAGAAGCCACCGCTTGTTCACCCAAGCGTTGTCGGAACCAACATAGATGTTCCACAATCTGCCGTAATGACATCTGTCATAAAGAAAATGATAGAACAGGGAGTTCTAGGACGAGCTATTGTTTCGCCAAGCTTCCTGTCATCGATGTTTCTTGTCCCCAAAGGCGACGGCTCAACTCCACCAATATTCGATTTAAAAGCACTGAATTCTTACATCATAATGGATCGATTCTAGCTGATAAAATGAAGAGAATGCAAAAAAAAATGCTTGTAGAATGTAATTATAGTTAATCAATCTTTGTTATTGACATTGTATAACTTTATTAGTATGTACTAATATCTCTCGTGTACTTTTGCATGCCTTCTGGTGAAATATGGCTGTTGCTAATTTTATGTTTTATGTCACCTTGTTTAGTACCCATATTTGCGAAATAAATATCTTATCTTATTTTATCTTATAAATGCATATCGCATCCCCGATTTCCTGCAACCACAGTATTGGCTATGCAAAATCGACCTCTCGCAGGCGTATTTTCATTTACCTGTGGCTCGCAGTCACAGAAGGTTTCTGCGCTTAATTTATCGCAACGAATTGCTAGAAATGACCTGCTTACCTTTTGGCCTGAGCACAGCGCCCAAGACCTTTGCTGCGCTTACAAATTGGATAGCCCAGACACTCAGGCAACGAGGTGTCAGAATAATAGTCTATCTCGACGATTTTTTTGATCGCTCACCAGGACGAAGACAAGCTACGGAGTCATGTGAAAATTGTGCTCGACACTCTGGAAACGTTGGGTTGGCTGATCAATTACAAAAAGTCGATAATCACACCGTCGAAAAGCTTAGTGTTTCTAGGAATTCATTGGGATCCATGGAAGAATCGAAAGCGCCTTCCCGAGGAAACAATTCCCGGACTTGCAGACAAAATCTGCCATTTGCTGTGGAAACAACGTACAGCGCCCAGGGAGCTCCAGAGCCTAGTTGGTTTACTAAATTTTGCCAGCTTTGCAGTTCCGAAAGGAAGACTCAACTTTCGAGCGCTTCTATACCTACTGAACGAAATCTTGAAGTCAGAGCACAGGCTACTACACACCTTACCTCGTGCTGCCATAGACAATCTGATATGGTGGCGCCAGAATTGTCATCTTCCGTCGGCCATACACATGCCGCTTCCTTCTCATTTCCTCACAACAGATGCATCAGACATCGTTTGGGGCGCTCGTCTGGACAATCTCTCTCTCTCTCGGGTCTGTGGTCAGAAACCGAGAAAGATCTTCATTGCAACCAAAAAGAAATGTTAGCAATCCTAAAAGTTTTAGAAGATCATTGTCAGCTCCTGAGACACAAGACAGTTTTGATTGAGAGCGACAACAAATCGGTAGTCGCATATCTCCGTCACGAGGGCGGCACCAAGTCGGCTCCTCTGTTGGACTTAACTTACAAAGTTTTCCAAATAACGGAGGACTATCAAATTCACATGAACATCTTCTATATACCAGGAATATACAACGGCCACGCAGATCACTTGTTGAGGTTTCGCGTAACCCCAGAGTGGCATCTGTCTGCAGAATGCACGAACAAAATATTCTCCTAATGGGGAATTCCGCTGATCGACCTATTTGCGTCCAACCGAGCCCATGTAGTGACGAATTATGTGTCCTTAGACCAAAACGACGACCAAGCTCTGTTTTACGACGCGTTCTCCCAGATGTGGAAATACAACCTAGCGTGGGTGTTCCCTCCACCCTTTCTGATTCCCAAGGTCCTAGGTTATCTCAGTCAAGCACAAGGAACGTACCTACTAGTAGTTCCACGATGGGAACGAGTTTTTTGGCGACCCGACGTCAAATTGCGTGCCCTGGCACCCCCATTTACGCTATATCACCTAGACAAAGTACTGATCGACACGACAACAGGACTACCACCACCGAACGTCCACCACATGACTCTGGAAGTGTGGAAATGTGGGGGTGGTCTGGGATGCTAACAAACTGGAATAGTAGTCAATTAGGACTTCTTGAAAAGTCATGGCGTCCCTCAACACGTAAAGTTTATAGCGTTGCTTGGAAGAGATGGCTAGTTTGGTGCGAAACGCACCAGGTTAACCCTTCAACTCCAATAGCAAGCGATTTGGCTAGATTTTTATCTGATCTCCATTTAATTAATAATTTATCGTACAATTCCATTTTGTTACACAAATCTGTGGTCGCAACCCTCTGCAACCCAGAATCATCCGGCCAGTTAAACCCAAATGTCTTGGTAAAACATATTCTAAAATCTATAGCATTACATAAACCGGTCACCCATATCAAGCCCCCGGTTTGGAACATAAATGACCTCGCTAGTTTCCTAGAGGGTAAGCGCATTGATGAAAATAATAGTTTTCAAGTGCAGAGACATACAGCTGCTCTACTTCTCTTATGTTCCGGGAGAAGAATCCATGATTTAACTTTGCTCAGAGTTGGTTCTAATAATTTTTCTAATCAAAATGATGTATTAGTGTTTTGGCCGGTTTTCGGATCGAAAACTGATTCTGTAGATATAGACAATCTGGTTGGAGGTTAATTTCTAATGTAGATATCAAAAAGTTAGACCCAGTCTACTGGGTTAAGCATACGATCTCGCTTCTTGAGAATCGTAGAAATGCTGCAAATTGTAGTAATTTGTTTATTAATATTAGAGGTGAACCTAAACCTGCATCAAAATCCCTAATTGCAGGCTGGATCAAGTCCCTATTAGTAGAAGCCGGTATTAAGGCATCTCCTGGGAGTTTTAGGTCAGCTGTGGCGTCAAAAAATTGGGTCGATAATTATCCCCTTGAGGAGATTCTAGCTAGAGGTATTGGTGATCGCAAATAAATACTTTCTATTAATTACACTCTTTTTATTAATGCCTACGTCGATCATATTTGTTCGAAAAAGGTCTACATCTTAGTAATTAATCTATGTGTATGCATTTTTGAAACTTACTGTTTTACTACATCATACCTACATTACATTTTAGTAATGGTCATATACTAACTCACATTGGCTTCTCTCCTTCACCAGGCGATAACAAACACGTCTCAATTAAATAAGCTTCGAATAACGGTCAAGTCAAATTAATAGAAGCGTTTTACCTTACAATAAAACGCATATTAATTTACTTACCTTATTCGAAGCTTATGAAAAAGCTCTGCCTGGTAATTAGACTCAATGAAATCAAAATGGCGAGTCTCGCATAGCGAGCCTCCCTACCACTGCCAAGCGGAAGTGACGTGCTAGAAAGAGATAGATATATACAAAATTAAAAGGTGGGAAACGTAGGGCCTATCTCAATTAAATAAGCATCGAATAAGGTAAGTAAATTAATATGCGTTTTATTGTAAGGTAAAACGCTTCTAATAATATGATTTGCATGCCCATGTGACGGTAGAACATGGAGGACTATTATAATAAAACATCTATGTACTAATTACCCATGTTTGCAAACCAATAAATGATTTGATTTGATTTGATTTGACAGTTTTTTTTTCTACTGGGGCAGTAGGTATGGCGAAATACAAATCCATAAGAGATACGGGGAAACTGGTAAAACTTTTCTCATGGAAACAGTTTTGCCGTACTTAACTTATTGGGAAAGTGCGAGTTGCCCATAAAAAATTATAAAATGGACCATTAAAAAAAAAAAACTGATTCTTCTCTGATTCATGAAAGGTACATTTCATTGTAGCGGAAGAAAAATTAGACCCGCAGAAGTGGTTCACATTTTATAAAATATTTTTAAAGTGAAACTTCTTTAGAATCATTGTGATTAGAAACTCGATGAAACGAAAATGCGTCACGACAAAGAGACAAACACATAAACATACAGGGTGAACGAAACATTTACGTCCAAATAAAAAATTGGTTCCTCGTATCGTGGGGTATCCGGATCACCCCCATGTATGTTCCCCGACTTTTCATAGTTTTTCAATTATGATTTCTTTTTTCTGAATTTTTGAGAATTTCCGACCTGACCAATTCAAAAAAATTCATAAAGAAAAAGTAGAAGACTGTCGAGTATTTTTTTGCAACACAATTTTCTTCAGTAGCTTTTTTATAAATAAAATAATCAGCTTCGTAACTGTGATAAAAGTGATGAAAATGTTGGTCTAAAGTGAAAAATTTACGTTCAGTGAATTATGACTGAAATTTGCAACTTTAAATTGGTGACTTCATGGTTCCTAAGTAGGCATCAAGAATGCGCCAAACTCTCATATCATTAAAAGGCTAAACAATTAAAGCCCTGATTTAAAAAAAAAATTGCCCATTATTTCCTAAGGATAATAGTTCGGTCTCTTATCCTCTCGGCCCATTGTTATTGCAGGTAAAAGAGTGGCGCTCACATTTACAACCCATGATCCGCGAGAACGGATTGCGCAAAATATATTAAACTTAAAAAAAAAATGTGGTAGTGGTAATAACTGATAAGAGATGATGATAAGTGATCAGTGGTACCTGCGCCAGTCGGCTACTTTGATATTATGCCGTCAAAGCATCGGACAAAGCACGTGCGTTGCGTGGTTGCCAGCGCGCGAAGTGAGGGGTTGCCTCTCTGAGTGGAAAAAAAACAAGTGAAGTTCTGAAGGCTCAATAACGAGCGGTCCAGAATTAGTAGCAAACTCTGAAGGGGTGAACCGGATCAGATTGCTAAATTCCTGAAGGCTCGATAACGAGCGGTCCAGAATTAAAAGCTTACTCTGAAGGGGAGAACCGGACCAGATTGCTAGTATAAGTCCTGCAGGCTCAATATCGAATGGTTCAGAATTATAAGCAAACTCTGAACAGATGAACTGGACCTGATTGCTAGTCAGGATGAACGAACTTAAATAATATCGTTCTGTCTTTTTAGATACCGCTAGATGAGACTACGCGCACGAGGACGTCCGCACGTCAGCATGGCCGTGACGGCGTCAGTATTGTAAACAGCACGTGCAGCGGGCCGAGTTACGCAGTACAATGTGTTACTTACGCCTCCCCACTTTCCCCACTACTCAAGCCGCTCTATATAAGCGAGCACGCAGCGAGGAGGGGACATCACCATTCAATCCAGCCTGTCCCACCTTGCTGTCCTCCCCTCAGTGACGCCCTAAGCCGAGGCTCATACCCCACAGGGGGTGCCCTTAGCGTGCGGTCACTTAATATTTTAAGAAATTCGCCCCTGGCCTTGCCTTTGAGTAAATCTTAAGGCACCAACAGGATAGTCCGGTAAAGTAGCCATGTCCTCTAAGGGTCAAAACTACGAGAAGCCATACACAAAAAAAACAAAAATTGGAGGCATTCTTATCGCATGCTCGGCCCGGTGCACATGTTGTAGCGCTTAGATACTGAATTGTAGTCGGAATTAAAATAAAATAATTAGGAATCTAATTTGAATTATTAATAAAGTGATTTTTTTTTTTTTTTTTTTATAATAATAATAATGTTTATTTATCCAAAAAACAATACATAGATACAGTTGAACACAGTAATAGATATACTAAAATTATACATAATTGATTGTGCAAACGTTGGAAGGCTACAAAAATCTATATAACAAAAAATATAAACCCTGTCTCTCAAACTAGGAGGCCTGAAGAGACAGTGTTCGGTCAGATGGTTGCGCAATTTAAGTTGTACCCTTTACAAGTGAAATAGTGAAATAGTGTCGATTCTATTTTATCATTACATGGCAAACAACATTATCTGTTTAAACATTTGAAGAGAACACTTCCTGCATAATTATTAAGCTGTGGTAATAAAAGTTGATTGCAGCTTTTGATGCTATATTCTTACTTTCATTTAAGACATCGCACCCTCTGCGGTCATATACATACTAATTAATTTCTGAATTATTTACTTTTGTTTTTATCTTTTTTATTATGGACGCTTTTAACGTGCACGTCTTTCTACATCGTTCTCACATGTATAATTTCAAAATGAATGATGTAACCAATTTTTAGTAACAATTTTTTGATTTATTAGGGTGTCCGTGGAGTTTACCTGTTCTTCTCCATAGGTACCTACTACGCTTTGGAATGGGCAACTAGCTTCATCTTTCTAACTGATCGACTCGTTGACAATTCAAAAGTGCCTGTAATGCGTTTATTTGAATGAGTTTGATTCCCCTATTTATATTATAGTACATACTAATTCCATGACATAAGTGTCATTATAGTAATTACAATCTATGCTCGGAGTTTATTTAATTGTCATCAGTACTTTTCACGTATTTTTTTCCTTACTTCCTTTAATATTAAGGGTTGTTTCGATAATTCGTTCTCGATTAATAATAATAAATAATTGTAAGATAAGTACCTAAAATGGCGCTAACACATGAATACACTAAACTACGCAACCAGTTCGGTCGCCAGCCATTGTTCAGCGTGACGCGGGTAGGTATGTGCGACAGCATCGCGTCCAACCCCATGGAGCAGCGCCAATATATCCTGCGTAACCCCGTGCACAACATCACGCAGCACACGCCCAACTTTTCGCACTGTGAAATCAACACCATTCGGTAAGTACCTATCGGTGACGTCAGTCCCCCTTTGCCCCCCGCGATCTTCTAACGCCGCAGTCTGTTGCAGAGCTGAGTACGCCAACAGCGGCGCCAACCACGCGGAGGGCGGGTGGCCCGAGGGTGTGAACGTGAATGACCCGGAAACCACGCAGAGGTACCGCCGTAAGATCGAGAAGGATGACGGCTACATCCACTGCATCATGGCGATGGCCCCGGTCAGTAACGTGATGCTGACATACACAACGTCATCTGTACTCAGTATCCAGCTCAATATTGCTTGACGTTTTGCAGGGATTGGAACGCCTCGTATTACAAAATAACGCAATTGAAATGTACCAGACATATTATGCAGAATTAGTGAACATGCCTGCTGTAGAGCACAACAGCTGTCGCACGGTGAACGTGTACCGCGTCCCCGGGCCAGCCCGCCCCGTCAGCTCTCTGAGCTGGCGTCCCGAAAGCGGGGCCAAATTCGTTGCCACGTACGTGGACGTCGATTACAACCGCCAGACGCGCGCTCCTCTAGCCGCATACGTTTGGGACGTAGAAAACGCAAACGCACCCGTCAGGACTATAAGTCCACCGTGTCCGCTGCTAGACCTGCAGTACAACCCGAAGGATAACCACGTGATGGCGGGCGGGCTCATCAACGGCAGCGTGGCCACGTGGGACACGCGCCTGGCGGGCAGCAACCCCAGCCTCACCAGTCCGCCGCACGTGGCTCACCGCGACCTCGTCCGGAACGTCATCTTCCTCAACTCTAAGTCCGGCCAAGAGTTCTTCTCGGGCGGGCCCGACGGCGTCGTCAAGTGGTGGGACATGCGCAAGTTCGACACGCCTTCCGACGAGATGATCATCGACGTGGTGAAGTCGAACTTCGACGTGCAGAGCATGGTGACGGCCAACGGCATCAGCGCTATGGAGTACGAGCCGACTATTCCGACGCGCTTCATGGTCGGTACAGAAAATGGACTCGTCATTAACGGCAACAGAAAGGGAAAAACGGCAGTGGATAAGTTGCCTGCAATGGTATTGTTACTCATGTTTTACTTAGACTAGGATCTTTCTATCCACCTATTTTATCAAGGGCCAGCTGGGCTCCGCGAGCCAACCGGGCTGAGTGTTCTGACAGGGATGGGAATAATCTATACGTATGACAAATTAAAAAAATAAACGTGTCTCTCAGTATTTTCAAGTCATAAAAACCGTGTAAAGCAGGGGCGGGTGCTAGTTATCTATATAGAGGGTGGAAAGTTGAAGCAGGCCCTAAAGTGAAAGTACCCTAATATTGATGACGAGACGAATTATTATTCAAAGGAAATACAGGATGTTTGGTGCATTGTGTCCCAAATTGAAATGGATGACTGACGGGGTCATCTGCTATTATTTCAGACCCCTTAACATCTCTCATGTCATGTGGATTTTTTTTATCGACTATTTATTTTTTTATTAAAAAATTACCCAAATTTTACATTCATATACAAATTTTTTTAAAAGTGTAAGGCGTAGACTCTGAATTTTAATTATATTTAGATGTGTTTTGTTTTAGAGTACTTTTAAATACAAAACTAGGGACATTATTGTTGTGGCTTTTTTTTATTTATTCGCAAAGTTTCGGAATATGTAAAACTTAAAGCTGTGACTTTACATGGCTACAAAAAAAAAATGTGACCGGGATCTTCCAATTCCTTCAAAAATCTATCTTCTTATCTAAAAGTCTATCTTCTTGCTATTAATGTGCCACATGCCATAAAAATCTTTTAAAATCTTTGTGAATTCGCTAAAATTGTGAATCGAGTCACATAAGACTAAATTGCAAATTCTAATGAAAAAATATTTTTGCGTAACTGTTACTTGAGAAACAGGTAATATTGGTTTTCTCACTCTTGCGAAATAAAATCTATCTTCTATCTCGTTCGTGCATAGCGTAAACCTGCTTGAACAAATCACGAACTGCCGCCGACCCCGTAATTTTTTTAGGCGTGACATCACTGCCTCTGCTACCTAACGTGTGCACTAGTTCACCGTGCTCCGCGATTCTTTCGTTTTGTTACTTTATTTTCGTTGAGTTTTGTTGGTTTTTGTTACGTTTTATTTATTTATTTATTTATAGTTAATTAAAACGGCACAGGTCCAATAACATTAATTAACATAGAATTATAAAAAATAAAATAAAATAAGCATTCAAATAACATACAATACAAAAAATTAAATTCAAAGATATACAATTCGTGGATAAAATTATTAATAATTATTTGAGTAAATGGTTCAATAAATTAGATACATCAATAAACTAACATGCAACAGTGGACACCCTCGCATATTGTCCCTCACAAAACAACAGACAAGCACGCATTATTTTCTTCCATTCATCGGCAAACACATCACATTCAGGGTCGGCAGTCAGGAGGGCGTTTAGCATCCTTAGGGTTCGACAAACTGGGGATTCGGCTCTAGCAACAGATCTAGACAGCGGTAGTGCGAACAGGTTATGACGGCGGCTTTGACGGTGCCCAAGGTATTTGTCGGGCACAAATAGGCGGCAGAAAAGTCCGTGGAGTTCAGGGCAGTCAATACGACCGCTTAGGGTTTTACAGGCAATCGTGAGCTGATCAAAGCCCCTTCTTACCTCCAACGAATTTAAACCCAACACCCCTAGAAGATAATTCGTTGGGTACATGAATGGGAAGTAATGGTACAGCCTTTGATACAAAAATCTCAGGAAGGTCTTCTGAACTTTCTCAAGCATCAGTGTCTGAGCCGCAGTATGCGGATGCCAGACACAGGCGCTGGACTCGAGTTTACTCCGAACCAAAGAAGAAAGAAGAAAGAAAAGAAAAAGAAGAAAAGAAGAAAAAGAGAAGTAAAGAAGTTTAATAATACTGGGATTGCGAAAGTCACGAGCGTTCCTCAAGACAAATCCCAGACGCCTGAAGGATTCCTTTGCAAGGGCAGACACGTGGTCTCTAAATGTCAGACTGCGGTCGAAAGTCACTCCTAAGTCCTTAACGCTGGTGACACGAGTGATCACTAAACCCCCCAAACTATAATCATATTTTATTGGTCTCAACCCACGACCATAAGTCATAACGCTGCATTTACTAATATTAAACAACAACTTGTTCTCCATGCTCCACTCATAGACGGTATCGATATCTTTTTGTAGGAGTTCGCAATCCACCTCTGTTCTGATTTGCGCAGCTAGTTTTAGATCGTCGGCATATAGTAGACATTTTGCGAATCGAATCTTACAAATTAGGTCGTTGATCATGATCAGAAACAGAGGCGGCCCCAACACGGATCCCTGGCTCACGCCCGAGCGAGTGTAATAAGACTTCGACTCAAAGCAGCCATGGCGGACGAACTGTTTGCGATCCCGTAGGTAGTCGGCGAAGAAGTTAAGAAGGCCGGATGAGAAGCCCGTAGCCCCTAACTTTGCCAAAAGCACATCGTTGTCCACTTTGTCAAACGCCTTCCGGAAATCAAAATACAGAGTGTCGACCTGCCTACCGGATTCCAGGCTACTGGATATGAAGTCAACATGAATCAGCAGATTTGAGTTCACGGAGCGACCAGGTCGAAAACCATGTTGAGCATCAGAAAGATACATATTGGTTTGTTTACAGATAACAGTGTGAAGTATATGTTCAAAGACCTTTGCAATGGTTGATAAAATAGCGATGGGTCTGTGTTCCTCGACATATGTCTTGTCACTGGTTTTAGGGATGGGAGTAACACGTGAAGTCTTCCACGGCTCCGGATACACGCCCGACTTAAGAGCTAGATTAAAAACATGACATAAAGGGGCTGCTAATATACTGCTACATCCTTTAACGATATATGCAGGGATGTTATCTGGGCCAATCGAACAGCAGGGTTTGAGTTTTTTTATTAACTTTTGGTGTTATTGTTAAATTTTGTTGACTTTTTTGTCGTTGCAATTGTAACATTCTTTAACGGAGAATATGCGAACATCATGATGGCTTATGGAGCCGCCCATGGTGTCGCTCGTGCAGCGCAACGACTTTACCAGAAACGCGTTTCTGGTAGACGATTACCTGGCCGCAGAATCTTCCAAGACATACTGACGCTTACGCGAGACTGGCAGTGTCACTTTTAATGAACCAAGGAGCCGTATTGTGCGACATAATGATAAATGATTTTATTTCTGTAAGTAGGTTTGAACAAACACTTTTACACGTCAATCATATTTTAAAACTAGATGTCGTCGGCGTTTCCCATCTGAGCACTCTGAGAAGAAAGGCCGAAATAAACTCAGAGGTCGCAGTTTCTTTTAAAGTCCAGACAATCCTGGTCAGATCATGTTAAGACCATGTAGATTGGTGTCTGAAATGGTCTTTTGAGGAAAAACCACACAGATTGAGTGGACCTGTCCAGTCAGTGCATGCATTTGTCAGTAATCGTGCAGCTCAACACAGAATTTAAGGAGCTCAACGATTCGACGAACAATACCAAAGAAAGGACATTTGGGTAGGCCACAAAAATTACTCAAACTGCCAGACCATGATTAAAATTAACTGACGAGAAAAATAAAAGCATCAATGACCCACATAGTCTTCACATTCACAATATTAAAATAATAATCATGTATTGAATGTTGCTTGCATGCTACTCACATTCACAGACAGTTTTGTCTTTAAATGTCATCAAAAATATCATAAGTTATGTCATGTAAATCAATAAAAATGACATTATTAATTCTAAAACACTTATTCACAATATAAAATGGATTGTTGCTTGGGGGTACATTGAAGTAGCTTAATTAATCCCAAGCCTTTTTGTCATCCAAGTAATCTTTAACTTTATAAAAACCTTTTTGACAGAGTTTCTGTTTAATAAATGATTTAAATTTATTGAGGCGCAGTTTTTTAACAAGACTTGGGAGTTTGTTGTAAAAACGTATACTTTGGCACTTAAATGAATTGTAAATCTTTGTTTCTAGTATTTATGTTATGAACGTCGCTGTGTTTAGAATTTAGATTAATATTATGTTTTACATAAATCAGGTTCTCATATACATATTGAGATGCGACGGTCATTATGTTTATTTCCTTAAATTTATCCCTCAGTGAATGCCTACAACTAAGGTTATAAATTACTCAAATGGCTCGTTTCTGCAGCACAAATATAGCCTGAATAGCGGCTGCATTTCCCTACAGAAAAAGGCCGTACGACATTACACTATGAAAATAACTAAAATATACTAATCGAGCTGTTTCGACATAAACTATAGGTTCTGCCAATCTTTGACTAGCTATAGTGACTAAACTATTGGATATATTTGATTGAATTTTCGTAAGCAGACTGGGAATGGCATTAAGTATACAATACAACTATTTTCTTGAATGTCCCTTGGGAGTCCCTATTTCCTTTTTGTCCCTTTAATTTCCATGTCCATCAATTATTAGATTTATCGTGTGTAATAATTTGAATTCAGTATTAAGTACTTTATTGTTGGGTTGTTTCAGTCAAATGACGGATTTTATAGACCGCGTAGGCTGCAGAGCTTAGCCGCTTTCACAATTTGGTTATATGTGGGCCCCACTGTAGCTGCGAGTCCAAATTAATACCTAAGAACACAGTGGTGTCCAAGAGATCCAATTCCGCCCCATTAACTAGTACATTGGTTTTCACCTGCTTAACGTTAGGTGTCAGAAATCGAATACATTTAGTCTTTTTCTCGTTTAATAGTAAATTATTAACACTAAACCAATGCACTATTTTAGCGATAGCAAAGTCAAAAGTCAAAGTCAAATCATTTATTTCAAATAGGTACATAAAAGGCACTTTTAAATGTCAAAATTTACAAAAAAATTGAATTGATTCTAGTTGCCCCTTCCAAAAGGTAGTTTCGTATGGAGAAGAATGGACAAGAAACTCCACCGTTACTCTTTTAAAATGTTTTACAATATTATGTAAGTTCACATTAATTATATAATCATATATGAAGACGATGCACCTAGAATAAAGTTACTATACCACAATAGGTAAAAAGAATTAAATATAATGCAAAGGCAGGTAAATTAATTATGTGATAGATACATGGTGCTCACATATTTACAAATATTGAAAAGTAGATGATGTTTCCAAAATTTTAACAAGTAATAATTTAGTGTGTGAGTTAAAGTAGTTAAGTACATAATGCAACAATCAATGTCATAAAAATTATAAATTATACAATTAAATTAGCAACCAGTTTGATTTTGTCTACACTCTAGATTGTCCTATGGAGCAGGACCAGCATTTTTCCAAGCATTCTTATCTAGGATATAATCCTCTAATTTGTAATATGCTTGTTTGCAAAGTGTACTTTTTATATGAGTTTTAAATTTACATTATTTACATCATCAGTAACTCTCTGTTTTCGTTTAAGCTTAAATAAAAGTGATGTGTCATCTACAAATAACACTATTTCATGACTATTCTTTACAAGGCAAGGTAGGTCATTAATATATACGAGAAATAAAAAAGGGCCAAGAATTGAACCCTGTGGAACTTCCATAGTGACAATAGAACCCGGGGATCGCTTTCCGTTAACGTTCACTCTTTGGATCCTATTATCCATATAAGAAATAAGAAGATCCAAGACAGTGTGTCTAACAACATAGTGATGCAATTTCCTGACCAATGTATCATGAGAAACACAATCGAATGCCTTACACAAGTCACAAAAAATACCTAGGGCATCATGAGACTTCTCCCAGGCCTCAAAGATATGTGCAAGAAGCTCAACGCCAGCGTCGGTAGTAGAGCGACCCCTTGTGAAACCGAATTGTTTACTGTTTAATAATTTATATTTATTAAAATGTCTTTGCAATAGATCTAGCATCAATTTTTCAAATATTTTATTGAAGGTGGGTAGCACAGAAATTGGTCTAAAGTTCGTGGGGTCGGATGTGCTGCCCGATTTAAACAAATGTATTATTCTACTACTCTTCATTAAGTCAGGAGTTACACTACAGTCAATACATTTACTAAAAATATTTGCCAATTCAGGCGCTACAGTGTTGATGATACATTTTGTAATCTCTACGAAATTTCCCCATAGATCAGCAGTTTTTTTAACATTAAGTGTATTGAAAGTTTTAATAATATCTCGAGCACTAACATAGTCGAAATTAAATACATGGTTTCAAATATCAACATTTTCTTTCAAAAGGGACTCGGCATCAGTGGGTGAAGAATTTAAAGTTTAAGGTTTTTATAGTTGTGGTTGTAATGTTGAAGTGGCCAAGAGAATACTGGCACTTTTTGAGGAAGACCCTACAAGAAGCATTAGAAATGTGGCAGCACATTTTGATCTTTCAATATGCAAAGTGTGGAAAGGCCTTCGTCAAAATGAAAAGCATCCATTCCACTACACTCCGGTGCAAGGTATGTACGTAATTTTAAACTAACTTTAAACCCGTACACGCTTTGTTTGACGTTGCCTTTGTTTAGCAGGTAATGGGTATGGTATGACGTCACTTCCAGGGAGTGAATCTGTTAGCCCGTACAGCTGGTCCTTAAAAATCTTCTTGTGTAATTACTTACTGCTCTAGAGAAATATAAAAGAGTTTCTTGTTTGTTGCAGGTCTTGAGGGTGGCGACTTTGACAGACGAGTGCATTTTTGTCGGATTCTGTTACACACGGATGTGGGTAATCCTATTTTTTTTTAAAGAATACTGTAGACGGATGAATCCATATTTACCAAAGAAGGGATTCTCAATTTACTCTATTTGCACCACTGGATAACGAAAGCGGAAAATCAACGCGTTAAAAGACAGAAATCTTTTCAAAGAAGGTTTAGTGTAAACGTTTGGGCAGGAGTGATTGGGAATCAGGTAATTAGATCGTATTACCTGCCCGCTAACCTCAATGGCGATAACTATTTGGAATTCCTACAAAATGACCTGCCCGAATTATTATAATAATAATAATTATAGAATAAAACATTTAAATAACAGTGTACATTTCGTCAACAGTAGTAAGATTTTCCATATAATTATAGTGCCTAAAAATAAACTAAAAGTAAAATTTTATTACAGGTGCAAGTAATGATGATTCGGAATTACAATATAAGAGAGGGAAACGCCCGATCTAGGTTAATTCAAACCTGTGTTTCAGGCCATCACTTTACATTTCAATAATTGAGACAGTATAATTTAAGTTGAACTGATAAAAGTAATCTATTAACAACTATGAGAAAAAGTATATTGGTACATTGATACCTAAAACTAACCCTATATAAATATACAAAAGTAAATACGAGGGAATATATTATCGTCATGTCAACATTTCTAAAAGTTTATCTGTAACTGTATAATTGAGTATAGCTAAATATTTTGATAACATTTTACTACATTTTATATAACTTACACTATAGAAGCTTAGTAACTTGTTGAGCCTAATACGTGTATAAAGAAAAGGTCCTAAAAAAACACTTAAAATCGAATAGCAAAAGCATGTCTAGCTTGAGACTTTATGCAAACCAATTTCTTCCTTCTCCTGTCTGAAGATACTGGGGCAAAAGGAAGTGCGGGGTGCTGGTGTAGTACTAAGCTCAGAATAAATAATTGCCGTACTGTTATTATCATTATGGTAGGAAATCTAAAAGGGCAAAGGTAGCAAGGGGTAAGGGTTAAGGGGTAAGGTACCTTTAGAATTGCTTTTTGAGCACGTTCTAAAGGGAGTAAAATTGTTTTTGCAGCACCACCCCAGGAAGTTATGCAATAGATAAGAATGGGTTGACACAAAGCAAAATAAAGCTGTTTAATTAATTTAAAGTCGGCTATGTTTCGTAAATTCTTAAAAACATGTATTAATTTGCAAACTCTAGTACATAGTAAATCGATATATTTACGGAAATTTAGATTGGAGTCAATAATGACACCTAGATATTTTAAATGGTCAACTTTAGCTAAACTGAGGCAAGAACATGCATTGTCAGCGTACGTGCTACAGTTATGTAAGTAAATGTTTAGATTAATAAGCAGTATGTTAGTATTCCTCATTGTTAATGAAATGTATTTTGTTTTATCTGCATTTAATGTTAGGAGATTATTATGGAGACAATTACAAATAATGTTAAAACCATTCTGAGCATGTTCATATTCATAGACCTCAACTCTTGATTTAGCTGAGAACACTATAGCGGTGTCATCCGCATAAGACATTATGACACCATTTCGCAGTGGCAGGCTGCATAGCCGCCATGGGATCTAGAGGTAAAGGTCCTCGCGTACGTTTGGGAGTGGCGCGAGGAGGCAAAACGCCGGGGCGTAACTCCGCTGCCGCGACAAATCGCGGCACAGCGGACAGAGCTCCGGCGGGATCTCATGGCGGCATGGAGAGTGCGACTGTCGCAACCCAGCGCAGGGCACGCCACGATTGCGGCGGTATGTCCCCTCTTTGAGGAGTGGCTTGAGAGGCGCCACGGTGTCCTCACCTTCCGCCTGACGCAGGTCCTCACCGGACATGGCTGTTTCGGGAGGTTCCTGTTTCGAATAAGGCGGGAGGAAACGCCCGGGTGTTACCATTGTGTGGATCGACCGGAGGACACGGTGGAGCATACAGTGGAGGTCTGCCCGGCTTGGGCGGAGCACCGCCGTGTCCTCGTGGCGGCGACCTCACGCGTCCGGCCCTGGTTCAGGCCATGGTACGGAGCGAGAGGGAATGGGAAGCCGTCACCTCCTTCAGCGAAGCAGTAATGCTCGCGAAGGAGGAAGCGGAGCGCGAAAGGGAGAGGCAATCTCTGCGCCCTCGCGCCCCTAGTCGCCGCAGGAGGAGACACCCTGGGCGTCGGGAGTCGATTGCCGACTCCCGGCCACCGTAGGCGCTGGTTTGCGGACAGCGAGCAATGGGCAGCTCGCCGTCCGGTAAGGACCAGGCCCGGGTCGATGGCGCCTCGTGTTCCACGCGCGCCTCAAAGAGATGTTAGCACCATTGACGGGGTCCGATAGGGCCGATGCCTGCCGGGGGGTCACGGATTGTTCGAAAGAGTTACCGTGGCCCTGGCGCACAGGCAACTGAAGGAACACGGGTGGGTTTTAGTCAGTAAGAGTCTGACAAGCCCTTCCGCTCCGCCTAGAGCGGGAGAGGTCATTTGATGATTTCTCACCCAAAAAAAAAGCAAAAGTAAAGTACAAGAAATAGTGTCGAAGGCCTTGGCAAGGTCCAAAAAGATTCCAATTGTGTGTATACCATTATCTAGATTGGAAGTAATATAATTAGTTAATTTGTGTACTGCTTGGCTAGTAGATCATTTGGGCCTAAAAACAAATTGATTATCTGAAAGTAGTCTGTTATCTTCCAGATATTTTATCAAAGTACTGTTAATAATTTTTGCAAACATTTTTGAGCGCCGTTTAACACTGAAATGGGTCTGTAGTTATTCACACAGATTTTATCTCCAGACTTGAATGCAGGTGAGACCACAACTTTTTTAAGCAATTTAGGGAATATTCCTTTAGATAAACATAGCTGAAAAATGTAGGTTAGCGGAGGGGCAAGTAGGTATTTAAATCTTTTAAGTATATTGTTAGGTATATCATCCCGCCCAGTAAGTAGCACACACATCTTTAACCCATTTATTAATCTTACTACTTGTTTACTTCGGTATCTAATAAAACAAAAGAGTTTAGTGTAGAGGTTGTCGTAGTCGGGATTTGACGGGAAAAATTACCAGATTTAAAAAAAAAATCAGCTAAGTTTTTACCAACGTAAGCAAAAAAGTTGTTTACTTTATTCATTGCTTCGGATGGGTTTATCTCTGTTGATAGTTAATCAAGCGGAGGTTCGGGATTTTTCGATCTAAATGTTAGTTTTAATACAGAACAATGGGCGCCTGTATATGGATCATGGGCCCAGTATAGTAGCACTTTATTACCTACCTTAAATTGAAGATCCGGATAAGCTTAACATTTTATTCTATGGCAGCATTACTCTAATGAATCAAATAAAAAAGTTACAGCGGTTCCTAAAGTTTAATAATTACTGTTACAAATAAATGTTAATATAACGGCCTAATGATGCGTGCATACTTAATCGTATCAACATCCCAACTAGCAAAATCAGTACTTATAACGGGCTCAAGACTATTTTTTCATGCACTTATAAGATACTTGAAGTATGCTACAAACAAGGATTTGGGCGCAAGTATAGGAGCATATATTTCTGTAACGATTTTACAATGAACTTGGATAAAGTCATTAACTCATATAATATACTTGACGAAAAACAATAGTTTCTATAACAATCTTAGAATATACAGTTACAGGCACTAGTGCTTCTATAACGCTCTGACTCCAGTATCTTATGAAACCTATCAATTTTATAATGCGCTTGTAACATACTTGGTTATTTGTTATAAGTACATTATATAGGTATAAACTGTAACGTGCACGTGTTTTGTGTTTGAGAAATTTGTTGCTTTTTATATTCCTTACTAATATAAATAATTCCATTAGTATTCATTCGTTTTTAATATAGCTGGTTACTTGGTGAATATAGTGTGGAAACTGGTGGGGAAGTCAAATTTACTGTGAATATGTACCGCATATTGTTTTTTTCTTAACGTCTAGAGCAAAATTGTACATTGTGAAGTTGTTGTCAAAATTTAATTTCAATGATTCTTGTGAATATTCGCCATGTTTTAAAAATGCTCTGCATTGAGTACTTTATAGAATCACTGTTAGCAAATTAGTACTTATTACAGTTTTGGTAACTATCACTTCTCCTCCATTTTAAAACAAATTAGGGTTCCTCATGAATTGTTTATCAACTTTGTAGCGGCATCTACAATCGCCACATGCGAGCTACGCGTCATACTGACGTCACGCAAAATCCTACATCGCGCAAGCAGAGTTTACCGCGCAACTAGCATATATACAACATCCCGACATCAATCTTCGGGCAGTTGCCCACCAGACACAACACCCGTGTGGTCGGAGGATCCTCCCTTTTCTATAGAGTATGAGTGAGCTTTACACCCTGTTCCTCATACCTCTATTACCTCACCCGTTAAATCTGGCTCTATATGGGCGACTAAGCTTTGATTATTTTTTCGTCCGTCAACTGTTTAAGCAAGTTTACAAGACTTTTATTTGTTTTTAACAAAGTTCGTGCATCTTTGGGTAGAATGTTTTTAATTCTTTTGTATAATATTATTGATAGTTCATTTGGTGTCAAATGCATTATATTCAATTTTATAGCCCAGCTTTGTATATCTTGAAGTAATTCATGATTCTTTTCAAAGTCTGTGCTTTCTTTTATTTCTGAATCATATTCTTCCTCATGGCCTTTTCTTCCTGTTCTTCATGATTAGAATAGCACTCAACAGGTACAGCATTATTTTCGACGGAACCCTCCATTACATAATCTGTTGCACTTGACTATGAGATGACAAACTATAAGTTGACAAAATGGCTGACGTTTACTTACAAAGTACTTGTTCCAGTAGTTTGTAAGCATGTTTGCTCTCATAGCGTATTCGTAACATCCTAACAATCATATTTTATAAGAGACTTCAACAAGACGATAATGCCAATACTTATAAGGATCTCTGATAAGTATGTTAAAAGTAAATGTATCCTATAACTCTCCTATAAGTTAATCTTGTAGTAGCTATAGGGCTTAGTTATAGCAACCAATGCTCTTGAGTATATTTAGTCTTGTGAAATGCATTTATAAGTATATGAGTCTTATAACTGTTCTATAAGTTAAACTTGTATTTACTATAAGACTACGTTATAGAAGCAAATGCTCCTGAGTAAATTAAGGCTTGTGAAATGCTACTATAAGTAAAATAGTTTACACCAATGCACTTATAAGAATCTTATAAGTGTTAACACACTTATCATATTTTTTTATAAGATTACTTTGCTTGTTGGGATGTTGTCAGTCGGAATGCATTTTTCTCTTTTATATGTTGCCTTGGACATTAAAAATTGTGTTGAATGAATGTGTGGCGTAAAAAATATTCTTTATTTCGTTATTGGGATAGGTTTGTAATAAAAAAATACCTTTGATTATGAAAAATCTATATTTACTTAACTATAACAGAACCATGCATAATTAGGCGTTTATTGCCCCACTGCTGGGTACGGGCCTCTGCTCAGAATGAGATGGTATTTCTGTTTTCCCTTGAGTTCAACAACAGGATGGACCCTAAGCTTATTACAATCTAGCCTTATAAATAGGCTATAATTTAAAAATAACTTAAGCTATTAAATTATCTGTTATTGTCTCTATTAAGGCGAATAAGGCGAGGTGAGGCTTTAAATGCTCCTTTATGATTATTTTATTTTTTATTTTTACTCTTTGTATTTCCTGTGCGTGTCCCAAATAAAATATTTTTCTTTTTCTTTTTCATTCTTTTTTTCTTGTCGTGCTTGTGTTTATTTGGCATTTTTGTACTTTACACTATTCACTAACCCTAAACACTAGCTTGAACGGTTTTGTTCTTTTTAGTCTTCTAACTATGATTGTGTGGTCGAGAAGCTGGATTACCTCGAGGTTCACATGCTGATGAAATCTTTTGCAAGTTTCTGGATCACATTTTTGATGAACTCAACTTTTAGGTCCCGGTGGAGGTCATCATTTCGTAGGTACCAAGGTGCATTTACAATTTCCATTAGCACTTTGTTCTGGAATCGTTCTATAATTAATATATTGGTCAGTCATTATGGCTGTTTCACCAGAAAAGGTCCCAATCGTGTTTTGCTCTAATTCAGGAATATCGCAAGTGTATAGTAGGTACAGGACCAGACCTAACACACTATCGTGTGGTACGCCAGCTTTAATTTATTTCAGTTCTGAGTAGGCGTCTTCTTGTCTTATTCTAAACTCTGTTCAGAATGTAGGTTTATATTTGCAAGTGCTTTGGTAACACGCTCTTCAGTTTATGTATAAGGCCTTCATGCCATACTTTGTCAATCGCTTGCGCTACGTCTAGGATTATAGTAGAACATACTTTCTTATCTTCAAGGGCGTCTTCTATTACTAGTAGAGTGTTTTTCTTGAAATCTAAATTGGTGCTCTGGTATTACGTTTTTGCTACCTATTATTGGTTTAAATCGTTAACGTCAAAGTCAAAGATTTATTTGCAGATAAATATGGTTACAAAAGTTCTTACAATGGTAGTATAATGGTATTTTAACATATTTAATCATAATATAATGACATGCAAATTTTTGGTACTTACTTATACAATTCGATAATTTTAATTGAAACTAAAGGAGTTCTTTTATTGTATAGAAGGAATTCTCAATTAACCAGCTGCGTAAAGCTCTTCTGAAGCGGACCATTGGAAGTTCTTTAATTTCGTTAGGAATCTTATTATAAATCTGAATACACATAGGATAGCAACTTCGCCCATATAGTTCCGTTTTCATTCTAGGAATAATTAATCTATTAGGATATCTAGTTTTAAACTTACATTTATCTCCCAGTTTTTCAGATATCTCTGGGTGAGATTTGGTAAATTTACGTACTTCCTCAATGTAAGTCCCAGTTAATGTAGGTATTCTAAGGTTTCAAAACAGCGGTTTACAGGATGTAAGTGGGTCTACATTACAAATCGCACGTGCACACCACACACCTCTTTTGTGCGATGAAAGCTCTTTCGAGATGCACCGAGTTTCCCCATACCAGTATACCATAACGCAGTATTGAACCAACATATGCATGATAAGCCTGTAATGTGGCTTGTCTACTTGTTAGGTTAGATAAACGCCATAGAACATAAGCAAACTTACTGAGTTTTCCACATAACTTATCAATATGATTAATCCAGGAACACCTCTCATCTAGATCGATCCCAAGAAAACTCATACTATCTGGTTGTTGTATTTGCCTACCTTTATAAGTGATGTTTAAATCCATTTTATTCCAGTTTTTGTTGCGAAATTGTACATATTTGGTTTTATCTATGTTAGGTTTAAGGTTATTCTTTTCCATCCAAGTTATTACTTTGCTTACGGTACTATTTATTTCCTCATTATAGTTTTCTTTATTTTTAGGGATAATTACGGCCGCATCATCTGCAAAGAGTATGCAGGGATGATCAGTTACTTCTGTGGAACGCCTGTGCAATTGTAACTTAATTTGGATTTAAATGACAGTTCACCGTTTTAATTTGGTTTATCCATAGTAATTTGTACAAATTGCGATCTGTTTGTAAGGTAGCTTTTTACCCATGTATTTGCTTTACCGCGTATTCCATAATTATCACTTTTTTGTAGTAGTTCGTGCGATACAAAGTCAAAGGCTTTTGACATGACAAAAAATACAACAGTGGTCGGGATTTTCTGGTCAATATTTTTAGTAACTATGTTAATTAAATTAAATGCCGGTGTGGTTGTTTGGGTAACCAGCTTTTCAAATAGCTTGGACATGATTGGTAGCAAGGAAATAGGCCTATAAAGTGATGTTTTGTGAGCCGGTTTCCCTGGCTCAGCTATGATTATTACTTCGGCCATCTTCCATAAGTCTGGTACATATTTAAGCTTTAGTGCTGCATTGATTAGGGTCGTTAACTTAACCAGACCCTTTCTTGGGAGGTCATGAAGTAGGTACTTCTCCTGTTATTAAAATGAAATCGTAACCTGGTGATTTTCGTGTACTTATATTACGTTTTATTTCTCGTACGACTTCTCTCGGTGGTACTAGTTATTGTAACTTCATGCGATCAGGGAAGCGCAATCGTCGCGTGCTATCTCACTCACTCTCTTCCGTTCCGTTAGTGAATATGTCCCGGTCGCTCCTGTGCTACAGATAAAGATCGCTACCTACACTCGCGCTGATCGGTTTTCAACAATACGAGTGCGTGTTCTGTCCTACTCAATCCTGAGTAGTCGTTTTTTGTCTCTTTCTAATAGTTCACTCATGCTATAAATAATTAATTAAGACAACCTAAATGTATAAAAAATGAAGTACGGGCATCATTAGGTTATAATATTAGAATCTGTAACGGTAATTATTGTAATAGTAATAGTCCATTTATTTGTCAGAATATTGTTACAGAGATGTTACATAATACACCGTTATACTTTTGGAACCGCTGTTACTTTTATATTTGATTCATTAAAGTTATGCTGCCATGGAATAAAATGTTGAGCTTATTTGGATTTTCATTTTAAGATAGATAAGAAAGTGCTACAACACTGGGCCCATCCTGCACGTTCTTCTTTCCACACAAGTTTACTATTTTGCCCCGCCTTCTGTAATTCATTTTTATATGCTAATTTTCTAGTTTTTACAAAAGATTATTACAAAAGTTTCTACACCTTATCAGAAAGTATTTCGTTATCAGGCGCGAGTTTAAATTTTAGGTGAAGTTTGTCTCTATGTCTTAATACAACGAACGAGAATGAGTGTGATCCAGGGTTTAATACAATTATACTTTTTAGGCATTGTCTTAGTGAATGTATTTTTCCTCATTGCATATTGTAGCGAATTTATGAAATACTCCAAAGAAATATTTGCATCATTTGAATTATAAACAGGGTCAAAATTAATACCGCGTATGTCGTTTTCAACTACGGATACTACTACGGATGCAGTTTTTTCTAGGTGTACTAAATTGAAATGTTAGTAAAACAGCTTGATGATCGGTAAGCGAAGAATTAGTAACCAATGTTTTGGATGGATTTTTTTATTTTAGAATGATATTTTCTAGGCATGAGTCACTCTGATGCGTGGGATGATAGTGAGCTGGTAAAAGTCCATAAAATTAGTAAATATTCGAATAATTATGTACATGGGTACCAGTTTTCCCGGAAGCAATGTTAATGTTAATATCGCCCAAAAGTATTATTTAAAAAATGTTACATTTTTTAAGTTTGTGTCAAGTGAGTCTTAAAATCGATACATATTTTGAGAAGGAGGCCTATAAATTGCCATGACTACCGTATCGGGAATTATTTTAATTATTAAGCAGTTACTATCTTGTGATACAGGTTCTTCTTTGATAGTTCTTAAATTATTTTTGATATAAATGACTAATCCATCGTTTTTTGGTATATGTTTCTGTCAGTTTTGTAAGAATAATATCTGTCAAGAGATGGTAAATTGACCGTCTGTTCTGACCACGGAACAGATAAATAAGGTTGGAAAGGCCTTCGCTCCAATTTTGTATTAGGACCAGTGTCGCCGCTTGACTCCCTCTATTTTAATTTCTTACACATACGCAATACTATATCTACAAATATTTCGCACACAACCAAATCACACACACATAAACCTCAGGGCAGCTATTCGTTTGCACACTAGCACTAAGCTCCCGTAGGTAATGGACACTACACGCAAAAAAGCAATAATTTTTTTCATAATATACGCTAGTGCTTGATTAAGACGATATTTTTATCGATAAATTCTCAGTCTGTTTAACTGTTGTGTAATTTTAAATATTGAATCGGGAAAATGAAACATGAAATAAAATCCAAGAAATAATTTTATTTTACTTTTATTAATTACAATTATTAATCACTGTCCTTGGAACAAAACGTATTTATTAAGCAATTGGCGCTTGCTATCAATTGCTAAGGAGTTTTTCAAAATAAAGTGTATCCTTACGTTAATATATTTTTCAATAATTGCTTTGGAGAGGTCTGTTACGAGGTTTGCTGTAGGGTATTGGCCAATTTGATGATAAATTATATTTTGGAATATTTCACTCCCTACAAAGTGATGCATAATTTTTGTCACTAACATTTTTTTATTGATATTCTGAAGGTTTTCCGTGTATATTTTGATAACAGATTCTGATATTTTACAGATCTGTATCAAATCTTTTGATGGGTATTACAGACCACCCTTATCCTTAGCAACTATAAATTTATGATCTTCATTTACGCTATTGGACAATAGCGCTCCAATGCATATATCGCAATCGAATTTCTTAATTAAAATATGCGCTAAGTATCCTGCAATATGGCTAATGAAATTGAATTGAAATTGAATTTCAAATTGAATTTTACTTAGATTTTAATACTAAATAAAATATAGTAAATACTCGTAGGTGGTATGTCTACATGTCCCTTTATATCATGCTGTCATATTCATTCAATGATTAATATAATATTTAGTATGCGGAACATACATCTAAATAAAAATATACTATCATTAATGAAATGTATAATATTTCAAAAATAATCTTTGGCAAACGCACATATTATAGTCGAGAATTCTATCGATGATTTTATTTAAACACATTGTCACCTCACTATCTATAGAAATGCACCGTGCATCACGGCCAATCACGGCAAACGTCGAAACGTCAATAGTTGAAGTGTAGAGGATGCAATGTATGCAATACATTGCAAGCGAACTCGGTCATTGCGTTGATTAGCGAGTACACATCGGGCAATGTATATTTTTTGCAACTTGTTGCGATATTGTTGTTAATGTTTGGAATTTCATAGTGATCCGTATATTTTTATGTTTTTTACTAATAATATTGTAATTAAATGTTATTTTCGACTTACCGATGAAAGGATATACCCCCTCGCTCTATACTTGAGGTCTGACTTTTTGTCTTACAAGTTATAATTGCACAACAAGGCATTTTAATGCAGAGCTCAGTTCTCCGAAGTAGTCCGAAACACACTAAACGCGGTGAACAAATGAATCGGTCAAGTTATGATCGTCGAATCATAATTGTGGCGCGCTTGCCACGCCCACATTACCATACCAACCTTATTTATCTGTTCCGTGGTTTTGACGACCAACATTCTTGAGATAATAGAGATAATATCACAGCTTATGTCAAGATTCTGTACTAACACTTAAAAACCGTTCATGTTTCGATTTATGCTGCGAATATTCTGTGTGAGCAGGGTTAACGTTTTGTCATCAGAAGGAAGAAAGTATTTGCAGTCCTTAACATTTCAGATTTAAGATTCAGACACAGAAAAACTATCTAGATCACAAACTGATTTGTCATGATTATAAACTTAGAGGAAATATAAATAGAGAATTAGCTACCCGTTTATGTGCTAACTAAATAAAGTATTCGGTGGCGCTCTTAGGCGCCTTCATAGTCTATTGAGTTGATGTAGTTTATCTCTGCATATTTCCGCGCCGGGCAACTTACATCACCAGCTGGATGGTCACATTTCCTCTTCCTCTTCTCGAGGGGGAGAAGATTTGCTGCTACATTCCTTGAAGGAGTGTCCAGTCTCTCCACAACGGTAGCAAGTAGGACTAGCTTCTCGGCAAAACTTAGGTGCGTGTCCGTACTGCTGGCAATTGAAGCACCTCGTGACTATCGTGAAATCTCTCACAGGGTACGATGTCCAATTAATAAAAATTCTGCTTTGATTTATCATAATTTTTCTACAGGTAGTTACAGGTAGGAAGGTTTTTCTTACCCGATTTATGGCTCAATTTGATGCTCTCAAGGAAGGCCCATATTTAATGAAGATGTGCGCATAGTATTCCAGAATGAGGGCTGTCCCGCGCAATGGCGTTTGACTGTGAGGAAATATTTCGACAATGCGTTCCCCAATGCGTGGATTGGGCGCAATGGCCCTATTGCATGGCCGCCATGTTCCCCAGACCTAACTCCTATAAAATTTTATGTGTGGGGTCGTGTCAAAGAGCTGGTATACGCCACGGAGCTTCCAACTAGAGAGACCAGTCCAAGGCATAGACACGGCTTTCAATACCATTGAGGAGGAAATACGACTTCGTACAAAAAGTGTCGACATACGAAACAGATGTTGGGCCTGCATTCGCAACGGAGGCCAACAATTAGAACAGGGTTAGTAAAAAATATAAAATACATGTTAAAAATCCATTTTTTTTTCTTTTTTCAACTGAATTTCACGAAAAGATAGGGATACGAGACAGATTTTACCTTATAAGAGTGAGATAACAGATTTAATAGGTTTGTCAGGTATCATTTCAGCATTTTTTTTTTTTTAATCATAATTTTGAATATTAGCCATAAGTGACTCCATTCGCAATTCTAGCGAATTCACAAAGTTTATTAACTTTAAATTATTTATCAAAAAAAAATACTTACCTGATTTATTTTGTACTTAGAATGCTCCTTATCTTGTTAAATATTAAAACAGGAATTTAATTTCTTAAATTAAGTATAAAACTATATTTCGTTTTTTGGCTCTAATGTATAATTCATATTATGTGAATGCAAATAAGGGTGGGCGCTGATACCTATTGTAGGCACGTGCCATTTTCTGCCGTATAATGTGTTATTTTATACCACATTATTTGTTGTTAAATAATTACAGATTATTAATGACCTAAAATCGTAATTTGGCTGCTAGAGAATACAAAATAATTTTAACTGTCAAGCTCGCAATAATGGCGCCATACCCACCTAGTGTATAAAAAAGCGTGCCGCCATCTTTGCGAGCTCAGTTTGTGTGCAACATTTGTGGAGTTATCATCACCCGCTACAGGTAAGTTGAATCTGGTAATATTTATATTGGATGATATTAAATTGTATAAATTTATGTTAATAACTATTGAATATGTTATCGTAAGATAATAATTGTAATTTATATTGCAATACTATGAATGTTTTGTGGTAAATAAAACAAAATATACATGAACTAGTCTTTTATTTTACAATTCAGAAGTGGGATAAGTAACTCATTCTAATATGTGTATTTTTTTTCTTTTTCGGTCGAGAAACATGGATAAACAAAGAGTGCTTGCCTCTCCGATTTTGGGAAGTGTTCAAATGAAGCCAATTGAAAGTGCAGATAACCATAGACACCATCACCCCTGGAGCGGCAATCACAAGTTTCAAGACTGAGTTTGCAGCAGACACGAGGCCGCGTGATGGACCCGACTTGCCAACTACTAAGCAAGAGTCGATTGCGCAGTCCTTTGCGTAGCAGCCAGCGGCGCAGCAGCCAGCGGCGCAGCAGCCAGCGGCACAGCAGCCAGCGGCACAGCAGCCAGTGACGCAGCAGCCAGCGGCGCAGCGGCCAGGGGTGCAGCAGCCAGTGGCACAGCAGCCAGCGGCGCAGCAGCCAGTGGCGCAGCCGCCAGCGCCGCAGCCGCCAGCGGCGCTGCAGCCAGCGGCGCAGCAGCCAGTGGCGCAGCAGCCAGTGGCGCAGCGGCCTGGAGTGCAGCATCCCGCAGCGCAGCAGCCTGGAGTGCAGCATCCCGCAGTGCAGCAGCCAGAGGCGCAGCAGCCCGCGACGCAGCAGCCCGTGACGCAGCAGCCAGTGGCGCAGCAGCCAGTGGTGCAGCGGCCTGGAGTGCAGCATCCCGCAGTGCAGCAGCCTGGAGTGCAGCATCCCGCAGTGCAGCAGCCAGAGGCGCAGCAGCCCGCGACGCAGCAGCCCGTGACGCAGCAGCCAGCGGCGCAGGAGCTCGCAACACGGCACAAATCGCAACGTGCAGCATCTTTCCCCAGTAGTATAAGGAACTACAGGTAACACTGCTGCTTCTAACGGAGGCGGTGGTGGTCTAAATATTTTAGTACAGGCATTGAGGTCTCTTGCCCCAGGTCGTGAAAACTTAGGCTCTTTCAACAATACTATACCCGAGTTTGACCCTACAAGAAAAGAGCAAACGACGGGTATGTGGTTGCACAAAGTAAATGAGTGTGCCGCCATTTATTCATGGAATGAAAAACCAATAGTGCATTATGCACTGCCTAAACTTCAAGGCATAGCAAAACGTTGGTATGAAGGATTACCATCGGTGCTCTTTTCTTGGGACGAATGGCAGACAAAATTAATAGCAGAATTTCCCTCTGAAGAGAACTACGGTCAAATGTTAGCAGATATGTTGGCTAGGCGTGCACGTTACGGAGACTCCCTTGAAGATTATTTTTATGACAAAATTACTCTTACTAACCGATGTAGTAAAAATGGTAAACGCGCGGTAGAATGTGTTCTAAATGGCATAGATGATCGCACTGTTAGTTAAGGTGCCGAAGCGGCTCAGTATGAGGACTTGGATAAATTGCTCACTTATTTAAGAAATTTTAGAAGTCTAAAACAAAATTCTGACCGTAAATCTAATATAAAAAACCAGCCTGTTACAAATTCCTCGGATAATAAAGCAAAGAATCCAAGCTCCAAAGACAGAGTCCTTCGTTGTAATAACTGTAAACAGGAAGGTCATTTTGTAGTTCAATGTACTCAACCCATTAAAAAGTGTACTAAATGTATGAGAATTGGTCATGAGGTGGAAAATTGTTTTTCAAAAATAATAACGGCTCAAAAATCTGTAAACAGAGTGGATATCAATGGTACAACTTCAGATAAATATTTTAAAACTGTGCGTATTAACGACATAGAAATGAATTCCTTTGTTGATCTTGGTAGTGAATGCTCGATGCTTAAACAATCTGAGTTATCCAAATTGGGGAATATACAAATAATAACTAGAGATCTGCCTATACTCAGAGGGTTTGGTAATTCTGTTGTGCATACATTGGGTAAGGTCAATACTATAATCGAAATTGACGGGGTGAAGGCTGAAGTAGAAATATTAATTGTCCCAGATTCTGTTATGCAGGTTTCTCTTATGATAGGTCAAAACTTTACTGAACAATCTCATGTATTAATACAAAAAGCAAGTGAACATTTTGAAATTTTACAAAATCCGATCGATACTATCTAATATCAAAAAGTAAAAATTTTTAACCGTAATAATGTTCAATTAATAGGCTTAAAAATTTTAGAAGTTTATACAGAACCCAAATTCACTGGTGACCTTTACATTGAGGGAGGCTTGCGTAGCAAAAATAACTTTTTCCATTTTGTTCTAACTGGAATTTATCAATTTAACAATGAAGGTTACGGACAAATTGTTGTAAATAGCCTTAATTCCGAGCCTCTATGTTTAAAAGAGAATACGTTAATTAATTGCATGGGGTATCCAAACTAATCAAGAAACTAAAAAAAATGTTATGCATATAGCTGCTTCTAAACTACAGGATCAACAAATGAGTTTAATCTGTCCTTCGGACCTAAATATTTCTGGTGAGTTAAGCCAAATTGTGATTGATGACTTGCTTTCCTTGTTAAATAACTATCGACATTGCTTTGCGTTTGCACTCTCTGAGTTGGGGCACTCCTCGATTTGTAAAATGGGCATTGACCTGCACTGTGACACACCTGTAGTCTATAGGCCTTACAGACTGGCAACGAAGGAGAAAGAAATAGTCAGAGATATAGTAGATTAACTAGTTCAAAACGATATAGTACGCCCTTCAGTTCCCCCTTTTGCTAGTCCTATTGTACTTGTACGTAAAAAGACTGGTGGTAACCGCCTTTGCATTGATTATAGAGCTTTAAATAAAAATACTATACGCGAAAATTACCCCATGCCACTTATAGATGACCAGATTGATTCATTAGCTGGTACCATGTACTTCACAGCTCTTGATTTGGCATCTGGGTACTACCAGATCTCTATCAGAGAGCAGGATAGACATAAAACAGGGTTCGTCACACTGGAAGGCCATTTCGAATTTAATCGAATGCCTTTCGGCTTAGCAAATGCCCCAGCAACGTTTCAACGAATGATGCATCAGGTTCTAGGTAACTTACGTCATAAAGAGGCACTAGCTTACTTGGATGACATAATTATCCCATCAAAATCAATACAAGAGGGTATGAGACAATTAGAATCAGTATTAAGCTTGCTATCAGAAGCAGGTCTTACTCTCAATTTAAACAAATGTGTTTTCTTTGGCCGTTCAGTAACTTACTTGGGGTTTAATATTTCAAGTGAAGGTATCCAACCAGGGTCTGCTAAAATAGAAGCAGTAGAAAAATTTCCAATACCAAAAGATCAACACAACGTAAGACAGTTTTTAGGGCTAGCAAGCTTTTTCCGTAGGTTCGTGAAGGGGTTCTCGATTCTTGCAAAACCATAGACACAGTTACTCAAAAAAAATGCTGTTTGGGTACGGGGGCACGATCAACAAAATGCATTCAATACCTTGAAAACAATCTTAGTTCAAAAACCGATATTAGCCCTATATGATTTAAAATCCATTACAGAATTGCACACCGACGCATGCAAAATAGGTATAGGTGGTATACTATTCCAAAGAAACGAACAGAAACGAGAATATTTTAAAACCCGTAGCTTATTTTAGCAGACAAACAAAATTATAGCTCTTATGACCTAGAAACCCTGGCAGCGGTAGCCTCGTTACAGAAATTTCGGGTATATTTAGTAGGTATACATTTTAAGATCGTGACCGATTGTAATTCGTTATGATAAATGATTTTATTTCTGTAAGTAGGTTTGTACAAACACTTTTACACGTCAATCATGTTTTTTAAACTAGATAAGGTCGGCGTTTCCTATCTGACTACTCTGAGAAGAAAAGCCGAAACAAACTCAGAGGTCACAGTCTATTTTAAAGTCCAGACATAATCTTGGTCAGGTCATGCGAAGACCATGCAGATTGGTATCTGTAATGGTCTTTTGAGGAAAGAACCACACAGTTTGAGTGGACCTGTCCAGTCAGTGCACGCATTTGTCAGTAATCGTGCAGCTCGACTCAGGAAGTCAGGACTTAAGGAGCTCAACGATTCGACGAACAATACCAAAGAAAGGACATTTGGGTAGGCCGCATAAATTACTCAAACTGCCAGATCATAATTAAAATTAAATTAGAAAAAAAAAGCAATTACCCACATAGTCTTCACATTCACAAAATTAAAATAACATAATACTTTACAAGTAAATACTCATGTCATTGTATATATAAAATTTATCAATGTCAATGTGTATATATAAATTCAGTAATAATGTTTGAAGATCATGTAGATCGGTGTCTGAAATGGTATTTTGAGGAAAGAACCACACAGATTAAGTCGACCTGTCCAGTCAGTTCACGCATTTGTCAGTAACCGTGTAGCTCAACTCAGAACTTAAGGAGCTCAACGATTCAACGAACAATACCAAAGAAAGGACATTTGGGTAGGCCGCATAAACTACTTAAACTGCCAGACCAAGAATAAAACTGAAAAAAAATTACCCACATAGTCCTCATATTCACAATAATGAAAATAACATATTACTTTTTATAGTAAATATTCATGTCTAAAAAGAGTTAGCAAACTAAAATCAACATTCACTATGTAAATTTATTGGAGCAGCTCAATCCCAAGCCTTTTTGTCTTCAATATAGTCTTTCACAGTATAGTAGGCTTTCTGGCATAATTTCCGCTTTATAAAAGATTTGAATTTATTAAAGCTTAGATCTTGAATGTGGCTAGGAAGTTTATTATAAAAACGTATACATTGGCATCTAAAGGAGCCACCAATTTTCTTGAGCCTGGTTGTAGGAACAAGAAATTTGTGTTAAGATCCACTTTCTTGAAACGTGATATGATTCCCCGGGTAGCCAGATGGTGGACGCAAATGCAGGAATTTGATTTTGAAATCGAGTAAAAAGCTGGGTCTTCTATGGCTCATGTGGACGCTTTGAGTCGCAACCCATCCATCAGTAGTAATCACTCGAAAAAAATGGTTAATTCTATAATAGAAACTGACTGGCTCTCAACAGTACAAAATTCGGATTCAGAACTTCAACGGATTATTGGTAAGTAACTCTGAATTTAACGATGTTATAGATATAAAAGAAAAATATAAATTAAAAAAATGGTAGGCTTTGTACGGTGAAACAATACACTTTTGACGGTGTGCGTCTCATAACATATAAACTCATTTGGTCTAATTTCATTTTACTATCGTTCATAAGATATAATCAACGTGAGATATACCAACTGTTGATATAATGTCTTTACTGACGCGTGCCCTGCGTACACTCAATATGGTGTCACAACAGATTGACTGCTTCAATTGTACTCTGAGTGAATTCACACGGGCCGCATTTTGTAAAATTACTTTAAGTTGTTCATTATAACTACACTATTGTATTAGGTTAGCCTGTGATGATAGTTGTATGTGTTTTAATTAAATAAATAAATAAATAAATAACATTTATTTATTCTAAAACTTAATTAGTATAACGTTGTTTGATATAACGTTTATGTACTAACATTTATGTTTTTTATTACTGAAATTAAAAGTTGTAATGTTTCACACATTTAAAAACAAAATTGACTTTGGAAGCACATTTGTATTTTTTTACAGATCAATTGCATCCAATTATTATTTATTTGGAATAAGAATACATTAAAAGTTATTTCGTGAAATTACAGCCATAAACAACAAGTAATGACGATTTGAAGGCGAGATTTCGGGTAATTTTGGGAAAAATTTGTCAATAACCGTGACACTTAGGACATGGGGTCTTCGAGTGAAATCTCTCAAATGACCCTCCCAATCCCCCAAAAAATTGTGTCGGTCAATTTGTTTTTTTCTTAGGTGTGGCAGCTCGTAGTTTTGACCACTGAGGTCCTGGCTACTTAACCGTACTGTCCTGTGGGTGCCTTTAAGATTTTACTCAAAAGAGCCTCCAGCCAGGAGCGGAATTTTTAATACTAAAACTTATATTTAAATGACCGCACGCTAAGGGCACCCCCTGTGGGGTACGGACCTCGGCTTAGGGCGTCACTGAGAGAGGGCAGCGAGTGGGGACAGGCTGGATCGAAAGGTTTATAATTTCATGATTATTATCAGGGGAATTTAAAGCTACAGACTCAGCTACGGCGCGGGCTGAGGCCTCAACGGGGACTGGGGTCGGGGGGAACGGTTACGGGGAATCGTCGCGTGGGACCTCGTCGGCGAGGTCGGAACGATGGCGATCTCTATTTGTGCACTGTACTGGTGGCCCTACTGCTCTCCTGGAGGAGGGTTATGGGGTCATCGGGGTCGACTAGGACATGCCGGGGACGGCGGGTGCGACTGATACGGGATACAACGGGGGGGGATACAACGGGGTATAACGGGTGGCCGCGATAACCAGAGGGTTGCGGTGAGTGGCGGCGGAGTCGAAGAAACGCTTGGATAGGCGTTTCATGAACTGATTGATGGTCGGGATTTTAAGGTCTAAGTGGAGATTTTCGTTCCGAACGAACCAAGGGGAACCGGTCGCCCTACGGAGGAACCGGTTTTGGAGGGTCTGCATCCTATGGATGTGATGGGGTTTCGCTTGTGCGAATACTACGCTTGCATAGGTCATGATGGGACGAATACACGCTGTGTAAATGTGCAATTTGCACTTTAGTGACAATTTGCTACGTGCATTCAGGACGGAGTGGAGCCTACCGAGAGCGAAAGCGGCGCGCGAGCGCGCCTGCTTTATGTGCTCCGAGAAGGAGAGGTGCTGGTCTAGGACGACGCCTAAGTATTTGGCTCGCTTCTCCCAAGGGATAGGCTTGCCGAACATGGAGATCGAACGGGGGAGGGTGGGTCTGAGTAGCGGTTTCGAAAAGAGAACCGCTTGACTTTTGTCGGGATTGAGTGTCGGTCCATGCGCCAAACACCCTATATATATGTAGAAATGAGTCTTAAATCGCTCTTAGGTTTGATAAACAATTGTTTGTGTGATAATTTTTTGTCAGTGTTACTGAAATCACTACATTTTTAATATTTTGCTGAGCAATATTCAATGACTGCTACGATAATAGAAGATAGAATAGAGTCTGTATTAATCAGTTTCACAAATAATATACACTTGTGTGCAAATTCTATACATTTTCTAATGAAATAAATTTAATATTTTTTTAATATTTTCCCTGACAAAATATATAAAGCAATATTACAATGATAGCCAAGATTTTGGGTAATGGTGACTACCGATTCTCGGCTGTCCCATTTCAAAATCTAGTAAGGACTTAAAACTAAATTTTACAGAAGAGCACATAAACGTAAAATAGGTCAGCCTTTGAAAAGTATTTATGTTAGGCATAAACAATGCTATTGGTTGTATAAAATACTAAATAATGAATATATGTATATATTATAGTACTGCCAAAATTTTAATATAAGTGTTTATTACATATTTTAAACCCCTTACTAAGTTTGATCGTTGACACGAGATAGTTAGGTTCATGTAGCAACCAGTTTCATAGCACAGTAAGAGCACTTGCTAGGTTGTGTTATGGTTATGGAACATGGAACTTCCGTAGCATTCTCATTGACTTTATTCTAGTAAGTACTCTAACTATATAGGGTATGGAAATAAAATAATGATTAATTGAATACAAACGATAAATGATATGTTTAAAAAAAAAAATACGACAGACGAGTCATTGACGGGTAAATTATGCAAAAATGCCTTTGTTGTTTCAGGCATCAGACATACCAATTTATTAATAAAATTTCTTCGTTTTTATTTTGTTTGATGCCCCTTGGAGAGACAATACTTTTAGGAAGGACAGACAAAAGACACACAACACTGCAATCTATTTTTTTAATTAGAAAGTCCAACTTCTGGAGGGTTCATCTGTTTAGATTTAGAAACCATTCTACGAAGAATAGTTATACTGTTCCAACTTTGTGCAACTTATTGCATTGAAGATTTCAACAGGCGTTTTTTGTGACGGTGAATTAGTTTTAAGTCTACCTACATATACTTCTTGTGCTATTTTTGTTCTTCGGAATACATACGCATTTTACAGCTCCTGTCTATATTTTCATTTATTCCTGCTTATTTGCACATCTCAACATAATTTGGTCCATATCGAACCGGATAAGTGAACCAGGAATAAGGATAAATCCAGGAAATATAAAATTTATCCGATAATACTGCCGTTTGGAGTTTCGTGAGTAGCTGGCTAAGGTCAAAGGGTCACAGCGCAGCATAGTGCAATACAGTGCAGTGTTCCTATTCCTATTAACGTTTATTTCAGAACCCATTACTCATATTCAGGTAGTATTTAACGTTTTTTTATGGAATTGTAAAGGTTAGTAAAACATTGGTATCTAACTTCTTTGTTCATGAGCACATGTATGATTTCTTCTCAAGTTACCAAATTATTCTAATAATTTGCAGTCAATCTAATGTATTAAAGGTAATTAAGCAGCAAACTAGGTTTTCAATCATTGTTAACCATTAATTTAAGCAGTTTCCTTTGTTATCGTTCAATACATATCATTAGAAATCTTACTTTATCAACTAATAGCTAGATACATTGTATTGTATTCCGTCACATTTAACTTAATCTTAGTAAAGTTTATAATACAAGTGAATAGTAAAACTGACACTCACATTAATGTTATTGTCCACAGTTAAGAAAACAGATTTGTATAGTATCAATAGATCTTGTTTTCTATTTTCACATTAGAACAAAATAATATCAAGTTAAAAGCATCAATTTTATTGTTAAATTAGTATTCCCTCTAACGAATATAATAAGTCCTTTATGTATTTAGCCTATTGTAATTAAAGATAGTAATATTGTTGTCATTTAGATATAAACTTGTTACATTTCAGTTTGGTTACCTGCTTCCCAAAGAATGACTGATAAGGAAGAAAAGGAGCTTATTAAAAAACGAGCAAGTTACAAAGGCCGATTAACGGTATTTTCCAATTACTTAGAGGATTTTAAGAAGGATTCTTTAACACAAACCCAGATGAACGAATTGCAGTTACGCCTCGGTAAGATTGAACTTGTTTATTCGCAATATGACGACGTTCAGTTAAGGTTGGAATGTATAGCTGAGGACATGAATACACAGTTATCAGAACGGAATGATTTTGAAGCCTCATATTTCAGAGTTGTTGCGAGGGCACAGGAATTACTAGCCAGACGCAATGATAGTGTTAATGAAGATAAGTTTTCTCGCGTTAGCAACAATAGGCTGGTTAGGCTACCAACCATTCAACTACCTAAGTTTGACGGGACGTATGACAAGTGGTTAGAGTTTCATGACACGTTTTCAAGCTTAATACATTTGGATGACCAAATTGATGAAATAAATAAATTTCACTACCTCCGAGCTTCCTTGGAAGGGACAGCCGCCTTAGTCATACGGGCTATCGAATTCTCTGCTAATAATTATTCCATTGCGTGGAATTTATTATGTGAAAGGTTTAATAACAAGCGGCTTCTCATTCAAAATCATGTGGCAGCCTTATTTAACATTGAAGTGGTTAATAAAGAATCCTCAGATAATATAAAGAACATTATTGATACTTTAAATAAAAATCTACGTGCGTTAGAATCTTTAGGTGAGCCAGTTAAGTTTTGGGATACGTTGATAATTTATATAGCTTCCCATAAATTAGATTCAAGGACTTATCGACAGTGGGAGGAAGAAAAAGGTCATTTAGATAAAGATAAAACAATCACATTAGAAATCTTCATAGAATTCTTAAGAAATCGTGCAGTTTTGCTTGAAACACTAGATTTGTCTCGCAATCAGGCTAATAATAATAATACTTCTAAAACCATCAAGCATAAAACAATGATATCGGTGAACAGTGAAACACCATCACAGAAAAATAAAAATAATACCAATTCCTCATCGGTGTCATGCCCCAATTGTAGTGATAAACATAATTTACTCAACTGTCCACAGTTTCTTGGTCTCAGCAATGAAAAACGGCTTGAGCTTCTTCCTCAATACAAGGTATGTTTTAATTGTTTTCGGTCTGGTTATTACGCAAATCATTGCAAATCTTTTGGTTGCAAAGTATGTATGCGTAAGCACAATACACTGGTCCACGTAGCAGGTGCTTCACAAAAATCTATACCTAATGTTTCTACTTCGCAAACTGACAGCACTGTTACTGTAGATGTTAACTCAGCTGAAAAGAAACCAAATACAAATGTGACACTATCTGCACGTTCTTCAACTTGTCATAACAATAAAAGTAAAAGTCAAGTTTTACTGGCTACTGCATTAATTAAGGTTTATGATAAGAATAACCGCGAATATCTCGCTCGGGCTATACTGGACACGGGCAGTACATCCTGTATAATGACAGATAAGTTATGTGATATATTGAACTTACCTACCGTACAGGTTAATGAATCTGTCCAAGGAATTAACAATTCTAAAACAAACATTAGTAAAATGTGCAGTGTTTCTGTAAAAAATCGTTAAGTGAAAACTTTACTACTAATCTTTGTTGTTTTATTTTACCAAACATAACGGATGAAGTGCCATGTCGTAAATTATCCATAAATAATTTAAATATACCAAGCGACATTTGTTTAGCTGATCCTCATTTCCACACGCCATCGGCAGTGGATCTAATAATAGGGGCAGATGTTTTCTGGGACCTACTGGGGCGGCAAAAAATCAATTTAGGTGAAGGCAAACCAATATTATTTGAATCTAGGCTAGGTTGGCTAGTTTCAGGTCCGTTAATTAACAGTGGCCACGTATCACTTTCACCATCAGTTATTAAAGTTAACATTGCAAATCACAATGTTAGTTCTTCTCACAACCCCACATCAGGAGATGACATTCAAAACCTTTTATCGCGTTTCTGGGAACTGGAAGAAGTTACCAATCAGTCATCTTCATATTCTGATGAAGAAGCTAAGTGTGAAGAACATTTTGTACAAAACACCACTCGAATGGCAGATGGTCGGTTTTTTGTCAGGATACCACTCAAACAATCATACCATACTCTAGGCGACTCACTGGCTAGAGCAAAACATTGTCTCTTTTCGATTGAACGTAGGTTCAAAAGTCAGCCAGCTTTAAAAACACTTTATTGCGATTTCATGAAAGAGTACATCTCATTAGGACGCATGTCTGAGTGTTCCATTGATTCAAAAAAACTGGCATACTTTATTCCACACCATGGTGTTCTGCGCGAGCATAGCATTACCACAAAATTAAGAGTAGTGTTTAATGCCAGCAGTCTTACTACTTCAGGTGTTTCATCTAACAACTTACAAATGGTAGGACCAGTTGTTCAAGACGACCTAATGTCTTTACTTCTTAGGTTCAGAAAACATAAATACATTCTTTCTGCTGATGTAGAAAAAATGTATCGGCAAGTGACTGTGCACCCTGATGACAGACACCTACAAAGAATAATGTGGCGTGAGAACCCTTCAGAGTCTATTAAAACCTATGAATTAAACACTGTGACTTATGGAACAGCAAGTGCACCTTTTTTAACAACTCGGTGTTTGAAACATGTTGGCTTAGATTGTCAGGATGAGAGGATTGCTGGTATTATAATACATGATTTTTATGTCGATGACTTGCTCACAGGTGGGGATACAATATCTGACGTCACAAATATCCGCCAGAAAGTCATTGCCGAGTTGGCTGCCGCTGGTATGCCACTTAGGAAGTGGAAATCCAACAACACGGTAGTTATATCAAACCAAGTCACGAGTTCATCATTAAATTTAAACATTGGTTCAAATGAGCCAAGTAAAACTTTGGGTCTTAACTGGCTAACAGACTCCGATGAGCTCTGTTTTTCAATTAATACGTCAATATCGAATAATGTAACAAAACGTGAAGTTTTGTCAGTTACATCCCAAATATTCGACCCTCTAGGTCTATTGGCCCCTTGTATCATTCCAATGAAAGTAATAATGCAAAAACTTTGGTTACACAAATTATCATGGGATGACTGTTTACCACCAGATGTCGCTAAGACATGGAAAGATATTGTTGATAGGTTATTTATTTTGAATAGTTTACGCATCCCACGTTTAGTTTGTGTTGATTCTTGGAAGGTGATAGAATTACACATATTTAGTGATGCATCACAAACTGCTTATGGTGCATGCATCTATGTAAGGAGTATTAATGACAATAATGATGTTATGGTGCGTTTGCTTACAGCAAAGAGTAGAGTGGCTCCTATCAAACCAACTACAATTCCTCGACTTGAGCTCTGCGCCGCCTTGGTTGGAGTTAGGTTATATAATAAGGTGATTGAGTCACTTGGCGCGCCAATTCAAAGTAGTACGTTTTGGAGTGATTCTACAATAGTGCTGGGGTGGTTGAAAATGTTACCAAGCAAGCTGCAACCATTCGTACGCAATCGTGTAGCAGAAATAGTTGAAAAAACGAATGCCAATAATTGTACCTGGAGACATGTTCCCACACATCTTAACCCCGCTGATCTTGTATCTCGTGGAACTGATGTAAGTCAAATTCAAAGTCATAATTTATGGTGGTCGGGACCTAATTTTTTAAACCAGGATACAAGCGGTTGGCCTTCTTTTCCAACCACCGCAGTAGAATCGCTACCTGAAACTAAAACTGAGATTTCTTTATTAACTACTTCTAAGACTCCGATAACTTTAATTGATTTTAATCGGTTTTCAAACCTTTCTCGCCTTAAACGCACAGTAGCATACACGCTACGATTTATTAATATTTGTAAAAAGCAACCACCAACTACTTTACATCTTAGTGAAGATGAATTACAAAATGCGTTAAACTTAATTGTGAAACACTCTCAAATAGAATCATTTCCCGAATACGAAATATTAATAAAAAATCAGTGCTTACCAAAAGGAAGTCCACTGACTAAACTTAACGTATTTTTAGATAAAAATAAATTAATCCGTGTAGGTGTTCGCTTACAAAATTCTTCATTTTCTTACGAGAAGAAACATCCGTTAGTAATACAGTCCACTCATCGATTTTGTAAACTATTATTTGAATTTAAACATAAAACTCTAATGCATGCAGGACCACAACTACTATTAGCCTGTATACGAGATACTTACTGGCCAATAGGTGGTCGTAACCTGGCTAAATTATGTTATCATCGTTGTGTCATTTGCAGTCGCATTACGGCTAAACCAATTAATCCCATTATGGGAAACTTACCTGAACGACGTGTGGCTTCCGGTGGTCATCCATTCGAAAGTGTTGGGGTTGATTACGCTGGACCTATACTGTCAGCGTCCCGACAAGGTCGGGGATGTAGACTTGTAAAAGTTTACATTGTACTCTTTGTTTGTTTTACAACGAAGGCAGTGCATATTGACTTGGTGGGTGACTTAACCAGTCAAAATTATTTGTCAGCACTTCGTCGTTTTATGTCTCGCAGAGGTAAACCTACGCATATATATTCCGACAACGGAACCTCGTTTGTAGGCGCTTATAACGAAATCGGTAAATTTTTGAAGGCTAACAGCAGTTCGTTGTCTGGTGATATGGCCGATGAAGGGATTAACTTCATTTTTATTCCTCCCTACGCTCCAAATTTCGGTGGTCTTTGGGAGGCAGGTATCAAATCAGTGAAGTTTCATTTAAAAAGAGTAATGGGAAATTGTCATTTAACTTATGAGGAACTATATACAGCACTGGTTCAAATCGAAGCACTCCTGAATTCACGCCCGCTCACGCCGCTGTCATCGGACCCTAATGACCTTCTGCCGCTGACACCTGGACACTTCCTGATAGGACGCACACTCACCTCCTTGCCTGTGTCGTCGTATGAAACTGCTTCCGTTACTCACTTGAAGCGATATGAGAGAATAGAGGCATTACGTCAGCACTTCTGGTCGAGGTGGAATAAAGAATATATCTCTGAACTGCAGCAGCGGACAAAATGGAGGTCTTCAAAGGCGGTCTTAGAGACTGATCGCCTTGTTATAGTAAAGGAAGACAATCTGCCACCATTGAAATGGCGATTAGGCCGGATCTCAGCAGTCTACCCAGGACGTGACGGAATCAGTCGTGTAGCTGAAATTAGAACTGCGAGTGGAATCATCCGGCGTGCATGCAGCAAGATATGCCCACTGCCATTAAATGAAGATTCTGGTTGAAAGAGTGCCTTTCAACGCCCGGGGGCATGTTTAGATTTAGAAACCATTCTACGAAGAATAGTTATACTGTTCCAACTTTGTGCAACTTATTGCATTGAAGATTTCAACAGGCGTTTTTTGTGACGGTGAATTAGTTTTAAGTCTACCTACATGTACTTCTTGTGCTATTTTTGTTCTTCGGAATACATACGCATTTTACAGCTCCTGTCTATATTTTCATTTATTCCTGCTTATTTGCACATCTCAACATCATCAAATATGAAAAATTAAATTTAAGTTCAGACCAAAAAAGTAAAACATATCTGACTTAAAATTGTGTTTAAATAAATAAGTTATAAAATGAACCTTGTGTTATAAAAAGGTTTCTTGATCCAGCGATAAATTCGACTTGTATAATTACAGGGTTTAAATTAAATTGTTTTAGCGGTTCAGTAAGACGTGCCGCTGTCTTTTTTTTGGCCATTCATATCTGCAAGTAATTTCAATAGCTTTTTTTTTTGTTATTGTATCACCGTAGGTACCTACATTTAAAATCCTGAAAATCATGTATAATCGTATCTGAATCACACAATGTTTTTCGAAAAGTGCAAATGCATTTGGCGGTTCATTTTATGAAGTACTAGCTGTGCCCCGCAGTTTCACCCGCAGATGTCTCGATTTCGAAGGAATATCAACATAAAAAGTAACCTATGTTCTAATCCAGGTCATGGTCTACCCATGTGCAAAATTTCATCCAAATCCGTTCTGCCGTTTTAGCGTGAAAGCGTAACAAACAAACATACAAAAAGTCAAATCTTTTCTCTTTTTTAACCTTTTCACCGCCACGGACTTCAATAGAAGTTCAGCTCCCTTGAAATTTTAGTTAGATTTACATGTTTTAATGGCACGTACGCCTTTAAAACAAAATCAATTTCAAAAGGTTAATATTAGCTAAGACAAACCAATTTAGCGACACAAGTTACTTCGTTCGCGCGTCGACGCTGATTGAAGCCAGAGCGCAGTTTTCTACGTGTTGTGACTTACTGCGGACCCCCGCACATACCCGCTCTAACTTCGTGTTTGGTCTTGATTTCAAAAACCTAGTAAGGTGCATGGACCATTTAAAAACCTAGCAAATCTCAGAGACTTACTAGGTTTTGAAATGGTTAAAGTGACTTACTAGGTTTTAAAGTGGTCCCGAGGCAATGAATGGTGCACTTACTAGGTATCGATGCTTATTATATTATCTGCTTAATGTGAGTTTTCAATGCTGGTGTTTTTGCATTTGGTAGGGACTTACTAGATTAGCAAGATTATGCAATAAAACGATTTTTGTAAAAAATGTCCCTTACTAGGTTTTGAAATGGGACAGCCAAATTATTAATATATAGAGGTATGAGGAACAGGGTGTAAAGTTCACTCATACTCTATGGAAAAGGAAGGATCCTCCGACCAGACGGGTGTCGTGTCTGGTGGGCAACTGCCCAACTGTTGATGTCGGGATGTTGTATATATGCTAGTTGCGCGGTAAACTCTGCTTGCGCGATGCAGGATTTTGCGTGACGTCATTGTGACGTGTAGCTCGCATGTGGCGATTGGATGCCGCTACATCACTCCCCCCGGAGACCGGAGGTCGATAGTGGGCTGAGTCTTGTATCTTGCGATGCTTGCCAGGGCCAGTTGAGGTTCCAGTGAGTCGGAACCGGGTGTCGCATAGTTCGCGGTGAGTCGGAACTTTCTGCGAAGATTCCCCAGTGAGTCGGGGTGGCGCTGCGTTATGCTCCAGTGCGTCGGATGTGGTACAGCGCCGGGTTGAGGCTGACTGCTGGCGTCGACCAGGAGAGGGTTTGAAGGCTCTGCTTGTGGACCGGCCGAGAGTGCAGTGTGCTGTGCCAAGGTTGCTGATGAGGCTGAGGGTGATGACCAGGTATGCGCGGTCGCTGCATGCTGGTGGTCAGGATACCCGTTGAAGCCGTGGGTGCTGGCTGGCTGTGTGACTCGCCGCTCGAAAGCTTGAAGGAAGTGATGATGACGTCACGCTGATGTACTTGCACGAAGGCTGCGCTAACGTCCATGTTCGGGGTCACCAGTATAGAGGTATGAGGAACAGGGTGTAAAGTTCACTCATACTCTATGGAAAAGGAAGGATCCTCCGACCAGACGGGTGTCGTGTCTGGTGGGCAACTGCCCAACTGTTGATGTCGGGATGTTGTATATATGCTAGTTGCGCGGTAAACTCTGCTTGCGCGATGCAGGATTTTGCGTGACGTCATTGTGACGTGTAGCTCGCATGTGGCGATTGGATGCCGCTACAAATATACTATAATGTGAGAAATAAAAAAAATCCGCCGGGCCTGAGTAAATTTTGTATGGGCCGTGACTCGTCTTCTTTGATTTTCTTTTCAAATTGTAGCTGAGTTCCCAAGGCGAAGAAGAAGAAGAAGGCAGCATGCCTGATGCTGCCCCGCGGCTGTTCGCTACGGCCGCTGCTGCTATTTACTTATGACATCACTGCTACTGCGGCTCTGCAACTACTTCACTTTTCAAGCTTCTCAAGTACAAAAGTAGAAACTGAAGATCGTTCTTAAAAGCTAATCATTTTATTTTAGATAACTGTTCATTATAGTCTTGCACGACAGCGATGTAAACATATGTACCTATTGTGTTAATTGATAACTGTGTAAACTTTAATATAGAGTGCACTAATTATGAACTATAAAGGTACTTACAAATAAAAATAACTTGGTATGAAATATTTTAAAATTGAATACTTTGTAAGGTTTTTTTTAATAATGAGAAGTGTTTATTATAGTGATACCAGTGGTGTTTAGCTAAATTAACTGTCATTCATTAGGTACAGGTAAACAGAAACAAATAAATTATGGTAAACAAAATAAAACTGTTTTAACCCAAACTGACAAGAGCATTTATTCACGGTTAACATGAAACATTTGAACATGGGGTAAAATGAAATGGAACAAATATATTGTACGGATTGGTGGCATTTGGCATTCAATGTCTTCCTAACATCATGGATAATTTATAAATCTACTGCTTGCTAAAGCTTGCTGTGAGCGCATGAAAGTTTAAATATTTCCTGAATAATGTAGTTGAGACTGGTACCTGAACGATATTTAAAAAAAAAGTAAATCCTCATTGTATTTCATCATCCATTACATCCATTCACAAAATCTTTAATAGGCCTCTCCCTTAAACACTTCAATGCACAGTCTATCTACTTTATAGAACAGCAATATTCTATAAACAACAATTACATAGGTTCCTACAATTCTATTGATAGATGAAGCATATACGCAACTATAAAGTAAACAAAGATACTTTGTATCCTCAGCAAGTAATTTTATTAGGTAGTGTTAGAATTTAGTTAATAATAAGATAGACTATTTATGTTAGAAGTGTATTAATCTATTAATAGTTGTTGTGTTGGTTTGATGACAGTCATTTGTACGTCGGATATGACTGTCATCTTATACTAATAGATGGCGTTACTTGTGGTGTGTTTAATATCCGATTTTGCTAAACATTGATTTTACATTTAAAGTTATGCATCAATTGATTACTGTACGTTATGTAATGTTAAATAATAGTGTTTGAAAGAATTGTAGGATTGTTTCAAATTGTATTTAAAATATAAATTAATAATACTGTTTTACAAAACGAGGTGGCGCGCTACATCCGGTCCCCACTCTTGTTGGTTGCCGGCGTAGCGCGTCAGCTCTGAGAGACAGTCGTTTGCTAACCGTGTTACAAGTAAGTTGATTAAAAGTGAGAAGTAAGTGTGAAAAGTGAGATTTATTTGGGTACCCCCACAGTAGGTAATAGATAAGGTGGATGGACCTTTGATATACTTTTATATAACTACATGCAATTTGCTTATTGTGTTATCTATCAAGCAAAACCAATTTAATGCAAAAGAGTATTTTGAAGGGCTCCACATATTAAAGTAACAACAAACTTTGCAAATAAATAAAATAATATTGGTAATAGGTAGGTACCTTAAACAGACAATGATGTGGAAATTGGTCTGTACGTACCTATGGTGTAGGTAAAGTCCTTAGATAGTCCATTGACATTAACTGCTTCAAAGTGTGCTTTTCTTGGTCTTCCGCTTTAAATTTATTGCTACCTGCTTTTCCAATCCAATGAAGTAAAAGCTGGCCGGGTTGCTGAGATTGTGGCTTATGATAAGTTTGTTACATACGGCACGAAGTAGCAATTTGTCTTTCGTTAAAATGCCGCCAAAATATTTCGTTTCCGAAATATTATAAATTGAAGATATCTTTGATTTAGGTTGTAAGCACTTTTGTAACAGAAGAAAACTTTTACCATAATTTTAACAAATTCACCTCATTGCCTCGATATTTGAAATATCACTAATATTGAGTTATCATTAAAGTTTTACACAAAATTGCATTCACAATTCATCAGGATGACTACCACTTAATTTTTTTCGAAATAATTATGGAGATTATACGTATAAATCCTATATTAAGTTAAAAAGAAAACGATTGAGGGCAGAAGGTTGCCTTCGGTTTCAATGCGACTAGCCGTTGGTTTCATGTCAACAATTTAAGCAAATTGTCGCTTGTCATTTTAGTTACATAATTCGAAAATAGACGTATGCCCAAATTTTCCTGGCATATCGTTCACTCTATAGAGTCTCAAACAGACTGCACTTGGTTTCGCACGAAGGTGGAGTTACGCAATACGAAAGTCGTAAAATTATGGAAACTGCGATAGAAACGAAGCAAACTAGTCGCAATCATTTACCGAAAATGTGTTACGTAATTAGGCTGCAAGACTTTTTTACAGACCACTTAAAGAATTGAGCTGTGAGGTCAGATAAAGCGAAGTCTAAAACTTCACCACTACCACCCTTGACATTATGAATAATGTTGTCAATGGTTTACTAATGTTTCACCAAAACACCATTTCCAAAATTTTAGTTTACAACCAACGTTTCGTATACTATTTATTTCACAAACAACTTATTCCGCAAATGTTTTATTTTATAAACACTCGCTTTACAAACATTTATTTGGCAAATGCTTCTCTTTACAAATGTTTCGGGGATGATATTTAATAATTTATAAAATTTTCATTTAATATTAAAATTCTTTTGTAAAAGTCACGTTTATACTATATATCATTTTATAATATATTTTCTAAACCAGTGACACAATATTTGAAGTGATTATGGAATACAGAGCAGAAAATAACATAGATATTAATAAAAGAATTTGCATATTTAATTATGAAAAAGCGGCTATTTAAGCTTGCGATCAATTTTTGAAAACGTAATCCTACATGGTTGCAATTTCCATTTGGGTCAAATAATTTACAGGCAAGTACTGAAGTTCTTTAAACCTACTAAAGTATTATTTTTTTCTATATAATCTAGTTGTTTCTGGCACTCGCCGGCCGCTGCCGCAGCACTGCTCACTCCGCTCGCTAGGCTTGTGCGTAGGGGTTCACGAGTTTTAATCTAACCTAACCATTTTTTTTTAAATAATTAACCTAATCTAACTGCTGCTTGTGTATGTGAGTTTAAATGTTTGTATACACACCCACAATACAGGAGAAATTCCTAGTGTGGGGCAACGTTTACTTAGTTCGGTTCCGGGTAGCTTACTAAAAATAATCTCTTTTTTTCTATTAGCGCAAATCGTTTCTGGCATATTTTCATTGTATCGTGTATTCCTTTCATGCTAGGACATATATTAGTCAAAAAACATACACCAAATTGTTAACTCCCTATTCCTTATACTTAGAAAGGTACATCGTAAAGAACAACCACATTTTTTTCAATATATCACCTTAAAGTTACGTGGCACGTCTTGACATGGACGAGAGCATGATATAATAATATACTTTTAGACCATGGACGAGAGTATTTTACCGGAGTATAATCATAATCATAAACATTTATTTGTCACAATATGATACATTATATGACAGAGACAGACATAGAAACATGTGCGTCGCTTAGAACGTGATGGAGGAATATCGCGTATTTTACTTTCACTTGTTCTACTGCCTTTGTTAGATTCGTTAAATTCCAATAATCATTTTTAAACTATTCGTAGCTAACATTAGAAGTTGAGTTTATTTAGTTTGTTAACAGATGGTGTTAAATTCAGTAAATTTATGTTATCCATACATTTGGGTCGAGTAGGTATTAAAGTTTTGTATGGGACATCGGATTATTTTTTCGTGATTCCGATGTTGGTCTCGCGGAGAAAGTTGTTCAGTTTGATGCTCTGTACCACACACTTAAACATGACCACACGTTTTTGATACACGCTGTAGAACTGAGCTATTTCTTCTTGGACTTCCCTACTTTGAAATGTGAAGTCTCGCCTCTGGTGCCTACATAATTACATTACTAATTGCAGTACAGCGCTCACTTGGGTACCGTCTGGCGCGTGGAGCGCAACCCTGGCTTCCTGAAGAACTTCCTGACTGTGGGTGACTGGACGGCGCGCGTGTGGAGCGAAGACTGTCGCGAGTCATCCATCTTGTGGACACCGGCCGCGCGCCATCGCATCTGTGACGGTACCTGGAGCCCCAAGAGGTGCCGCCCCCTACCCCTTCTGACCCCGCCGCGTGCCTCACTCTTCACTAACCACCCTTGCGCCGGCAGGTTGTCACTGTTGCTGCTGGCGCAGTACGACGGGCGGCTGTGCCTGTGGGACCTGCTGCGGCGCCATAACGAGCCCGTACTCACCGTGCAGGTGTGCGACGAGCCGCTCGTCTCCGTGCGCGGCCATGAAGCTGTCAGTATCTACTACTTAAGTCTTGCTCTCGTAGCTGTCCAACGCGATCTAACAGCCGTTATCGTCTATATATTTATTTACGGTATTAAGTATCGTCAAAATTACTTAACACTGCAAGATTAATAATACATTATAACTTAAGAAGGAAGTTCCTAAGACAAAAAATTACCTACAACGCGCGCGCGTTGCGTTGCACGCAAGTAATCGTACTAAGCGTGGAGCACTTCCTTCTCTAATAATAACCTGATTTTTGCGTGTGGTAATCCTCATAGGTGTCCTCCGCCGGAGTGCTTATGGCACTCAACTAGCAGCTTACTTAAACGGGCGATTTCATATTTAGCAGATAGATCTTTATGTAAACGGCTATCAATCTTACGTATAAAATACCACATGGCTTACATCTGGGCCCAATTAAATTAATGACATTCCTAGCTGTTTTCGACACTCTGAAATATCTATGTATGCAGATGGTTTAAAGTTTCACAGAATAATTCTGTCCGAGACTCCTCGCTCTTACAATGGATCTTAATAGTCTCAAATAATCCTAATAATAATAATCCTCATGGGTGTCCTCCGCTGGACGCGGGCGGAGGTGTCTGTCAGACTCTCACTGACTAAAACCATTTTTTTTTTTTTTTTTGGGTTGGAAATCATCAAATGACGTCTCCCGCTCTGGGCGGAGCGGAAGGGCGTGTCAGACTCTTACTGACTAAAACCCACCCATGTTCCTTCAGTTGCCTGTGCGCCAGGGCCACGGTAACTCTTTCGAACAATCCGCAGACTGACTAAAACCATACGGTGTTCTTCAACTATGTTTAGTTGTTAAATTCACCCGATGTTAGGGATTGACACTATTGACAGCTCACTGAGAGCCCACTTCACCTAAGTATTCATGGTGCGATTGTTACAGAATGAATCGGCTGTTAACAAACAACTACTTTGTATCTGATAAAAGACCATAATTTTTCCAAAATCATGAGATCGTCTTTGATACGTTGCTTTTATCTTTTTACTCGTCAGCATGGCCAGACAGGGCGAGGGACCGCGGTGGTGGTGCATGTAGCGTTGGATAATAGAAGCATTTGGAAACCAGTAAAAACATTACATAACACATTTTTCCTTGTTCACCTCAACACTGCTCATGTGTTGGATTAAAGCCCCAACACATGAGCAGAGTTATGTGCAAGTGTTATGTAAGCGTGCTTCTTTAGAGCATACGTAGCTATAGTGCGCGCGAAACTAGTTGGCCGCGCCTTAGGTATGTGAGCGGTGGGACGGAGAGGCGGGGGGCGCTTGCTGTCATTACTCAGTGCGGCGCCGTACTTCACGACGGCAACACGCGTTGAAAGTTCTGGCTAGTTTAGACAAAACGCACATGAGATTGCAATAGCGAGATGAGTCCGCCGATAAAAAGACAATCTAAGGAAATAATATTTAAAGTGCATACAAAAAATGCGTTTTTAAAAAAACGGAAATCCGATGTCAATAGTTTAGAATATAAAACTGATGCGAATATACATAAATTAGTAGCAGAAACAACAGGGATATCAGAACGAAGTGTAAGGAGATTGATTGCTGAAAGTAAAACTTCCTTGCAAAATACAGGGGAAGCAAAATTTAGTTCTCCGCGGAGACCAAATGAAATAAAAAAGAAAATACAAGTTGATGATTTTGATTCAGGAGTGATAAGAAGAAAAATCAATCAGTTTTATACAGTAGAGAAAAAAATTCCAAGTCTACGAAAACTAAATGCTGTGTTGAAAGAGGATAATATTTTAGATTGCGGATTAACTTTTTTTACGAGAACTTTTGCACAAACTGGGATATTCATTTAAAAAATGTTAATCGAAGCGATCCCTTTTAATAGACAGACCAAACATTGTTGAATGGCGAGTGAAGTATTTGAGGGCCATAAGAAAATTCAGAGAAGACAAACGAAATATATCTTAGTCTATGCTTAAAAGGTGACTCCAAACCTAACATAGTTATTTACTTAAGTGAGAAAATAAACATTTTTATTTTATATTTATTTATATCCTTTTTGGATGAAACTTACGTTAACCAAAGTCACAAAGTCCAAAAATGTTGGCAATCTTCGTCGGAGCCTGGAATTTATACAGATATAGGCAAAGGAAGGCGTTTAATAATAGTTCACGCTGGTAGCCGGAACGGGTTAGTTGACGATGCTTTGCAAATTTTTAAATCAGATTCAAAATCGGGGGATTATCATGGAGACATGAACTCTACAAATTTTTGCAACTGGGTTGATCGAAAATTAATACCTAAACTTCCACCTAAGTCAGTCATAATTATGGATAATGCTGCCTATCATTGTGTGCAAGTTGAGAAGAAACCGACTATGTCCAGTTTGAAAGTTAATATGCAGAACTGGTTACAAAATCATAACGTGCCATTTTCTCCCATGATGATCAAAGCCGAACTCTTGAGGTTGATTAATACGACCCAATCAGAAAAAAAACTTTTTAGAAAAAAAAAACAACCAACTTCAAAAAAAGACACTACATAGTGAAAAATAACTTTAATATCGGAAGTCGGTGTCCTTGGATCTGACTTTTAGTTTTTTTGCCACCGACTTCCGAAATTAAAGTTATTTTTCACTGTGTAGTGTCTTTTTTTGAAGTTGGTTGTTTTTTTTTTTTGTAAAAAGTTTTATATTTTTCACTTTTTAGTGATTCAATTATTAATTTATCTAAATTACAATAGCCTAATGTCAACTGCTCATCACCTTTTACAAAAGGCTTGTGTTTAAACGCCTACCAGAAAAGTACCTATTTTACTACCAAAAAATTCGAAATACTCACCAAATTGTGTCCACCAGAATGGATAAATGCTCACCAAATTGTGTTTCATAAAGTATTCTAGAAATTAACCTTTTTCCTTTTTTATTTATAAGGCGTAGTCGACGGAGCCCCACTCGGCAGGGCTCCTACTTCTGGGTAGTTTAAAAAAAATTACCACGAAGGGGATGGCGGGGTATTTCAGACCCCGCCATCCCCTTCTAACCTAACCTGTCCGAGTCGGGGTGCTCAAAGTCCCGAGCTCGCTTCGCTCGCTCTTGCATCCTATCCCACCCTTACATTTTGAAGCAAACTTATTTTTGGTGAGCAACTTAAACAAGATTTGGTGAGCATTCATCCATTTTGGTAGGCAAAAGGAATATAAATACAACACCTACAATTATTCTGATGTTTGTATAATTATTTTGGAACTTAAAACGTTGTTCTTTAGGCACCTCGGTATAGAGTGGGTTTATTTTATTTGAAGGTAACATATTTTACTTGGTACTTAGTCTTAGGGTCTACAAAATATTTTGGTGAGCATTTAAATTGTTGCCTTTACAAAATATTCCTTTTTCCGATGTGTTAATTATTGAGTTCTCCTAAAAAAGAACTGAGCTGATGGTGAAGCCAACATCAACTCTAGTTCACCATATGCATTGTCACGAGCAAAAATGGCTTAGCAACCATATTAAAGTAATCGAATCGCAACCCGTGAAATACTTATTATTGAGTAGTTCCGGTGGCCACCTCTGGTCTTCATCATCAGTTCCATTTCGCGGAATGGTGCTTTCTGAGAGCAAATGCATGAGTAACTATAAAAAATACCCAAATCGCTATTGGTGTGCCTATAAAATTTGAGGATTTCCCTCGATTTCCATGGGATCCCTTCATCGGATTCAGACTTGGTAACAATGGGACCACCTCGAGAGTATACCCTTTCAAACAAAAAAAGAATTTTGCAAATCCGTCTATATATGACGGAGTTATGCCCGAACATACATAAAAAAAAAAAATATAAACATCCGAATTGATAACCTCCTCCTTTTTGAAGTCGGTTAAAAATATACACGATTGATGAACTTCTGAAAGCTGCAGGCCATACTGTTCTAAGACTACCTCCATATCATCCAGACCTCAATCCGAACGAGCTTGTGTGGGCAAATATTAAAAACTGCCTGACCAGAGATCACATTAATGCTACATTGGACGAGAAAATTACAATACTAACAAGGCTATTTTCCAAATTCTCTGCCGAACAATGGCAAAAATGCGATGACCACGTACAAAAAACGAACAAGAATACTGGAATCATGATATGAGATTTGATACTATGATGGATGAAATCATTATAAACTTATTCAGAGAGTTCAGAATCAAGTGATTCAGAGGATATGTCAGAGTAATTTATCATTAAAATATGCCAGAATAATTTCATATGCTTAATTCGTTTTTGGTTTATTGTATTATTAATTACAATATAATTAGATTTATTTATTCTTTTCAATAATTGAACAATTATTGTTCACGATATCTCGAGATTGGTCATCACTGTCTAATTTCATGTGCGTTGGGAGCAGTAGGCAACCCGCCCCCTCTCCCCTGTCGCCACCTAAGGCGCGGCCAACTAGTTCCGCGCGCACTATAGTATTTACAATTCATCTATCCAAAAGCTTCTTATAAAAGTATTCACGAATTATTTTCGGCTAAACTCCTGTATCGTTAAATTATATTTCCAATTAACTTACTTAGTTTATGAAGAAAAAAAACACTTCTTACCTACTAATACATACATTTCGTCAATAACGTCTAATTTTTTACTTTACCATCGTGTCCTACGTTTTCAGTAAATGTATGGTCACCTTATTAGAATAGGACACACTACAGTTCAGTTTTCTCCATCGAGACCGACTTTTCAGTGCTTCTAAGCATTCCACTTAAACTATTATAGTACTACTGATTCCATGATGTTCATCAACAGCGCCTCCCTGTCAACATCACTCAAGTGCCAAAGATCTTCGGGTGGTATGTACGCTCTGCAAACCTATTCGATTTACATCCCACACACACGAGTTATTGTTACTGTGTGCGTAAATGAATGAGTCGTTCGGTCGGGTACGAATAGCAAACGCTAAACTGTTTGTGTGCGTATGATATACCCACATATACCAATAACTAATATACCAATGTATAGTAATCATAATTGAATGAATTCCAATATTTCAACAACATAAATATGGATCCCATAGCCGGTTAGTGAAAGCACCAGGCCCTGCAGTCTCGACAAATATAACCACAAAACTCGGTCGTTAAGTATAATCGATGTCAAATTTCTTAATAGATTTTCAACCTTTTACTTTCGAAATAAAGTTGATGTCTATTAAAGGAATTTGACAACGATACGACTTGCGGCCAGGCCCTGCAGTCTCGACATAGATACCGACAAAAATCGGTCGCTAAGTCCAATCGATGTCAAATTTCTGTAATAGATTTTCAACCTTATGCTTTGGACATAAAGTTGAAAATCTATTAAAGAAATTTGACATCGATTGGACTTAACGACAGATTTTTGTCGCTATCTAATGTCGAGACTGCCGGCCCAAGGGCTGGTATAGATAACGACTTAACTTCGTGTTGTAAGTTCAAACCCCGGTAGAGGAATAATGTTTACAGGTTTTTATTTTTTGGCTTAATAAAAGACACCAAGTTTGTGTCAAATAAAATTACTCTAACAAAAATTAAAAAGGTAATTAAATAAAACAAATAAAATGAAATATTTAATTAAATAATCTAGGCTTATCGCTTGGGTCATTAGCAGTGATAGGAATAGGTAGTGCCTATTTGCCTAAACTTCGAAGAACAGAGACGAGACTTCCTTAGGACTACATTTTTTCCGGGACATCTGTCCCGAAATTCGGGACAACACTTTTAAATACATTAAAAAAATATGTTATTTGGAATAAGTAATTCGTCTATATTTACCTAAAGTTTGCGACTAGACATAACATTTATAATTTATAACTCCATAATAATAACTTATCCTCTATGGGCTCTAAAGGAAAAATAAAACATAGAATATTGTTGTAACAAATATATGTATATATATATTATTTTTTAAATATGACGTAATTGGAAAGCATGAAACAAATGTACAGACGGAAAAAAATTAAGTTACAAATTTCTGTTTATCTATCTATGTCCTATTTATTTTACTGACGTTGAGTGATGCAATTTTAACTCAAATCAAAGTACAAATTAACCTTTGAAGTATAACATTTAGGACAATCAGTTTTAATAGTGAACTACTAACTGTTCGGTATTGATACAGATCTTGACGCATTAAAAATTGCTAAGAATTAAATTTGTAAATCTTTATTTATGTTACAAATACCATAAAAAATAAAGAACGATTTTAATTTAATTATCTTGATTCGGTTCGTCAAGTTCAGTATCAGAACCGAAATTTTCTTTGTCAGATGAGTTATCTAAGTTAAAATACACAATCATAATTTTTTCTATATTTTCAACTGTCAGGCGATTTCGTTTTATGTTAAAAATCCATTTATAAGTTGAAAACGACCTTTCAACATCGACTGAGGTTAAAGGCGCGTACATATACACTCGAGAGCAATGAATCCGGGTCACTTAAAGAATGTTAAAAATCTCGGAAACTAAAAATGATAGGTTAATGCAATAAATTGTATTTAATAGACAATGTAATACTCCTTAAACGAAAGTAAAAAAAATATGAGTCACCATACATTTTATTAACACAAAATTACATAAAGAAAAAAACTGCTGATCTCTCCTTAAAACAAAAATAGGAAACATGAAATTTTTGAACTTTATTACGATTTTCTTGAATTTTAATACTTCGTATTGCCTCCTCGTGCTTCCATTACTGCGTTTACGCGGTTTGGCATGCTGTACACCAAGTTCCTTATACGATTTTGGGGAATATTCTCCCATTCCTCTGTGAGAGCAATTTTGAGCTCACGAAGCGTGATTGGGGGAGGGTTTCGTTGTTTTACGCATCTGCCTAGCTCGTCCCAAGCATGCTCGATCGGGTTGATATCCGGGCTGCGCGCTGGCCACTCCATACGAGTAATGTTCATCTCTTGAAGGTAGTCATTCACAATCCTACCTGTATGAGGTCGGGCATTGTCATGCATAAATATAGCATCCTCACCTAAATTGACCATAAATGGACCAACGTGATCATTGAGGATTTCTTCCACATATCTTACGCTAGTTAAAGAGCCGTTTTCTATGATCACCAGCTCTGTGCGACTTTCAGAAGAAATTCCGGCCCACACAAGTACAGACCCACCACCGTAGGCTACTTTTTCTTCGATGCATGCTTGCTTGAATCTTTCCCCTGGTCTTCGATACACTCTGTGTCTTCCATCGTGCTTGTAGAGCATAAATTTTGATTCGTCGGAGAACATAACTTTTGACCAATCTTCAATACTCCAATTTACGTGGCTCTGGGCATATCTTAGTCTTGAAATACGATGCCCACGCTCCAGTTTAGGGCCGTTTGCAGGTCTAAGGGGTTTTAAGTTAGATTCAGCAAGCCGACGTCTTACTGTCCATGCACTTGGGTTACTTCCTCCGAGGCGTCGAAACTGATTTGTGAGTTCAGTTCCTGTGAGAAAGCGATTTCGAAGCATGGTGTTCACCAAGTATCGGTCTTCTCGTGCTGTGGTACACCTGGTTCTGCCCGTTCCTGGTCTGCGTAGGTTAGAACCAGTTTCTTCGTAACGTCGGAGAACTCTTTGTACTGTTGACAGCGACACACCGACAGTCCTGGCTGTATCGCGCTGACTCCGGCCGGTTTCCAGCATTGTAAGTATTGGTGCATTCTTCAGGCGTAAGCGACATAATTTCAGCTTGAATAATGAATATAGAGCACTATCAACATGGTTTATGTACCCACATAAATGACAGATTACAAACAAAAGCAAAACCAAATGCTGTAATTTCGTAGTTCCATCTTCGAAAGTGGCCCTTTTTCAAATTTGATTTTTTTATGATATAACTTTACAATAACTAAGAAGTTTTAATACCTTCATTTAAGGAGTATTACATTGTCTATTAAATACAATTTATTGCATTAACCTAGCATTTTTAGCTTCCGAGATTTTTAGGATTCTTTAAGTGACCCGGATTCACTGCTCTCGAGTGTAGTATGATCGCTCATCCCTTCCTGCTGTTATCGCGTCACATATGTCTCTAATTTTATCTAGATCGGGATTTCTGTCCATGACATTTACAAGTTTATTTTTTATAGGCTCAGACGAACACCAGCTAAGCACAGTTCTCACGTGATCAAATATTTCAATGAATTCCGTTAGAGTTAAATTCGATTTTCGTAATTTCATTAACCCAATTTGTATATCTTTAAAATATTCCTCAATGTAGTCCAAGTCCGATTTAAGTTTTCACACCTAATAGAGAGCGCGTCGGAACTTCTTAAAAGATTTACAATTGTTTTAATTTGATCGTAATATTTTGCATAATATGACACTGCCTCTAACCAAGTACCCCATCTTGTAATAACGGGTTCTGGAGGAAGCGGCATGTGGGGAAAGGTGTTTTTTAACAAGCGCACTCTAATAGGTGACTAGATTTTTTTTTTTACGTTTGCAATTATTTCATCTACATCTGAGTATTCGTAACGTATTTTTTCTGCCACGATATTCAGTGCATGTGATAAGCAAATGACGTGTATCGTGTTGGGCAAATAATTTTTCAGAACACGTACTGTTTTAGCATATATGCTACACTATCAGTGCATAATACAGCAACGTCTCCTACTTTGGATTCATACGAATCGCGCCACATATTTTCAAGGCAGTCTGTTACAAATTGGGCAATTGTGTTCCCATTAACAATTTCTAGTACTTTGCAAGCAACTAAAAATGATTTTTGTCTGATCGCATTTAAAGGTTGTACAAGAAAATGTACCATGTATCTGGCTAAAAAATCAGTTGTCTCGTCTAAAGATACTCACAGCTTTTTTTTTTGCAGTTTGTTCATAAATCGAGTCAATATTTGTTTTAAATATCTTATCTAAATAAACTTTTCTCAGCAATGATTGCTCAGGAACCTTTTGTCGATTTGTACAATTGCAGCAAATATATTTATGGAAGATTTTTTTGAAAGCGGGGTTGTTTACTTGAATCCAAGGTATATTACATAATATGAGAAATTGTACTAGGTCCAAATAAAATTCTTCATTTTGTTTCTTACTTGTCCCTTTGTGTTTCGGACCTTCAATGTGCCTCTTGACACTACTAAGTTTAGCTGTTATACTGCTCTCGCACTTAGAACAGTAAATCATTTTACTGGCCGGGTCGTAATATAATTCAGGATGAAGTCCAATCCAACTTTATACTGTTGCTTCCTTAGGGTTGTTCGTCATCGCCAATCTTAATGGTCTCCAAAAAGAGGTACCTAAAATAAAATAAAATTTTATAGTTTTCCATACCTCAAAAGGAAAAACAAACCCTTATAGACATGGGGAGGTGGAAGGGAAAGCGGGAGGGGCGCGCGCATTCCACCTAGATGCATCGATTGTATCAATTTGAAGATTTTATTATTTCATTTTACGCTCTAATAAAGAAATACGGTTAGAAAATATGAACACGCGTAACGTCATTGTTAATGAAATTGTTTTTTTTCTTCTACAGAGTTACATTTTAGTCAATGAGCAAAGGACATAATCCATTTTGGTACAAATATAAAAAAAAGCCGGCCAGAAAAAGAATATATTTTGATAGAATTCGTCCGCCTTAGCATTTATTTATGACACCAAAGATGTAGCATCACTATGCTTGGTAGTATTTAAGTTCACTTTTATATTTGGAGCATAAATTAAATGCGAATGATGTCCTGTCTTGTACGTAATGGTCCTCAAATATTAAAATAACCATATTTTTTTTCTTTAAATACGTTTCATACACAATAATTATCTTAAAAACTCCACTCAAAAATGTCAAGTTCATACAACTGCAGATCAAGCTAGATTGTCAAATTGCTAGTTTAAGATACAATAATATATACATTTATGTTCTACTTTATATCTAACTTACTGTTTGTTTCCCTACAAGAAATAAAATAAATAACTTTAGTCAAAACATTAAAAAGTAATAAATATTGACTTACCGTATTATTTGATGTAGACAGACAGGAACAATGTTATTGCAGCAAATCGTAATCCATAAATTCAAGCCAAGGTAGTCGTATTAGGAAGAACCAAAAAACGTGCGAGGATCAAAAACAATATTCACAGAAACAATACAGGAAGATGCGCACTTAACAGACCGAAGTACAGGAGTGAAGTGAGGGTAACCTGAGCGCGCCGGCACGCGGGGCGGTAGGGGAAGGTATGTAGACCCTCCCCGCGCCGCACAGGTATGCGACCATGGCGGTTTCTTTTTGTAATTTCTAAGAATAGATAACGAAATGCGCTGCCGTAAAAGTCGTATTGTACTTTCGGTGCAATAAAGATTAAATGATGTTTTTAAAGTTTGTGTGTTACTAAACAATGTGATAAGGCCATTATTTTAATATCATGCACATTTTTAAATATACTTTATAAATATATTTCATTAAGATAAAATACAAATACCGTTTGTTTTTTAAATGATAAATTCGTCCTACTATAGAGAATGCTAAAATTATAAAAATTACCGTTTTATTATTTTAAAGACAAAATGTCTATTTTTTTTCAATAAAATTATTCATTTGAACTTTAGAAATCTCATTAAACGTAGCCGAGAGTGAGCTAGAAAGAAGATATTTACTTCGAAACGTGTACGGCTCCTTATACAAACAATGCGATTCATAGTATTAAGATCAACAAGTCATTTACAAAATAATCTCCAAAATAAAAATTTCAGAAAATTTTATGGTTGTAACGACTGTGAATGTTATTTATTATGTTATGTCTAGTCGCAAACTTTAGGTAAATATAGACGAATCACTTATTCCAAATAACAATTTTTTTTAATGTATTTAAAAGTATAGTCCCGAATTTCGGGACAGATGTCCCGGAAAAAATGTAGTCCTAAGGAAGTCTCCGTTTCTTGTCTCTGTTCTTCGAAGTTTAGGCAAATAGGCACTACCTATTCCTATCACTGGTCATTAGTGAATGAGCCAGCTGGTTTCGACTATTATGTTTCTTACAAAAGTTGGCTTAAGGTTCAATTTGGCATGGGCTATATGTTAGCAAATAAAAAGCTACGTGGGGCTAAATACGTTAGCTGCAATCGGAGGATTAAAAAAAAACCAAAAATTATTTTACTTAATTTATTTAAAATAAAAGAATTACATTAATTATGTGTTAAATTAATCTAAGTGCCTATTCGAAGTATGAATATGGAATGCAATTTTACAGAGCTACAATAATTTGGTAAACTAGGTCCGTGCGTCACAAAGTGCTATCTCAGCTCGCTGTTTCCGTCGTTCGATTAATTTGCAGCGTATGTTTCTATATTAAAAGTATTGAGTGCTGAGTTGGCGATTCCCCTTATGCAGCTGCGCGTAACATCTCCACCCGCAGATCAGGAACTATTTTAGAACTTTGAGAGAAAATGTTGCTGGAACTTGTCCTCTGGGCGCGCGATCCTCTTCTTTTTTTATCAGGTTCCTCGTAAGTGTGTCCCTTGGTATTGGGTGTTTCAGAGCATTTGCAAAACCATTTATTGCGATAGCTCAGTAGGGCTATGATAAGTGCGCCTGCACCTAATAATGCAATGTAGAAAGGTATTGTCGTATGGTATATGACATCTGATTGCAGCTGGTTAAGTTGTATCGGCTGGCTTGTCATGACTTGGTTCTGTATGCTGTGTAGTCCTCTTAAGTCGATTGAACTAAGATGAACTTGGGTTGATGCAGCATCCGGTGTCTCCACGTCGTAAGGAATGTTCATTAATTTCAAAGGTTGTCCTTGTATTACGTCGTCTTCGTTGATTATGGTTAGTTCCTTTGTGCGGAGATAACAGTTGATAGGAATAGTGGCAAGGTAGCTTCCTTGTAGCGAATTGAAATCTTCTCTCCCACATATATTCATCATCTGTATATCATAGAATGAACAGTACTTGATGCGTGTATGAACGCTAACATATTTTCTATTCTAACTAATTCTAGTCTTAAATCTTCTACATTTTCACTTATAATAGATATTAGTTGACCAAACTTTGAATAGGTTATTAAACTTATTGTTGTATAAGTGTTATTTAACAGTAACTCTAAGGTGCTATTGATTTTTCTTTGATTTTCGACTAATTGTATTAGAACGCTATTATGCTTAGACATCCATTCTTTGCTAAGACTGATGTGATTGTTAAATTCATTAACTAACTTATCGTTATTAATCTGTAAAACTTTGATAGCATTTTCGTATTTTAAGGCGTCTGTGTAATCTAGATTTCCGGTTATACTTTTAATTACCGATCCAAGACTGTCTACTAGACCTCTCTTTACACGACCAGGCTCTAAAGATTTTAGCTGATTAGATACTTTGCCAATTTTGTTAGTAAGATAACTAATTTGGAATTCAAATAGTGTATAAGTGTCATTACTAAGCCGACTTTTGTATTCTGATATCTGATGTTCTAGTGTTGTAATTTGATTTTCGATGTCCCTTAGATTTACGTACTGAAGAAATGTATGATGATGAGTGGTCATTCTTGTCGATCCAAGTTTATACGGTAATAAGCCAGGTCCATTGGCCAAGCTTTCAAGTTTTATCTCCGACGACCGGGTCTCGCGAAGTACCAGCAATAGTAGAATCCTGCAACAAGTTAGGTTTCTTAGGGCCTCTTTTTAATCTATTTTTGGCTACGGGCCCACGTTTCTTGGACGTATAAACGTGTATTGGTAAATCGGCCAAAACGGTATCTTGGATATACCGCGGTGCAGTTTTCTGACGGCTTGCAGAGGGGTTCTTAATAAATACCTGTTGTTGAGGAACGTATTCTATTTCAGATTCGCGGTTCTTATTTCTATTTTCTATTAACGCAGTACGATTTGATAGAGAAGTTTCGTTGATAATATTATAGACTTCCTTCATTTGCGCCCTATGGTTATGAACGTACTGTTGTAATGATTGTTGGGTAAAATCTATGTCTAAAATATCGCGTGGATCAAAATGTCCAGTTAGTAAATCGAATGGTCTGCATCTAGTAAAGCTATGTATTGAAGAATTATAACCAATTATAGCATAAGGCATAAGATTTACGATAGGCTCGTCTTTGTGTTGTAACTTTAATATTCTTATATGCTCAAGGATGGTTGAATGGAAACGTTCAATGTTACCGTTATCGTTAGGCGAATGCGGTAAAACCCTATGATGATTTATCTTGTGAAGGCGTGCGAATTCTAGGAACAGTTGATTAGTAAACTCCGTTCCATTGTCAGTCACTAATGTTAAGGGAACTCCATGGTGGGTGCAGTATTGTAATAATGATTGAAGTATACTGATGCCTGTGCCATCTCTAAGATGGTATGCTTGTCCATACTTGGTAAAAACATCTATAAATGTAACATACTTTTCATTGTGAACAGTGAATAAATCCATGTGAACTATTTCGAATGGTTTTGTTGCCGGGGGTACAATATTAAACTGGGGTCTAATAGGTCTTCGGTCATATTTAGCTTGCCCGCAAGTAATGCATTCGTTGATGAATTTAGTTATCTGGTCTTTCATTTTGGGCCAGTAATACTTTCTTGAGAGAGCTAAATAACATTCGGTAATTCCTCGGTGATTAGTTTTGCCGTCATGGTAATGTTGAATTATCTCTTGTTGACGTAGATAATCTTTAACGTTTTCTAATTCTATCTTAGCTAGTACTAAGTTCATAGATGAACTCTTAAACTTGTCCTGTATGACTGGTATAATGGAATACATGGCAAGTGGTGGATTTATTAGGATACCGGTTTTTACTTTTGGGTTCACATACTCTTTGAGGGCATTGACTACGTCTTGCTCTAATTTGGATGATGATATCTGGACTGCTATGCGCGTGTGTGTTTCGAATGGCTTAGTAACTACTGGTTTGCGTTTGACATCTTCTACTATCGTAAAGCATATTTGTCTATGGAATCTGTTAAGGGGTTCGTCTGTGATTGGGACTTCTAATATGGGATTTTCGTGACTGGTGTGTACGGTTGCAGTGGATGAGTTCGCAGATGGCGGGTTTTCTGATGGGTTAGGAATCAAAGAACGTAATTCGTCTATTAAGGTGTTAGTATCTTCATTATGAATCTCCACCCGAGATAAGGCGTCGGCATTCGTATTAGATTTACCTTTCTTATAAATAACGGTGAAATCGTATTCACTAAGTTTCAGCCTCCATCTAGTTAATCGTGAATTGGGTTCCTTAAGGTTCATCATCCACTGTAAAGGTTTATGATCTGTCAGTACTTTAAATCTACGACCAAACAAGTACGGTCTAAAATACTTGGTGGCCCAAACGATGGCAAGAAGTTCTTTTTCTATGGTGCTGTAGTTAAGTTCACTTTCATTCAAAGTTCGGGATGCAAAACACACAGGTTTGTCGGAACCTACAGGTCCTTGAAATAGAATGGCACCAATAGCAACGTTCGAAGAGTCTGTCGTCAGTATGAATTCCTTATCAAAGTCGGGATACTGTAGTATGGGGTCATTTGTTAAGAGAGTCTTGCACTTTTCAAAACTGTTTATATACTCGGAGTCTAATGCGACTTTCCTACCTTTTTTTAAACACGCTGTGAGAGGTTTCGTAATTTTTGCAAAGTCTGGGATAAATTTACGATAATAGCCTACAAGCCCTAAAAATTGCTTTATTTCTTTTGGGGTTTTTGGAATGGGGTATTTTTCTATTGCATGAATTTTATTCGGATTAGGTTTTATTCCTTCACTACTTATTATGTGTCCGAGATAACCAGTTTCATGCCTTAGGAATTCGGACTTATCCATTTGGATTTTAAAGTTTGATTCCCTAAGTCTATTGAAAACTTTCTCAAGATTGGTCATATGCTCTTGTAGTGACGTAGAGAAAACGATCATGTCACCAAGATACACAAGGCATATGTCATTCTGGAGACCTCTGAGGACGTTGTCCATAACCCTTTGAAAAGTGGATGGTGAATTTTTAAGTCCCATGGGCATTCGAAGAAATTCGAAGTGTCCATGTTCGACATTAAAAGCTGTCTTTTGGGTATCCTGAGGGTCCATCTCAACTTGATAGAAGCCGCTAGCCAGATCTAGAGTTGTGAAGTACTGGCACCTGCCTAGTTTGTCAAGAACATCGCTAATATTCGGGATAGGGTATTTGTCGTTGATAGTTTTTTCGTTGACTTTCCTGAAGTCAACTACTAAACGCCATTTTTGTTTGCCTGAGGCGTCCATTTTCTTGGGGACCACCCAAATGGGTGAGCTCCACGCCGAATCTGAAGGCTTTATTATTCCCTGATCTAACATTTTTGAAATCTGATCGCTAACCTCCTGACGATGAATAAACGGGTATCTGTAACTTTTTGTGTAAACCGGAACCTCATCTGTAGTCTTAATACGATGTTTTATTCGATTGGTAAAAGTTAACGCTTCGCCTTCGATGTAAAACACGTCAGCATATTTCGAGCAGAGGGCTATAAGGTTGGCTTTCTCCTCCTCGTTTAAATGATCTGTTCGTAATCGCGTTATCACTTCTTGAACTCGCGTGGTACAATGTTCGGTACGCGTGCACTCGATATTAAATAAACTTGCGTGCGCTGGTCGGTCAAGTGATATTATAATATCATTCGGGCTCGTATTTTCAATCTCTAAGTAGCCGCGATTATTGTCCACAATAGTAAGGCACTCACGTACGGTACAATTGCATATAGTCTGTTCACTGACTAATGCTGCACCGTTTGGGGCGTCGATCGGTATTCTAACTAATTTTGAAGATTGAGCAGGTATTATGTCTTCATATAAGTTCACATTGCAGGAATTATACATACGGATAGGATTTGATGATGAGCGCGTTATTAACCTCTGATCTTTTAAGTCTATCTTGGACTCCCATTTAGTTAGCAAATCTAATCCAATTAAACCGTCAAAATATTCATGAAAACGATATACAAATAACTTGATAAACTCTGGATTGTTAAATTCCGTAAAGCAAGGTAAATTTATAGAATAATTATTTCTACTAATCGCGTGTACATTGGTAACTTCAAATGGGTCGTAATTTAAGGAAAAATTCGGAAAATATTTCTCTACAGCTTCTGGACTTATAAAAGACTGGTTCGCGCCGGTGTCAATTAGTAATTTTAAAGGTGGTTCCGATATTAGTACGTACGGCAACTGACGCTGAGTTTGAAGATTTAATTCTATTTTTGCTTTTTTGTATTCTGTGCCTCCTGAAAATCCTGACTTATCTGACTTGGACTCGGCTGAGGTTCAGCTGAACCCGTAATATTTCCCTGAACACTTATATCGTTTAAACTCGGTTCATGGTTGTACTCTAATGTAGCGAACGGGCTATAATCGTAGTAAATACTATCGTAATTAGAATATTCCGGCTCGTAATAATACTCCGTCGGGTAATATGAGTCGTCGTATGACGCGCACTCATTCATGTTCATTTCTCGAGTTTTAAAGTAGTTAGTTGGTGGCGGATTACCTGAATTTTGCCAATTATGATTTTTGCCTGATAATATGGGTTTAGGTGTAAAATGCTGTACACCGCTCATAGGTTTAGGACCCTGATTTTGAGTTTGCGCCGGCATGTTTCTAGGTGGCAAACGGAACATGTTACTTTGGGCATTATACGCCTGGGGTACCGCACGGAATATTTGCTGCGTACGATTAGGCATGCGATGTTGGGGCTGTTGATTAATAAGGTTAGGGTTGAACCTAAATGGTTGAGGTGGTGGTAGTTGGTTCGGTCTAATTCCTATAGGATTGGGCCAGTTGGGTATTGGTACCGCAAAATTATTACTACGTGGAGAAACTGGGTTGGTATTTGCGTGGGGTGTTACCAGGTTAGAATTCCTTTGGGTAGTGGATTTTGAAAACTCACTACGTTCCTGTAAATATATAACATTAAGTTCTTCCTGTACATATTCAAGGGCCTTTTCAATAGTGTCGGGACGCATGCATCTTATACGGGACCCTAATGGTTCTTTTAACCCTTTTACAAAAGCCTGCATAGTAACTTTTTTATACAGTGTACGTTTCGCTTCCACTGTAGTAGGAATTGGCTCGTGTAATGTTACATACGTCATCATCGTACTAAACAACGTTTGGCATTCCTCATAGAACTCTTGAGGTGTCTTATTTCCTTGCGTAGCTAAAGAAAGGTCTCTATACAAGGCTGTTTCATCCCGTTGATCTGAAAAGTTATTGATTAAGGCTGTCCTAATCCCTTGCCAACTATCAGGTATGCCGTTGGAATTGATGGTACAAGCGGCAGAGCCTTTTATTTTATTTAAGATGCCATTTAATAAGCATAAGTTGTTTAACTCACTACCTGGGGCATTACTAACATACTGGGTTACTATTTGATCACATATTCTAATAAACCTAGTCAAAACATTTGGGTTTCCATCGAATTCCGGGACCATACGAAGGGTCTTGAAAATTGTATCCGGGTCGTGGGCCATAATTACCTTACTTATACTACTAAGCTTACTATCGCTATTTAAATCTCTACTAATATCTATAGCACTCCAGCGAGCCGTACGAGATGCGGGCTCCTGGGAATTGGAACTTTTCGGGTGAAAAATCTTGGAAGTTGGTTGGTAGGTACTAGGACTAAAAAGGAAGCAACACAGGAACAATTCAAGTGTACTCACAAATTTTTCATCTCTGGTTCTCTTGTGAATCGAAGTCTGGATTCTCCTTCCGGAACTGCAGCTGGACCGTAGATTCGGATATTCGGTGCCGGGGCTCGATAGCCACCCAGGCGATTCGCGTACGCGGATATCGATATTAGAGATCCCTAAAGCTCGCGAACCGGCCCGCGAATATCCTACCGACTGCGCCAAATACGTTAGCTGCAATCGGAGGATTTAAAAAAAAACAAAAATTATTTTACTTAATTTATTTAAAATAAAAGAATTACATTAATTATGTGTTAAATTAATCTAAGTGCCTATTCGAAGTATGAATATGGAATGGAATTTTACAGAGCTACAATAATTTGGTAAACTAGGTCCGTGCGTCACAAAGTGCTATCTCAGCTCGCTGTTTCCGTCGTTCGATTCATTTGCAGCGTATGTTTCTATATTAAAAGTATTGAGTGCTGAGTTGGCGATTCCCCTTATGCAGCTGCGCGTAACAGGCTATACAATGATTTAAGTAATGCTAACTATTTTAAACAGATTCCCAAACTTTAGGCTGAGTAGAACACTGCTGTGCTGGTAACTTCTTTACCAGTTTATAAGACAAGAAAAGGTTTTTTTGTTGAATAAGAAAGGACGTAAATATTTTTTCAAAGTAAGTATACAAATTTAAACAAAGTGAAATTGGAGGTGAAGTGAATCAAGATAGTAAGAAATTATGACAACTTCTAACTGCATAACAATAACATCACTTATACTTCTTCCTTATCTGAATTAAAACATTTTTCATAATTAAAAATAACCACATTATTTTCTCAGTACAATTTATATACCTACATGACCTAGCGAACAGAAGTCGCGTTTGTCAGTGAGCGGTGGACAGCAAAATCTTCTGTGCTGGCTTACTAGTACTACAGCGTAAACCAGCTTCATGCAGGTGATTTCGCCCTGTTAGTAAGCACACACTATGTGCTGTTGCAGTTATGAGGGTGGATAAAAACGGATTAGCTCTGTGCCTACCCACGATGTCGTAGTAACGAGCCGAAGAGTTAGCCTTCGGTTTTGACCCTACGTATACGATAGTCTACTTCTCCAGAATCCACATACCGATGTACCCATAACTGCACGGTTCTCCTCTATGGATAAAAAGAAAATAATATTTAAAATAATGAAGTTAAACAATGTTGGATTGGTGGATAAAGCATAGTTAATTAATTAATTACTTATATTGCCTCATAAATTCAAGATGTAATAATTTTATCACAATCAAATTATGACAAAAAATTACTTTAATGTAATATTCTGATATAACTCTCTATTGCAATATTTGACTTTAATTTAGGCATAAGTAAACATGGAAAGGTGAGATAAGAATTTGAGTTGAAATATTACTAACGTAATGAAAATAATGATGTCCTAAGCACCTGTTACTCACCGACATTAATACACGCCTCGCAGTTTCACTAATGGAAAAGTTTTGCTGATGCAAAACAACGATTTCAAATGCTGTATGGTGGGATCAAGTTCAAGCACAATCGGGATCAGGAACATAGAACGCACTGGAATATGAGTAGTAATCAATATACTCAGTACTGCTAATTATACTTGTAGACTGACAACTAAGAACGCTCAGTTTTACGGCTCCGTAGTTCTGACAAGGAACCCTTATAGTTTCGTCATGTCCGTCTGTCTGTCTGTCCGAGGTTTTGCTAAGAGACCGTTAGTACTAGAAAGCTGTAATTTTGTAGGAGTGTGTATATCAATTACGCCGACAAAGTGGTAAATAAATTTTTTGAAAATATTTTTTTTTAGGGTAGCTCCCGTACATGTGAAGTGGGGATGAATATTTTTTTCGTCGTCTACCCCATCGTGTGGCGTATCGTTGAATAGGTCTTCTAAAATGTCTTGGGAGTTGCTGAAATTATTTTGTGATTTAATGCTCATTTCCGAAATATTAAACTTTAAAGTGCAATTTTTTCTGTTTAAATAATTATCTTCGAAGATCAACATTTTGTCATTAGTTTAGTATCGCTATTCGATAACAGATGGCGTTGTGCCGTGACGTCACTTTTGTAGATCGCGGTGTTAAGATTTTCTTGCAAGGTATGACCTCCGTGGTTACGTTATGTGTTAAATATTTGTTTTACTCTGGACACCCTTGTTGTTGTTATTATAACCATTAACTCCTAATATCTTTACCATTACTTATATTCAGAATAAAGAACAACAGAATCGTACTATATTGTGATAACGGGTTACTACGGAACCCTACACTGTGCGTGGCCCGACACGCACTTGGCCGGTTTTTATAAATTAAGGAGAAAGGTAAAAAAAATATATACAAAAATTGTGGGTAGTTATATCTTAAACGGTCAAAATAAATTGGCTGAGAATTCCATGCTCGTGTCTCAAACGTTGTAAATTACTTATCTATGAACGGGATTGAATCGTTAGCAATTCAACTAGCTAATTAATGTTTTAGAAAAATTATGATTACAAAATGAAAGGAATGTTTTGCAACCGAGATTTAAACTTACGACTTCTTGCTCACTAACCAGAGACGTTAGCCATTGTGCCAAACCTGTTACTTTTAACAAGTACGAAATATTATAACTCATTCAATTGTATAAATTAATTATTACTATATATTGGCATTATAGTTATTGCCTATTGGTGCGACATACGCACACTACTGAAAAACAGAACTCGCTCTCGCTCGTGTTATTTAACGTTTGTGTGCGTAACTATTCATACCGACACAGCTATCCATGTGTGGGATGTAAACCCAATAGGTTTGCAGAGTGTACAGTCACGAGCACTAATATGTCAACACTTGGCAACTTTCAATAGCGATTTTTACGTGAAATAACGAATGCAACGCTGAAATGCGACATATTGCATAAACCTATAGGTTTGAAAATACTATGTTCGTAACAACATAAAATTTAATTCAAACAATGAGGAGAAAATCGTTTTTGAATTTATACAAGTGTATACATATTTATGCTCGGGACTGTACATACCACCCGTGGATTGTACGCATGCATTGGCGTTGTACCTACCAGGGTTCTGAATTAAGAATTTGAAGTTGAGAACTTGTCAATCTCTGCTTAGCATATTTACTTAAGGTGATTCATTAATGTAGCCCTCAAAATTCTTTCTTTAAAATCAGATAAGATAAGATTTCTTTATTTGTTTAAACATTGTATACATACAAGAGCATGCAAGATATTACATAGTTTGAGTCCAATCATGTTTAGCCGTAAGTATCGGCGTACTCGTACAAATATTTCCATAACATTAAGAAAAAAATTACATAAAGCAAAATTTAAAAATTACCTACCTAAAATAGTAAAAAAAAAATAATTCAGAAAATTTATAAATTATAAATTATTTTTATGTTATAATTCCATATTCATATAAACGTAATATTAGTGTCAGCAAAAAGATAAAATTATTCAATAAAAAAAAAACTGTTTCGGCTAGAAATTCGGAGACACTATAATATGCTTTTTGCGAAAGAAACATTTTCAATTGACGCTTGAATGCCCTATTATTTAGCTCCTTCCAACGTTTAGGCAATATGTTAAATATAGTAGGCACCACGCAGACGATACTCTTGCGCATGAGTGCCGTTTTTGCTGGGTAGACACGAAGAATGGTCATATCCCGTCTGTTACGCGGTACAACGTCCTGTAGACGTGGAAACAAATTGGGGTTTGTTTTAACAAACATTGCGGTTTCGAGAATATACATATAAGGAAGAGTCAATATATTGTACCTTTTAAGATATAGTTTACACGTATCAACCGTTTTTAGCCCAAACATAGATCGAATGCATCTCTTTTGTGCCATATATGCCGTGTTTGCATCGGTAGAATTTCCCCAAAATATGATGCCGTATCTTAGATGAGACGCAACTAAGCCATGGTAGGCCGCAATCGAGGTATCTACATTCACAACTGCAGCTACAGAGTGCAATACAAATGCAGAACTACAAGTTTTTTTGCAGAGGTTCTCGATTTGTGATTTCTAGTCAAGTTTTTTGTCAATTATTAGTCCAAGGAATTTAGTAATATTTAAGATTTCAACAATTTTATTATCTATATTTATTGCCATATTATCTATAGTCAATCGTTGGCTAAAATGTATGATTTTAGTTTTATCTAAATTAATTTTAAATTATTATTGTTTAACCATTCCATTATCGATGTCAAGGTATTGACAACATGGCAGTTGAGCCTATGTCATGCTCACTTAAATGTCTCACTGTTGGTGGTGCGTGTGTTGGATCATTCGGTTCCCTACAAAATGGTTGAGCTGGAAGGTGCTGATCCACGCGTCATGTTCGTGAACGGGCGCTGTCAGTTGAGACTGGTCATCTCTTAACTGCCACGGCTTATTTTTATTATTAATCTTTTATTTTGATTTGTTTCTTAATATATTTTTTTTCATTGTTCTCGCATATAGAAGCAACAAGAATAATGTACCCAGGATTTTGTAATATCTTGATTTAAAAAGAGTGTCCTTGGAGTTTCTTGCCCGTTGTTCTCCATAGAGATCTACGTTTTGGAATGGGCTTCAACTTTCTGACTAACTGAGCGACTCTTTGACAATTCAAAAGTGCCTGTAAATGGTTTCATTGAAATAAATGCTTTGAGTTGAGTTGATTGTGAATATCAAGTTTATATTGGATCATGTCATTACTATTACTAGAAATTGTTACCGTGCTATCATCTACCAATAACGTCATAGGGTGTGGAATTGATTTTGGCAAGTCATTAATGTATAGTGTAAAAAGTGGAGGTCCCAATACACTACCTTGTGGAACACCAAAAGTAGTTTGACGTTCATCTGATAAGTATATGTCTTCCTTTTTAGTGGTTGGTTTCTAGTGATTTCTGTATTTTGCTTTCTATTGTCTAAATAGGATTTAATTAAATTAAGAACATTACCTCTTATGCCATATGCGTCAAGTATTTTTATTAAAATGTCATGATTTACGTAGTCAAATGCTTGAGTCATGTCGCAGAAGATAGCACATACAGGTGCTTTTTTGTCCACTTTTCTCAGTACCGTTTATAAAAAGCCGTAGATCGCCATATTTATAGTCTTATTTTCGCGAAATGCCTTTTGCTCATTACATATTTTTTTTGTCTATGTAACCGTTTAATTCCTTTTGAATGAATTTCTCAAATATTTTTGAGAAGAAAGGAATCAGAGAAATAGGCCTGTAGAGCTATGAGCTCTCTATCTTTTTTCTTATATAATGACTTAACGATCGCTGTCTTTAGTGCGTCAGGAAACGTGCCAGCTACAATACATAGATTTATAATGTGAGACAAATGGTTGCATCTTTCAGATGCTATAGCTTTAATTACTTTGGTTGATATACCATTATTGTACCCTACGCTATTTGTGTTTTTTAAGGCCATAATAATTTTGTGAGTCTGTTGTGGTGTGCAGGGTTCCATAAACATCGAGTTTTTGTTGTTTAAGATGGGCCGTGTAATTTTATAACTGGACTGGATGAGTTGTATTTTATTAATAAAATAGTCATCAAATTGATTAGCAATTTGTTTCGCATCCGTAATTCTGTCATTATTGATTTTAATTTTCAAAATATAATTTTTAGGTACATCCAATTTACCTTGATTTATTATTTGCCAGGTGGTTTTACATTTACTGTGTGATGTTTTGATATTATAGTTATTTTGTGAACGCTTTGTCAGTCATAATTTTTCTATAAAGCTTAGAGTATTCTTTAAAGCGAGTTCTATTAAATGCATTTGATTTTAATCTGTAGGTCCACAGAAGTTGCCGTTTTTTCTTACTGCAGGATTTAATACCTTTAGATATCCACCTTGGCTTTGTGATTATATTTATTGTAATCATATTCTCAGGAAAACAGAGGTTGTAGAAAAAAGAAAATATATCATGGAATTTGTTGTATGCAATGTTCGGGTCATCCGTTTCATATATTTCGGAGAAATACATTTTGCTCATACAATATTTAAATTTGGTTGTATTTTCCTTGCTGTGATTGTGACTAATAGCTCCGTATTTGTCCATCGTACATGTTTTATTTACCAGGCATTTTAAAATCTGGGCTGTGTAGTTTGAAAGGGCAAACCCTAAGACTTCTGATTTACACCGATTGTTATAATTATGTGTAAAATTATCGATACGTGTCTGACTTTCCGTTCGAGTAGGTTGATTTACTCGTATTGCTACTTTTAGGTTGAAGCTAAGTCTTGTAGAAGACACTCAAACTCCATTGACTGATAATTCCTTTTTAATATGTCTATATTGAAATCGCCGGCTATGACAATATTTTTATAAGCATTCTTTGATAATTCACGTAATACTGTTTCGAATTGATTAAATAAACTATTGAGATTGTTAATATTTGGAATACGGTACACACATACGGTCTTTGACTCCGAAACCCTAAAAATTAAGTTGATAACTACCCTTATTATTTCACTAATAGCGTGTTGTTGCACAGGGCACATTAGTGATATGCGGAAGTGCCAAAGGGAGCATTTACATGCAGGAGCTGTCAGCGAGTCTGGCCGCTGCGGATAAAAATGACAAAGCTCTGCTGACAATGGTAAGTAACGTAGCGGTGTCGCGAGGCGGCATGCGGCAGGCTTGCACCTAGTGACGTGCTCTTGTGCGCAGATTCTGGAGCGCGAGGCCAAGCGCGAGCGCATCCTGGAGGCGCGCACGCGCGAGATCAAACTGAAGCAGCGGCAGGCCGATGAGGGCAGCCCCACGCACTCCGCCTCCGAGATGGACGCCACCATAGGCGACAAGGACCTCGCTGACGCCGCGCTCGAGTTCATGCAGGTCGCCAAGAAGGAGCTCGCCGCGCTCTAGCGCACACCCCCGCACCGCGCAAACTACGCTCCGCACATGGCACCGCACCTTTTGGATGGTCCAATACTACATATTTGCAAGTAAAACGTAGTCCGTCTCATTAAAAAACTAAGGAAAGAAAGTTAAGAAACCGTTGCGCAACTGATTTGCTCGAAACTTCAAAACATTGGAAGCCCTTTCCTGGAGCCGTCATCTACGCATTCTCGTAGATGACGGCCTCGGGAAGGGTCTTTTTAAACCCGTTATGTTGCGCATCTTTTGGTTATCTATATGAAATACGAAACTTGCCAGCAACCACCAGCAACACAGCAGGACGCCGTGGTGCCAGCAACATGTTAGCCACAACACAAAAGCTTTATTCCCTCTGAAATCAAATTTCTAATACAAAGTTGTCAACTTAGACTGTTCTGCATTCACAGCCATTAAACTCGCCTTGGCGAAAATTACCTAGTTTTTCGCAAACCCATTTCTCGTTTAAAATGATCTATGTCAAAAATTTATGAAAATGTAGGTAAACCTGGCTCCTGTTTTAGAATGTTTTCCAAATGTTCATGTCTCAATGTACTCGTATATTTAGGTTCAATTTATTTCGGTTGTGATTAGCTATGTTGAAGTCAGTTTTTGTGTTAAGAGCTTTACTTTATTTAGTATGAATAAAGTTCGAAATCCAAAAACTGGCTCGTTTTGTAATGAAACGGGGTAGGTACGTGTTCTTAGATTTAGATAGAGTCAGCTACACTTTTTATGTATGTTTTTGGCTTATTAAGTAGGTACTGCGAGGTAAGGCAGTAATAATTTAAAAATTATTTAATAAAAATAATTTACCCTAGAGGGACTAGAGTAAATTATTTTTTCATTAATTATACCTACTTACATCTTATTAGTAGATTAATGTAGACAAGTTTTAACAAAAAACTATCTATAGGGTCAAATTGAATTAGCTAGCGAAACTCCGCAGACGTGATGGGTATCGATATAAATATGTAAACATGATAAACAAAAAAAAATAATTTGGTGATTATTTTTTGTGGGGTCATCGACCACAGTTAGTGTATTGTGTGTTGTTTGTGTGTGTTTATGTATGTGTTAAATCTCTAGATTTATATCTGTTATTTTTATGGTGTAGGTACATAATAAAGAGTATTATTACTAAGTATTAAGACTATTATATTCCATTCACTGGAAATATCAGATAAAAATCCGTTTTTTTTTGTGTAAACTTCTCAGACGTGATTGGTATCGATATCTTAACACGATAAAACACATTTTTTCAACTCGTACTTCATGAAACAACACTACCAGTGGTCGTTGACCCCTAAAAAAAACATCAAATTTTTATTTTTTTATTTTGTCGTGTTTAGATATCTATATGTATCACGTCTGCGGAGTTTCGCTAGCTAATTTAATTTGATCCTGTATACTTAATATTATAAAGAGGTGAATTTTGTTTGTTTGTTTGTAAGTTTGTATGTAGGAGGTAATCTCTGGAACTACCGGTCGGGTTTCAAAAATCCTTTTTGCATTTGACAGCTCAAATCTTGAGGAAGGCTATGGGCTATTTAACATCACGCTATGACCGTTAAGAGCCAAGCAAAAAAAAAAACAGAAACAGCACTAAGCGAAAACGAAGTGATAGCGCGGGCAGGTGATACGATGCGACGCACAGTGGGTCGAAACGATGATTTTAGTGACTTAGGGATCAACTTTGTTTTTTTTATTTTTTTCTTTATGCGGATCGATAGAGCTCATTAACCTCAATAATAATTGTTCTGATAATTTTTTTCCTAAACTTGCTCCTTTGGGTGGAAAAATGCATTTTGATATTTTTTTGTATGGAGCGGAACAAATTAAATTAAATTTCTGCCAAGTGGCGTGTGATCCCGCTTTGAAACTATATTTTTCTTAGGGGTTGTCCAGTCTACTATCATTTGATGATTTGAACATTTGCATAAAGTTGCAACACTGCTAGATAAATGGATCGAAAAAAATTAAAAAAATACTTTGAATAAAAAGCTTCATTTTTTTATTTTCGGATGTTCTTTTAAGTTATAATTGATATGGAATAGTAAGTAAAAGCACTTAATAATTCACATAATTACTTAAAGACTAACGACAATACATTTAAAGGTACCTGATTTGCTTGAATTTACTAAGTACGTGTTATTTAAAAATGTGGATCTATTCATTTCTATTTGTTTATTTAATGAACTTATAAAATCTTTTAAATTAGATTTAATACTGAATTGTAAGTAAAGATACATGCAAATACAAATTTACTAAAGGTAAAAACTTAAAACTAACTATATACAACAACAAATTTACTATTTCCTTTCAGTCATGACATACAAACTAATAAAAAAATCAAGAAACTTACAATCTATCAATAATGTTATTCACTATCTTGTAAATTATCTACATCAATAAAATCTAAATCGGATTCTGAAGGAAAACTCAGCAGAGGCTCTTTGACTTTTGGAGAGAGTACCATTCTATTTTGTTTCGCCAATCGAGGCCGTAGACTTGTGATCTTTGGATCAGACGACAAAAGAAGATTGTGTAAAACATCCTCATTTGTCGCCGTTCTACTTACCTTTCTAGAATGACTCTCTATATTTCCTAAAATCTTTATTACGAGCTTCCGCTGCCTCTTCCGACAGTTTCCCTATAGGTATGACACCAAAGTTCTTTATTATGTCACTCTCATGTACCAACAATGTATGTACACTGGAAGGCATATAATACCAGGGATACAAGGTAACATACAATTCTGCCGTATCTTTACAAAATTCAGAAAATTTAGAAAGGTCCACGCGCTCTCCAGATGCAACGGTTTGAAGAATCACGTGAAACCTTTTTATCAAATCTTCACGAATCCCAGTTATGCGGGTTGTTGTTGCTGCATCCCTGAAAAATCTTCTGGCAGTATTGCCATCATTGGTTGTGCCTACTACTTGTTTGACTATGTCGATGAGTAAACCGCATTCCCTCTTAAATGCTTGCTGTATAGCACTCTTTCTAAGGGACAGTTTTTCTTTGTCGTCGCCTCTGCAACTCCATTTTTTGAAGTCCAAACGATAAGCTGCAAAAAAAAGAAATATCACTTAAAAATAATCTCACGGGAAACTACAAACATGAAAAAATATGAAGTAATAAAATTATATTTACCGATATGAAGTAAGCACTCCATGCATCTTATCCAGGCATGTAAGGATGACATACCATACTGGTACATTTCCTCGTTTTTTTCTCTTTTGAGAAAATGCCTCTAAATTGTTCATCTCTGACGGTTTTGCCTTGCAAATATCACAGACAGCTGCAGATGTATCCGACAAATATGATGTTATTTTGCCGTCTATCATCGTCAGGTACAATTGATGCTTAACTTCTACTTGGTGGATTCTTGTTGGCAGACGTCTTTCTATATCTTCTGTTATGTTACCCTTTATAGTTGCCACTGTTGTCTGGGTTTCTTTGGTAAATTTAAACATTATCGGACGACAATAGAAATTCGATGATGGTCGGTCGTTTTCCCAAACAATTATTCCATCAGATTGTTGAAGCCTTATAGGAACTAGACTGGCCATCAATATAGTAGAGTCATCAAACTCTTTCTCAGTATTTTGTTTGTAATTGATTTGACCTAAAGCTCCATCAAAGCCCCATTTGCTTATAAGTAGTAGCTCTGTTGCCGCGTCCAAATCCAAAGCAATTACATCTAAAAGCCTAGAAACCGTCAAGTTGAGTAATGCTTGCAGTTTAATAGCAGCTCCTTCTTCAGTTATGGTTGTCTTCTTTCCCTGGATAACATTTTGACTTTGCTTGCTTAATTTTATAATAAGAAGGGTATAAATCAGACCCATTTTCACTGGCTGCTTCTCTTATGCTTATATATTGCCACTTACTTAATTTAAGTGAAACTAATAAAGCCAGTGCCTTATCGGGTGAATATGTACTACTGTTTGCTTTATTTGCACTTAAACACTGCTTAACTTTTTCTAGATCTTCGGGGTGATTTAGCAAATGGTTCATTATTTTTCCTACATCCTCATTTCCAATGTTTCTTAAACTAGCAATTGTAGTAGCTTTCAGTTCATCCGGAGATAACAAAAGCGATTGGTTTATTTGATCAACGCGTTTTCGTTTTTGCCTGGAGCCCAATTCTTCGAAAGGTTTTCGAGGTGTAAATGTAGATTTTGAAGCTTCTGTAGCAGATGGTGGTAGATTTTCAATATCACAAATCTCGAGCTTTTCCTGTTCAGTGTTCACAGTTTCAGGTATTACTCCTTCGGGCCAGTTTATCACACTTTCTAACCAATCACCATTTCTTCTTAAAAACGGTGCTAACGTGCGACGACCTCGTTCCCATCTTGCACTTAAAGGGCAATGCCCATCACCCATACAAAGAAATGCCTAAAATGAACAACAATGAAATAAAAGCCAAATTGCACTACAAATCGTAGGAAATCCAATGCAATTTCAATAATTATCAAAAAACTAGGTAGAAGCCAGTTCCAAACATTTTTGTACAAAATAGGTTATGTCAAGGTCAAGGATTAATATGCAATAATTACACAACAAAAAAGCATTTAAATTATTCATTAATCATTAAAAAAATATCATCAAGAAATGCAGGAGGATAGATATTGGATTAGTACTGGGCCCATGTTAATACCAATGGTTCGCCGTTTAAATGATGACTACATATTTGTGAATTCTTTGGTACATAATGATAATACAGTCCTTGAAGAGCCACACCTTTAATGAAAGAGGTACTACATGTCTGTCTCTCATATTACGTCCTGGATAGAAACAATGACTTTCGAGTGTCGACTGCTCTTCCATAATTAGGTAACAAGGTGATGGATCTCATTTGAGGAACTTCTTTCTTTTTCTCATTTGAGGAATCTCTATACTTACAGCTTGTGGTGTTATCCATGCCTGTATTAAATAACGTACTTCATCATTTTGCACTGATAAGAGAAAACATCTCATCTTTGCAATATCGAGATAGCAATTAAGATAGATCCATTTGTTTAAATGTACACTGGGCACAAGTCCAAAACAACAGCAGCGTTGTATCTACAGCAGGTTCCGGTCCGTCGTCAAAAAGCCAAGTCGTCATTTAGGCGTATCCAATGTAAGTCCGTGTTCATAAATGGGTACCGTGTGCAGAAGTATAATCAAAATCCTTAATGAATAGCCAGTCGTTGTGAAATATCATAAAAAGCAATCCGTAATTCCGCAAAACATGAATCAAGTAATATAAAAGGTACTCTGTGTCAACTATACAAACGAAAAAATTAAAACCAGTAATGTCAAACTGTCAGTAAGGCAAAAGACATGTTATTCATACAGCCTACGTTACCTTTTTATTTTGAAAATAATTTGATTTTTAATTAATATTGACATGTATATATTATTTTAATTAGATTTAGGTTACATATAGGTCGAGTTATATTAAATTAATGATAACTGTGCACTAATTCTATAAAATAGTTCGTTAAGGATTATTTGATGATTCCTGTTTGCCTGAATGTCACTTACCCATGTCAAATAAACACTAACCTCCAATAAAAAAATAAGAATGAACAATACGGATATCAAGTTAAATATTTTAAAAATCATTATATTTTTACCCTAGATAAACAAACTTGTGAATTATTTCATTATACATAATAAATTCTAAATAGAATTATGGACTATTAGTAGTTTCTGTCCATTTCAGGCATTTTTCGGGCGTTCCCCTTTGAACAAAAGCGCGTACAGAATTTTTGGAGCTTAGCACTGTTCTCTTGCGTCACGTTTATTTTATTTTGTAGGTATTGGAAGAGTTTTTTACAATCTGACAGCGACTTAAGCTGCTCTCTTAAAATCATAAATAAATCTAAATTGTTAACTAAATTTTCCATTACAACGAAAAGGGACGATCACAATCACAATAGATGTTAATAGTAGTACGAATAAACGAACACTAGTAAATATATAATAAATATGGTAATTTTATACTTCCAGTGACAATCAAATGTTTACTAATATTTCTACTACCCTCATTAACATTAAAGTAATGACTAAAAGTGAAAAACATTGTTTTTTATAAAGTAAAAAGTCAAGCTAATTACAGTCAATAGAAATTTATAGATAAATGATATCTACATTTTTAAGTAATACGTAATTAGTAAATTTAAGCTAATAACGAACCTTAATATATTGTCGTTAGTTGTTAATTAATTATGTGAATTATTAAGTGCTTTTACTTGCTATTCCATATAAATTTTAACTTAAAAGAACTTGAGAAAATAAAAATTATTCAATGTATTTTTTCATTTTTTTCGATTCATTTATTTGGCAGTGTTGCAACTTTATGCAAATGTTCTTAGCATCAAATGATAGTAGACTGGGCAAGCTTTAAGAAAAATATAGTTTCAAAGCGGGATCACTCACCACTTAGCAAGAATTTAATTTAATTTGATCCGCTCCATACAAAAATATCATAAAATGCATTTTTCCACTTAAAGGAGCAAGTTTAGGAAAAAAAGCATCAGAACAATTATTATTGAAGTTAATGAGTTCTATCGATCCGCATAAAGAAAAAAGTAAAAAAACAAAGTTGATCCCTAAGTCACTAAAATCATCGTTTCGACCCACTGTGCGACGGGCTGGGTCGGGGAACAAGAAGTTTCACGCGGACGAAGTCGCGGCAGAAGCTAGTACAATATAAAATTATGTTATTTTTTACATACATACAAAAAAGTCCATAATGATGAATTTTTCACACAGTTTTATAAATTACTACTACCTATCTTATTCATAATAATATACATAATTCCGTTGAAAAAACCTTCACTAGGATTCTTAGCACATTTGTCTTTATTATTATTATTTTGTCTTATTTTATTGGGCTATATCAGGTAACACTATCTACTACAGCAACGAGTTTGTTACGTACTTGAATTGAATCTCATTTTTAAGGACCTCATCTGAAAAATAAAGTCTGCTTTGGAGAGAATAGGTTGAGCAGTTGAACACAATGAAGCGCAACAGCGTAACATACTCGTAGTCGAAAGTCGTTTCATGTCGATTCTTTTCAGAACAAATTCAATTATTATAGAAATCTATTAAATAGCGCTAACTTAGCAAAGAAGTGTAACAGCGTATTTCAGATTTAATAAAAATACAAGATTTATTTTTTATTTTTTATTATTTGTATTATAGGGTTTTATTCGACTGACACGTCTCGAAACGACATTTTAATTAAAGTCAAAGTCAAATCATTTATTTCAAATAGGCACATAAAAGGCACTTTTGAATGTCAAAATTTACAAAAAAATAGAATTGATTCTGGTTGCCCTTCCAAAAGGTAGTTTCGTATGGATAAGAATGGGCAAACACAAAAACTCAAAGCATTTATTTAAATTAAACCATTTACAGGCACTTTTGAATTGTCAAAGAGTCGGTCAGTTAGTCAGAAAAGGACAATGGCAACCGCCCAAACAAAATTTTGTTGACATTTTTTTTTGCGTCTGCCTATGAAAAATATGTAAAAATACAGAGTTCGAATCTCTAAACAGTTTTGTCTTCAGACATACTTTTATAGGAAGTCAGGAATTAAAGATATTCCAGTTTGAAGTTCTAAAGGTTATGTCTAGTCAACAACAGACCCTAATCGAAAAATAAATATAGAAATACTACTTACCACTTAAAATATAATTCATAGAAATGTATTTTTTTTGCAAAATAAACTACGGACTACGGCTTCAGAATTATAAGTCTAGCCGATCGCGACGTGCGAAGGTCTGCCACATAGCCCACATGCGACGTAGGTACTTTACTTTGGCTAATCGGGACGCCAACGCTACCAGGCAGTGCTCGACAGAGTCTACAATATAATGCTCGAGTAAAGAGGGTAAAAGCAGACCAGTCCGATCACTATGTATGGCTAGCCGATCCCTTAGGAGAAGCGAGCTAAATACCTAGATATGGTCCTCGACCACCACCTTACCTTCAGTGAGCACATAAGGATGGCTCGCTCGCGCGCCGCCTTCGCTCTCGGTAGACTTCAATCCCTATTAACCGCCCGCAGTAAATTGTCTCTCAAATCCAAATTGCGCAACTACACCGCAGTCATCCGTCCCATCATGATCTATGCCTGCGATGTATTTGCACACGCAAAGCCCCACCATCTTCATAGGATGCAGACCCTACAGAACCGTTTCCTCAGAAAGGTTACGGGAGCCCCCGTCTATGTCCAAAGTGTGAATCTTCACTTAGACCTCCGAATTCCCACCATCCAACAGTTCATGAAACGCCTTTCAAAGCGTTTCTTCGACTGCGGCATAAAACACCCCAACCCCCTAATTAAAGCAGCCGCCTGCTACACTCCCTCTCGCATTAGTAAAATTCGCCGCCCGAGGCATACCTTAGTCGACCCCGACGACGCCACTACCCTCCTCCAGTAGAGTAGTAAGGCCACCAGTACTTTAAAGATACACAAACACAGACCGTCGTTCTTCCGTCCTCGCCGCCGAGGCCCGCCGCGACGTTCCAATCCACGTCCGCCCCGACCCTTGCTAGAGCCAGCCCGCGCCGCTGAACCTGTAGCTTTAAATTCGTCCCCTAATAATAATTCCGATCCAGCCTGTCCCTTGCTGCCCTCTCCCAGCGTAGCCCTAAACCGAGGCTCGTACCCCGCAGCGGGTGCCCTTAGCGTGTTGTCGCCTAGTTTGTAAGTCTTCTATGGCAACCACAGACATGTCCAGTTAAGCAGTCGACAACCTCCTAGGTTGACCTGCGAGAAGCCAATCACAAAAAAAAGAGTAAAAGCAGAGTTGGTCGGTGGCAGTCAAGCAGTGAACACGTTTAGAAACCGTCGCGTGTTCTGCACAGAACACTATTACTCCTTGGCGTTGTGTACTTATAGTTGTGTCGTGTACCTACAGTGTGTGATTCGGTAGTGTGATTAATTTGTTCGTAAATTATAATTTGGTTTGAACAGCAAACGGTCTTTCTATTGCGCAATAACCAACACTTCCCATAGTACGCCCACAGTAGTTAAAATATGGCTAATGACAACGAGACAGACGTACCTTCTCCGTCATATATATATGATTCATTATATGGTACGGGTATAGGGGATAGATTAAAAAAAACAAACTATGTATATTTTTTAATAAATATTGCTCATCATTCACAACATCAGTAAGAAAACCTGCAGGTGCTAATTTATTTGGGTAATGTCTGGCCCATCCTAGATACCATAATTACAGTGATTGTATATTGCAGCCATTGCAAGATCTCTGCATGCCTCGGAGACATAGTCATCTTCCAAAATCTAAAAAACATAAACGATAATACTCTTAATAAGTTAGAATGATTTATTAATATTTCTAGACCAATGTCATAGACGTACTTAGTAATTAAAAACTTGTCAATTGTAGTTCAAGATATTTATGGTAAAAGCAAAATACGTTACTCTTATTAAAAAAAAAACACTCCTTTGACCTTTATTTATTACAAAGCTTTAAACGGCTACATATTTCATTTAAAATCATGATTTTTAATAGTTGGCCACTAACAGAAATCAAACAATGTTTTCAGCTAGGGTAAATAATCTTGTACTATACGTGTTACACAGTTTTATGCAATGTAGATAATCACTATCTTGTAACGACTAGTCGCCCGAAATACTTACAATTTGAGGGTATACCCAGCTGCAGATTAAAGCAGCGACTATCGTATAAGTGCCAATGTCGGGTATCGGCGCAATTTATTTACACATGATGTTGCAGTAGACATACATGATGCGTGTAAGCTTGTAGGCCTTACACGGCTTCCCATCGTGGTAAACAAATAGATGTACACACAACAAAATCCAAGATATCAGGCAGAATCGTAATCCAGAGCCACAGAAAAATGTCGTCCTATAGGCAAATAATCAGAATCCTTAGGCAAGCACTAGTTAACAGTAAATCTCAGAGCCCATAAGCAGAAGCAGTCGATAAAGTAGAAAATCACGGCAAATCGATGGGAAACACAAAATAACGAGAAACACGCGCAAGCCACAAACGACAAGTTGTCAGAAAATTGTACTCTGTGGTTGTCAGTAGGTCGGCCGGTTGATTGACAGAAGAAATGTCATCTGTTTTTTGTTGGCGATGTTGCCATACTCGAATTACACTAATTTCCGTGATGTCAAATGATGACCGCTTTATTCTAAGCACAAACAATTATATTTATGTTCATATTTATATTCTGATGCAGAAATTTATTTAATAAGTATATTAATGCAATACGTAAAGCAAAGCATTTTATGTAACTTGCCAAGATTTTTATTACATGGCAACATTAAAAATTCAGCTTAGCCAAAAGTTATGAAGTCAAGCCAGAAAAAGAAAACTACGCCATGATTATTTTTATCATTAAGAAACTAGTCAACTAAGTATTCATTAATGACGATTTTTTTGCCAGACTTCGATAGGCCAAAAGCTTGATTTGATAAAACTTAGTAAATTATTTCGTCGGTATCTATCACGGTCACATAAGTAGACGCTTACTAATTCTATTAACAATTTCCTCGCCATTGTTCTTTAAGCCTATTCCAAAACGTAGATCTATATGGAGAACAACGGGCAAGAAACTCCAAGGACACTCTTTTTAAATCAAGATAGTACAAAATCCTGGGTACATTATTCGTGTTGCTTCTATATGCGAGAACAATGAAAAATATATGTATATATTAAGAAACAATTCAAAATATAGGATTAACCATAAAAATAAGCCGTGGAAGTTAAGAGATGACCAGTCTTAAGTGACTATTTTTCTTTCTTTTCTTTCTTTTTTTTAAGTGAGCATGACATGGTCTCAACTGCCATGCTGTCAAGTCAACATAATTATATAATAAACTCATATTTACAAAATTTTAAAAATGCTTCTAAATTATACAAAACTATAGTTTACATTAAAACAATATTTGAGCGATGAATAAACTTTTACTACATAAAAGAAAAGAATCATTAAAATATCTATTGCAGTTATTCAATAATAAAACATATTTAATAAAAAATAAACAAACATTAAGTTCGCAATGTCAGAAAAATAAAAGGGAGAATAAGAAAGGAGTATCTCTTCCAAACATTCAAAGAACAATGGCAGGTTCCCATGCATTGTTTTATTTGTAATGGTTTTACTACGTTTTTAAATGAAAAATATCTGACTAAACTCAGCGTCATTTTCTGAGCTAGTTTGTATATGCAAGATTTTTTGTTAGAGAAGGCGGAGATTAATAGATATTCAGTGTTGAACACTGAACAAAACAAGACAGAGCGCAAGCTTCTTGATGGCGTCTTATCAAGACTGTCAAGAGTTGTAAACTGTCAACGGTTGTCAATATCAACAACCAAGCTAAATTTTTAAAGACTTTGAATAGTACTAGTCTTTTAAGTTCAGAATTGCCATAACGTTTGATATTTTTCCCACTTTTCTTCAATATTCTTATCTAAGTAAGAACACAGCATAAACTTAGATATAGATAGGTACACCAAAATAAATGCGTTAATTATTCATTTAATCCACGTCAATATAATAAAAAACTAAAAATAATAACAACACCACGACAATTACGCTATACGTACTATTTAGGAAAATAAATATAAAATGGCAATAATAAACCAATCCAACCAACAATTTCCTAATCTTTTAGAACGGAATAGTCGAATAACTTTTCATTAAACATTATTTTTTTACTCGGCCTGAACTAGATAATATGATACTTCTAAAAATTAATTAAATTTATTTCGTATAAGTGTCACTTTTAGACGGTCAAATTTATTTATTTCAAATAAGATTTCGCCATTGTTCTCTTAACTAGTGCGCCCAAGTGGCTGTGGAGCAGGACCAGCATTAAGCCAAGCATTTTTATCTACGATATAGTCATTAAACTTATAATATGCTTGTCTACATAGTGTGCGTTTAATGCATGTTTTAAATTTCGTCTCATTTAGTTGAAGAATATCGAGTGGTATTTTATTATAACATTTTACACAGTACCCCATAAAAGAATGAGGTACTTTAGACAACCAAACGTGGTTGATCTAATTTGTTCCTATTTCTAGTGCCATTATGCCTTTCACTTTCTGCCTTTCATTGTCACTTATCTTACTAAAAAGATGTAGATTTTTTCGAACATACTGCAGCGTAGAACTGACTGCTAACACGCCGGGGACTCGAACCCCGGCGTGAGGTAGCTAAAAATCAAACTCACGCAGCGAATACACGTAAAATTTATTATTATAACAAAAATCATTCGAAATAAAGATTAATAGAATAAAAGCCAAAAATAGTAAATTAAAATTCAGTCGTTGGAATTTTAAAAAGCTAAATGCAAAAAAAAAAATATCACAACAAGATTTTCAGAGAAAAAACTTACGATGTTACCAAATATTTAGGATCTTAAAAGTATTCTGAAGAATTTAAATTCGATTACAATCGTACGAAATTCGTGCCGCTCTATAAAGTGTTTTACACAAATAAGCACAAGATTAAGGTTTTTCTGTACATAATTCGTTAAGATAACTTTTAAAAAGATTATATAAGATCTGATGAAGAGAATTTAGGAAAGCACCTTAAAAATAGAATGTCACACGTCGATGTAGCACAGAACACTTCGACTATACTGATGCTTGGGCGTTATTGCGCCACACAAATAACTTATTTAGCACCTGATGTCCAAGCTACTGGATCTGTGTCGTCGACCTTGCTCGGCAACGATCCCGTGCTTCTCTCCGCAAGCTCGCTCGGACTTCGGCAGCCGGCAGACGATGGAAGAAGACAGGCGAACAATAAATAGCAGGGTAAGCCAAAGTCAAATCATTTATTTCAATAGGCACATAAAGTAAGGCCAAAAAATGTGGCCTTTCAAACAATCTAAGGAAAAGGAAATCTTATTAGATTAAAGAACAAGGCATAAGTTACAAGAATACTGAACCTATAAAGGAATTACTCACCAAAAGAAAAAGTGACGATAAATTCCAGGGAACGTATACTCGATCGAGATATCCGCTGAATACTCACATATCGTGGTTAAACATTAATAACTTCAAATTCAAATTCGAAAAAAGATTCAATATTATTTAAAAATTATAACAATTCTCTTGGAATTCTAAAGACAGAATGCCTTCAATTTTTTTTCTTCTTGACATTGTTCAGATCAATGGTCAATTTTTGAATAATCAAAAAAAAACTACACGAAAAAGTAAAAAGCTGACTGAATGACTCGTAAAAAGAATTTAATCGACATGACAACAAAAAGTATGTAATTGCAGGAATTATACTGCAATACATAATGTTTTCATATATACAAGGTGCAATTGAAGTCATGGGCAATATTATAAACTAAGCCACTACTCATGACACTATTTGCTTTAGGGCTACTACTCGTATTAAGCAAATTAAAAATATTATTAATGCAAGTATGGAAAACCTTAAAATGTAGTAAGTTATATTGCAAAAGGCTATTATTGCAAATAAACACTAAAAATAATAAAAATAAAATACTTCATAAACGCCGATAAATCTTGAAGTATCAAAATATTATAGCCCAGTACAGAGCGGAAAGAAAAGTAGGTATATAGAGGTATGAGGAACAGGGCTCAAGGAACAAGCTCTCTCATACTTCCATAGAAAAGGGAGGATCCTCCGACCAGACGGGTGTCGTGTCTGGTGGGCAACTGCCAGACGATTGATGTCGGGATGTTGTATATTTGCTAGTTGCGCGGTAAACTCTGCTTCCGCGATGCAGGAATTTGCGTGACGTCAGTGTGATGTGTAGCTCGCATGTGGCGTTTGTAGATGCCGCTACATCACTCCCCCCCGGAGACCGGAGGTCGATAGTGGGCTGAGTCTTGTATCTTGCGATGCTTGCCAGGGCTAGTTGAGGTTCCAGTAGGTCGGAACCGGGTGTCGCATAGTTCGCGGTGAGTCGGAACTGTCTGCGAAGATACCCCAGTGAGTCGGGGTGGCGCTGCGTTATGCTCCAGTGCGTCGGATGTGGTACAGCGCCGCCAAATTGTGGCTGACTGCTGGCGTCGACCAGGAGAGGGTTTGAAGGCTCTGCTTGTGGACCGGCCGAGAGTGCAGTGTGCTGTGCCAAGGTTGCTGATGAGGCTGAGGGTGATGACCAGGTATACGCGGTCGCGGCATGCTGGTGGTCAGGACACCCGTTGAAGCCGTGGGTGCTGGCTGGCTGTGTGACTCGCCGCTCGAAAGCTTGAAGGAAGTGATGATGACGTCACCCTGATGTAGATGCACGAAGGCTGCGCTGACGATCACGTCGGGGTCACCAGTATAGAGGTATGAGGAACAGGGTGTAAAGCTCTCTCATACCTCCATAGAAAAAGGAGGATCCTCCGACCAGACGGGTGTCGTGTCTGGTGGGCAACTGCCCGACGATTGATGTCGGGATGTTGTATATATGCTAGTTGCGCGATAAACTCTGCTTGCGCGATGCAGGATTTTGCGTGACGTCAGTGTGATGTGTAGCTCGCATGTGGCGTTTGTCGATGTCGCTACAGGTAAACAGACATCAAATAATAATAATAGCTAGGTTCATTGCGGCCGATCGGCACGCGGCATCAAAGAATAGACTAAGCCGCCCGCCCCGCACTCTCTCCGTCCCGCTCTCCCTCACTCTCAAAAATACGAATACCATCCCCGCGCGGGGGCGGCCTCCCAATCCAGTGACAAAACGACTGCACAGGTGTGTTGACGCATGTTATTGATTTACGATTGATCCGGACGTAATCGCCGCACGCGCCTCGCTCTTCTTACCCTTGGATTGCAGTGCATTAAATGTTAGTGGACTAATTGTGAACACGATGCCTCGACCGCGTAATGTGCAGGCTAGGTACACAAACCAACAATACCTACAAATGGTTTTACTTTACAATGGCACAAGTTTATTACGAGCTCGTGAAATGTTCCATCGCCGCTACCCGAACGTCCCTATTCCTTCTCGGGGTCTCATTTTAAGAACGACGCAGAACCTATTGGATTATTCGTCTTTTCACGTGCCGGCACATGCACAAGCGCGTGGAAGAGCGCCTGTTTATCCTATTTCGCTTTACCGTCAAATAAGAAGGTTTTTTCGAAATAATCCACAAGCTAGCACCCGACAAGCGGCGCGACGCTTTGTTGTTAGCCACTATTATGTTTGGAAACTGTTAAACAGTTCTGGTCGGCTCCCATTCCACTTTCAAAAGGTGCAAGAATTAACATTGGCGGATTACACACCCCGGCGAGAGTTTTGTAACTTGCTTTTACAAAAATTTAATAATAACATTTTGTGGACTGATGAAGCCACTTTCACCAGAATCGGACTATTCAACAGTCGTAACGAACATTGTTGGAGCGGACGCGGACGCAACCCCCATGTAACACGCCGTGACGGTTTTCAACATCGTTTTACTGTAAATGTCTGGGCGGGCATTTTAAACGAAATGATAATCGGACCGTACTTCATTGAAGGAAGCCTAACCGGAACAAACTACTTACAGTTGTTGAGGGAAGTTGTGGCAGAGCATGAACTTGAGGAAGTACCTAATCTGTACTATCAATCAGCACGACGGTGCCCCGGCGCATTTCCGACGCGATGTTCGTGCCTATCTTACCGAAACTTTTGGCGAGCGATGGATAGGTCGCGGTGGGCCCGTGGCTTGGCCAGCGAGGTCACCGGATTTAACACCCCTAGACTTTTACTTATGGGGTGAAATTAAAAGAATTGTGTATGAGCGGGAAAGTGAGTCGAGAGACGATTTAAAAAACAAAATTATTAACGCATTCGAAATAGTGAAGTCACAGGAATTTGTGTTGACCAGAGTGAAAGACAATCACAGACGTCGGGCTCAGTTGTGTATTGAAAAAGGCGGTGGACATTTTGAACATCTTTTAAAATATGTGTAGGTAAGTGCTAGTTAGTAATTTAGTTAAACTTATTGTAAATACAGATCGTGATTCCTGAATAATTATTGTAAATACTGTGATGCCAACTTTGTAAATACGCCAAAACTACAGGAAATTAATGTTTCCTACACATTTATTTTATTTTAATGTGGGTTAGTTATCGTAGTTTTGATCGTCTTAAGCCGGCAAAGTATGAAGGGTAAGTTGGAATGAATTGGAATTCAAATCCTGAGCAACTTACTTATGTCACGTGAGTCAAGCGAGGTCAAGGAGTTCACGGGCCTACCGCCCGCACGGCGCGCGGCGTAGTCTACCTACAGCAGCATTCGCTAGTATCGTGATGCGCGACTTTGATACTTTATAAGACTTGTACATTTTAAAGGTTTTCCATACTTGCATTAATTATATTTTTGATTTGCGTAATAGTAGCCCTAATGCAATTAGTATCATGAGTAGTGTATTGCTCATGACTTCAATTGCACCCCGTATATTGACAAGGTACCGTCATGATGTTAATTTTTTTAAACAGTTTCCTTAGAGATTCGCGTTTGCGGAGGTTGTAGATGGCTCTGACAGCCCTCTTTTGCAGAATAAAGAAAGAATCAATATCTGCAGCCCGTCCCCACAGCAGAATACCGTAAGAAACAATGCTATGAAAGTAAACAAAATATACTAGTCTCGCAGTATCCACGTCTGTTAATTGACGGATTTTCCACACAGCGTAAGCGGCTGAACTTAGCCGCCCTGCAAGTGATGTTAAGTGAGGACCCCACTGTAGCTTTGAATCAAGCGTGATCCCCAGGAAAACCGTTTTTTCGACGTTTTCTAGTAGCTCCTTATTCAATACAACGTGACATTAACTACTTCTAACATTCGGTAACGCGAATCTTATGCATTTAGTTTTCTTCTCATTTAATACCAAATTATTTACAGTAAACCAATTATGAACCTTAAGCATAGCGTTATTTACGTCGTCAAGCTCATGTGCATGTCTGTTTATTTTAAAAATCAGTGATGTATCATCAGCAAATAACACCATTTGAGGTCGGTTTTTCAGTAAATGAGGTAAATCATTTATATATACTAAAAAGAGGAACAGACCCAATATTGAGCCCTGCGGTACACCCATTTTGACTTTTAAGTCCAATGAATTCACACCGTTTATTTGCACTTGCTGCAGTCAATCATTCAAATATGATTTTACTAAACTAAGCGCAAGTTTACCCAGTCCGTAATGCTTAAGTTTCAAGAGCAGTTTTTCGTGATTCACTCAATCAAGTGCCTTCGATAGGTCGCAAAAGATGCCTATAGCATCTTTCTACATCTGTTAACTGTCTTGTCTTCCTAAAATCATATGCGGCCGACCTTAACCGCCCCGCAAGAGATGTTATATGGGGTCCCCATTGTAATTTCTCGTCTAGTATGTTTCCCAGGAAAACCGCCTATTTAATAAATTTTAGTTTTTCTCCATTCAATATGATGCCATATTTGCAACTTCTAACATTAGGTAATTTAAATCTAATGCATTTGGTTTTTTTTTTCATTTAGTACCAAATTATTTACCATAAACCAATCCTGGACCTGAAGAATAGAGTTATTCACATCGTCAAGATTTTGTGACCGTCGGTTTACTTTAAAGATCAATAATGTGTCATCTGCAAATAACACCATCTTCGGTTGATTCTGCAAAAATTGGGGTAAATCATTAATGTAAACTAAAAAGAGGGATGGACCCAATAACGAACCTTGAGGAACGCCCGTTGTCATTTCAGACCCTAATGAGTTCATGCTGTTTACTTGAACTTTAACCTATCTATCTTTCAGGTATGACCTTAGTGGATCAAGAGCTGTATTCCTAATCCCGTAGTGCTCTAGTTTCAGCAGAAGTGTCTCATGGTTTACGCAATCGAACGCCTTAGAGAGGTCGCAAAAGATTCCAATGGCATCTTGTGCTCCTTCCCAGGCGTTAAAAATGTTCTTTATTAGGTTGACACCAGCATCAATGGTACAACACCCTTTGATGAAACCGTAAACCGTTCATGAAAGATGGATTTTTTATTAAAGTGACGTAACATTTGATTAAGCATTAATTTTTCAAACACCTTACTGAGAACTGGCAGAATTGACACAGGCCTATAATTGTTGGGTTCTTTATTATCACCGGATTTGAACAATGGAACTAATTTACTGTGTCTCATAAGATCCGGAAAGACTCCTTGGTCTACACTGGTGTTAAATATGAAAGCTAAATAAGGAGCAATAGTATCGATGAGAGATCTACAGACTTTTACAGACATTCCCCAGAGATCCTCTGTTGATTTAATTTTAAGATCTTTAAAAGCTTTTATAACAGCTCGGGGGTTTGTATGCTGAAACCTAAACTCCAAAGGTCATGCCTTTACATTATTTTAAGTAAAGCAGCAGAAAGCGCGGGTGAGAAATTTAAAGCTTCAGTTGTTTTAAGGGGAATATTAGTAAAAAAGTTTTCAAATTCCTGAGCTATTTCTACATCTGTGTTGATGAAGCCATGTGCAGTCTCTAAATTACATTCTATATGATGCTGTTTTTTCCTGCCTGTTTCATTATTTATTATTTGCCAGGTAATTTTTATTCTATCATCAGCTGCTTTTATTTTATTGCTAATATAAAGAGCTTTTGCTAGTATGCACACACTTTTAAAAAAGTTTTGAATATTTTGCAACATACTGATGAAATCTTGTATTATTCATATGTTGCTTTAGACCATAAAGTTCAAATAGTTTTTCCCTGGTTTTACGAATACCTGGAGTCATCCAACACTAAATAAAAACTTTGTGTAAATAATTTTAGTCTTTAGTGGAAAAGTCTCATTAACTTGCGTGTTACTATTAAGTGAAAAGAACTCGGCGTCGAACTCATTTGGGTCACCTATATTATTAAAACTTTGATCACATAATGTACAGGCTAAAGAATGATTTAATTTCTCTAATGTTTTACATGTAATTGGCCTAAACCTTATTAGATTTTTTTGTAAAGGCATGTAGGAGCAAAATGTTATTGTTTGGCCACTGTGATCAGATGGCAACTTATTTACAATTTGTTTGTGTAAATAATCACAATTACAAAAATTATTATCTATACAAGTGGCAGAAGAAGCTGTCACTCGGGTTGGTTCAATAAAAACATTTGACAAATCAAATGACCCGAAAAGTTTTAATAATCTAACAGTATTCGAGTTATTTTCCATAATTTCTCCACATAATTATAACTATTGACTTACTACTGGTACTAAGTTTCTTTAATACATCTTCAATTACACAATCAAAGACAGAAGACAGATAGATTCTGGTAACTCGGAGGTCTGTATACACATACTATAACATGCTTATCAAGCTCAACACAGGACAATTCAATGGTATGCTCGACAGACAGTCCGATTATGTCTTTTCGTTTTTTCGATTTAATTTAATTTTTAACTAATATATTAATGACCCGCCATGTATCATACGTTTTCGGCAGAAATGGCTTACAATTTTCATAATTAATTGACATTACTTGATGATCTTTTAACCAATGTTCTGTTAAACAAATGACATCAAACTTAGTATTTTCCAAAAACAATTCTATTTCCAGTAATTTGGAAGCGCAACCTTGGATATTTTGATTAAATAATTTTAAAGTATGTTGCACTCCCTTTGGTATTTTATTATTATGAGGTAATATATTGCCAGAAGATACCTTTTTATTATTCTCTTATAATAATAATAATTGGTTACTTGAAGGGGTAACTTCTGTTGTCTTACTGACTAGTTTAAATGATTATCCGAAGTGACCTCCACAACTACAAATAAAGTGTCTAGAATGCCCGTACTAGTTCCAGCAGGAAGAGAATACCCTATCTGACTGGTGGTGGCCTCCAAAGATGTTGGTATTATAGCTGGATCCTCCTTCGTACAGCATGAGGATTCATAATTAATCACTATGTTGTTAGTATGACTAGGCAACACAGACTCGTCCCTAATACTAAAAGTTGTTATATTATTTATAACCTCATTAATACTATATGCTATCAACATAGCAATCAGATGTCGACATTCCCAAGACAGAGATAAAGTTCTCTGAGTTAACTTAAAACCACTAACAAAATTGTTAGTGTCAAAATACAATAACTTGTCACTATGACAACATGTCAGCTTATGAATAGTATTATTCAACTTATAAATATAATTATTTTCGTCATCTGATAAAGTATCAGAGTAAGGAAAAGCACACAACATCAGCTTTCCTACATTTAACTTTAATAAGGTGTTTACACCATCCACTATGTCCTTTCTGGTAATACCAGTACTATTACCTAATAGCAAAACCATGGTATAATAATTATCTAGGTTTGAGTTTGCAATTATTTTAATACTCCGCTCCGCTTTTCGTAACTACGCTGCCGCGAGAAATCGCGGCACAGCGGACAGAGCTCCGGCAGGATCTCATGGCAGCATGGAGAGTGCGACTGTCGCAACCCAGTGCAGGCCACGCCACAATTGCGGCGGTAAGTCCCCTCTTTGAGGAGTGGCTTGAGAGGCGCCACGGCGTCCTCACCTTCCGCCTGACGCAGGTCCTTGTGACGTTGCAAAATCAATAAATAACGCAACAAGTAGCGACATCTTGTGTCAGGCATTGGCATGGCTGTCAGTGTGTTCTTTATAACACTAGAGAAATTATGTCATGTAAATTATATACAAAAGGATTAGTTAATTTAAATAAATAAACATACAGACATAATTTCCCACATTTTATTTAAAACAATGCCTAAGAAATGGAAAATAACCAATAGACAAGAATTCTATTTAGTCTATGGTAGTGGAAGCTTCTCGAAGGTTTGTGACATTGATCCGGATGGGGAAGACCCGCAACGTGTGTGACACGATACGAATAGGATTTGGAATTGGGACTTAGTTCTGGAGGAACAGACTGTACCCAAATAACCCGATGGGTTTCCAATAAGTCCCATTCGAAGCTGAATCCGGTGAGTGTTCAACCGTATTCTTTGTTCATGCGGGATGGCGTGGCTCGTACATGTGATTTCTGACACGAGTGTATTGTTACAGGTCTGGCTGTTTATGCTAGCCTTTTTTCTCTTGTAGCTCTAATACATATTGAGCCGTGATGCTTTGGAGTAGCCCCGTGGTCTGATGATTGGAATGGATCCGGGTGCAGGCAACCTTTGAGGTGTAGTCATCCGTTTGACAGGAAGGCTTTACTTAACCGATATCGGTGATGAGGGAAGTTCGCCGCTCCAGGTAACGAAGCGTCATTATTATACCCGTAGGCCACGTAACGTGCAAACACAGGGGTATCCTGTGTTTGATGCCAAGGGTCGTAGTCCTGTCAAGTGAAGGGATTAGTACTGAGAGATCACCGAGAATAATCGGTAAGGTAGCGATTTAGTCTATGAGAGAGTTAGGCCTATTGTATGGACTGGGTGATGAGACCAGTTGCCATAAAGTGTTGTGTCGTGGATTGTTTAGCATAATCTTATGTTCCCGTTGTTAGCACAACCTTGATAGGTAGGTACTTGTATGATTGAGCTAGTATCTATTAAGTGGTTCGCCTCACGGACTCGCTATAGCGACTCTGAGTATATTGTAATAGTCTCATTGCAGGTCAACACACCAATACAACTAGACCCGAGACTGGTTGTACTGGTGTGGAAGCCCAGGTGTATGGGGGAAGGTATGTGGCCAGCCACATTCAATATTGTGAACCTTCAATAGTGAGTTATTGTAATAAACCTTGCATTGTATAAGAAGGTACTTGTTTAATTGAATCCTTCCCTAGCAGCTTATTATACCCTACAAATTTGCTTTAGCACGGTGGTGAGTAGTACAACACCGAAGGAGACAATCAACATCCAGTCTCCTAACCAATTCTGTACAACTCCAAGGGCCGGGTTACATCCTCACCGGACATGGCTGTTTCGGGAGATTCCTGTTTCGGATAAGGCGGGAGGAAACGCCCGGGTGTTATCATTGTGTGGATCGACCGGAGGACACGGTGGAGCATACGGTGGAGGTCTGCCCGGCTTGGGTGGAGCACCGCCGTGTCCTCGTGGCGGCGACCTCACGCGTCCGGCCCTGGTTCAGGCCATGGTACGGAGCGAGAGGGAATGGGAAGCCGTCACCTCCTTCTGCGAAGCAGTAATGCTCAAATTTTACTCCATTCTTCCGCAAACACATCACATTCATGGTTGGCCTTCAAGAGGGCATTGAGCATCCTTAAACTACGGCACACAAGCGATTCAGCTCTGGTGACCGTGTTGCAAGGCAGTTGCGCGAACAGATTGTGTCGGCGACTTTTGCGGTGACCGATGTATTTGTCGGGCACAAATAGTCGACAGAAAAGGTCATGGAGCTCAGGGCAGTCGATACGACCGTTAAGGGCCTTATAGTCTATCGCGAGCTGATCAAGGCCTCTTCTTACCTCCAATGAGTGGAAACCCAAAGTCCCTAGGATATAGTTTTTGGGGTACATATGTGTACCACACCAACGATGATAGACCAAGTGATGATAAATCGATCCCAGTACAATGTGGTGTGACCATTGTCACACTACAGTCCGTGAAGCTCTTTGCCTTGCGTATGGCAAGGCAAAGAGCTTCACGGACGGTGGTTCCTTACGATCATTAGTACCTAGTACTGCAGGCTTGCGCCAGTTCTCTTTTGCCAAGGAGAGCGGAGTGAGACCCTTGTCGACTGCGACCACATCTCAGTGCATCCCCACTTCAGATTGAAGGAAATATTCCCTGAGACTGCAAATCTCGCGGTTGTGGAAGGTTTTAGCGTTTAAGAAATCTCGACCCCCACACTTGCGCGGGATGTACAGTCTCATTACCGATGACCGTGGGTGATGCATCCGATATGTTGTCAGCCAGCAATGTACGGATTTTCCTATACAGAGCGTCAAGTTCCGTCTGAGTCCGTTTGAGTATGCCGAAAGTATACATCAAAACCGGCACGGCACGGCACGGTTGGCGCAGTGGTTAAGCGATTGACTGCTGCGCTGCGTGTCGCGGGTTCGATTCCCGCACGGAACAAATATTTGTATGACCTACAAGTAGTTGTTCCGGGTCTGGCTGTTTGTGTATGTAAGTTTAAATGTTTGTAAACGCACCCACAATACAGGAGAAATTCCTAGTGTGGGGCAACGTTTTAAAAAAAAAAAAAAAAACCGGCATGACCCAACCGTTAAAGGTAGGCACCTTGTTTCCGCCTGACTATTTAACACTTAATTCAGACGGCTAAAGAAGCGCTCCCTCGATGATTGTTTCATGTCGGCAGCATTGATACGTAATGCTTATTATTATTAGTAATTGGGCAGGTGAAGACATGCTTTCTTTAGATGTATTCCTGTATGTAATAATGTTATATGTGGGTCTGCATTATCGGTTACACTTTTTTAAATATATTCTTAACCGTGCCTATGGTTCTTTCTACAAGAACATTAGACCGTGGAAAATAGGGATTTGATGTAAATATTGTATTACCCAAACTAAAGCAAAATTATTAAACTCTTTTGTGCTAAATGGAGGACCATTGTTGGAGATTAGAATATTGGGAATTCAGTGCCTGGAGAAAATAGACTTTAGGTGACTAATGACGAAATTACTAGTGCAGTGGTTCTTAACCGGTGGTCCGCGGACCACTGGTGGTCCCTGGAAGAACCCGAAGTGAAAAGAAAAAAAAGAAAGAAAAATAGTTTATTCTGCACAAACAAAACGCACCTAACAAATGAACGACATTTTAGAGACATACAAAATAGCCAAAAGCCTCGTATTCATGTTACAAAAGTTTCATAATTTTGTCTATTGCTTGATGCCAGGGACCAAAGAAGCCAAGCGACAACGAGTCGACACAACGACGCGCGGTGTGAGTCGTGAACCTAGCCGGGGCGGGGCTTTTGATCTGGTTTCGTATGACACTCTCTGGAAAAGGCTTAATGAAGCGAAGTTACCACCTGAAATCATAAATATTTTTAAGTTTTGGTACGGGGACCAGGTCAAAAGTATTAGGTGGGACGGGGCTTACTCGAGTCCATATGGTCTTGAGTCAGGTGTGAGGCAGGGTGGTCTGAGTTCTCCTACACTCTTCAACCTGTACATGGACCAGCTGATTGGGGAGCTGAGTAGCACCAGAGTCAGATGTTATATTGATGGCATATGTGTCAACTACATTAGCTATGCAGATGACATGGTGCTGCTCAGTGCCTCAGTCTGTGGCCTGAGGAAACTGGTGATTGTGTGTGAGAGGTACGCCAGTGCTCATGGCCTATTATATAATGTGAAGAAGAGTGTCGTGATGGTGTTTGGGGCTGGTGGAAAGTGTACAGAAATAGTACCTTCAGTATTGATGAATGGTGTAACGTTATCGAGAGTGCACTCATTCAAGTACCTTGGGCATGTTTTGGCCTTAAGGACGATGACGATATTGAGAGAGAGCGGAGGGCGCTGTCGGTCAGATCAAATATGATTGCCCGCAGGTTTCAGCGTGCTTCTACAGAGGTTAAAAAACACTTTTTGATGCCATCTGTTCCTCTTTTTACTCCTGTGGCCTGTGGGTACATTTTACGCAGAGATCGTACAGTTTCCTTCACGTGCAGTACAATAATACTTTCAGGGTGTTGATGGGGCTGCCTCGCTTCTGTAGCGCATCAGGGATGTTTGCGGAATCGCGTATTGATTCCTTTTATGCAACTCGGAAATCTAGCTACCTACTCAAATAGCTAGCTCAAATAGGAATTCTAGCTACATTATAAAACACGTATAAAAATAGATTATGTAGGTATGCACTCTCTAATACAAATATCAATACTTCATCTACATAGGGGTAGGAAGGATTTAGTGACTTAGACACTTATTAGGCCCCCTACGATGGAAACCGAGCCTGTTATCATAAATAACTTGGGCATCATTTTATATAGGTAGGTACCCAGTCTGTACCCGTGTTTGTTTTTTTCGCAACAGAAAATCATAGGTACATTTAGGTACATTTTGTCCAATCGATGAATCAACACAGGACTTCCCGGGTAACAGTAACATTCTGCGGCATGCAATCTGAAACATGTTTGTTCGAGTTATCGACATACAGACTAGGGGTAGCCAATTTTTTTTGAGAAAAAAAAATAGTTTTTGGAAGAAAAAATAAAGTATTTTTCGAATTTACGGGTGCTTTAAAAAAACGCAAATAATTTTTTGTTTCTCTTAAACAAAATTTTGAATTAAATATACCGTTTTTATGGACAAAATAAAAATCTAAATATTTTATTTCACATAAACCTACATGGGCACTTATGAAACGTCAGAAGCTAGGTGGACGGTTCCAATTGATCGTTTCCTATGGATAAGAGCCAGCAAGAAACTCCACGGCTACTCTTTTAAAAATAAGTGGTTTTTACAATGTTTTCAATTCAAAATAGTTATGGGAGGACAGTGTAGGCCTGTCAACAAGTAACAGGTACTCAGCAAAATAGAAAAAGGTCTACAAATATACAGTCTACAAGTTAGGCCTATAACGTTCTCACGATGGACGACGACGGACGATCTGTTTCTCTCTTCTTCTCACTTCAGATTTGTTACAGAAAAACTCTGTGAAAGCTGAAGTGGCAGGAAGAGAGAGTAAATAAATAATGATTTTGTTTTTCATTTGGTTAGCTAGGTATCAAATATTGCCATTTGTCAACAGTATTTTTCTCTGAATTTCTTTATCCATATTAATAAATTTTATTTTTTGACTCATCAGTATCGACAAATAGTTCAGTAATTAAATTACCCGAATACGTGTTTCGTTGTACGCATTACAGTAAATTTTAGACAAAGTATTTTCGCATACGTTATTTTTATACAAAAGTATAGAGTATATTTATCGAAAATAAAGTAGACTGCCTTATTATAAAGTATGGTTGGCAATCCTAATACAGACTGCTCATAAAAATTGGATGCAGGATCGTTGATGAATTTTATTGGTTGATGGACTGATACCCGAAATATTTATTTGAGTTTTAATAAATGATCACTTTAGATTCAACTAATGAAGGGTGTAAAATGTGGGTTTTAGGATCTAATCCGAATATATGAATAGTGACTTTATGTAATCCAATATTCTATCATGACATTACACCTTTATGAATTGTATTGACATACTCGTACATTTCTTTGAATTGAATTTATATTGTATAATTATTTTGAATGATATTGAATTAGATTATTATAATTAATATTATGACTGTAATGTTGGGGCCAATGTTTAATGTATTCTTTGTTTTTTTTCCCTGGCTTTGTGTTACATTTATTGTGCAAACTACTGTTCGACACAAATGTAAATTTGTTGAGAATAAATAAATAAACATACGTGAAACACCGGGATGGTAGAGAGCTTCATGAAGTGATATAAGTTTGGCAGTGCGAGATTCTGTAGATGCACAAACTCTAGATAGAGCATCAGCAGCGTAGTTTTCTTTGCCGGGTTTATACACGATTTCAAATTTGTAAGCAGCAAGTTCCAACCGCCATCTTTGAATCTTCTCATTTTTAATTTTGCTTGAGTGTTTCATATTAAACCTAAAAGCAACCGAGCGTTGATCGGTGACCAAACGAAATTGCTTACCAATAAGGTAATGTCGCCATTTCTTTAATGATTCTACGATAGCGTAAGCTTCTTTCTCTATAGCAGAATGATTTTGTTCGGTTGGATGCAGGGTTCTTGAAAAGAATGCTACAGGCAGTCTTGCGTTAGCACTGCTGCGATTGAATGGTCTGATGCATCAGTTTCGACACTAAAAGGCACATTTTCATCGATAGCATGAATTGAAGATTTAGCAATGTCGTTTTTCAGACTCTCAAAGCATTGTTTTTGCTCATTTGTAAGAGGGAAAGATGTTGTCCTAACAAGTGAGTGAATACGTTCTGAAAATTTAGGAATCCATTTGGAATAGTGAGCAAACATACCGAGTGTACGTCTGAGTATCGGTATGTCTTGTGCTGGCGGTAAGTCAATAAGTGGCTTGAGGCGCTCACTGTCAGGTTTGATAATATGGTTGTGAATGTTGTAGCCAAGAATATTAATTAGAGTCTTGAGAAAATTTACATTTTTGCATACTCAATGTCAGACCGTACTTTTTGGCCGCAGTCATAAAGCGCTCTAAGTTTTGGTCGTGTTCTTCACGAGTAAGGCCACAAGTGGTGATGTCATCAAGATAAGCGTACGTCTTCTGAAGTTTTTCTTTTCTAGTTATCCAATCAATTGTTCGTTGAAAACTTGAGACGCCATTTGTCACTCCAAAAGGTATGCGCCTAAACTGATATAAATTACCCATAGCTTCGAAGGCAGTATACTTTCTTTCTTCGGGCAAAATTGGCACTTGATGGTAAGCACTTTTCAAGTCTATTAAGCTGAACATTGAGTTTTTGGCTACTTTAGCGACTAAGTCCTCTATGTGGATATGCGTCAAGCTCAGTATAACGATTGATTGTTTGCGAATAATCAATTACAAGCCGTTTCCTATGCATTTCATTTTCGTTATGAGGACCTGGGCTCTCCACGGTGATTTACTCTCCTCAATCACACCTTCCACTAAAAGTTTGTCGATCTCATCTTTAATAAATTTGGTATCTTCATCGCTGTGTTTCCTGGATTTTACAGTAATAGGTTTGCATTTAGGAGAGACGTTTGCAAAAAGTGGTACGGCCGGCACAGATGCTGCAGCTACATTACACATGTTAAGTGGCTTCTTTGGTCCACCAAATGAAAATTCTAGTGACGCATGTTCTCCGAGGACGTCATGACCGATTATTATATCGGCGCAAAGATTTTTGACGATAAGGAAATACACATTTTCGTATTTGTGATCTGCTATGTTAATTGTTTGAAAAGTTTGGCCTTCTACTTGCGAAACATGGTTAAGTGAGGCTATTGAAATTGTTTGATAGCAAGGCTTTGTTTTAAGTCCACAGAGTTTGGAGAAGCTGTCATTGATAAAAGAAACGGAACTTCCTGTGTCTAAGAGCGCTTCTGCTCTTATACCTTTGATGTACGCAGGCACAGTAGCTTTTCTTAGGGACGAAGGTGATGCTGCCATAACAATACATGCTGAATGATTCTTGTCTGTTGTAACTGAATTTGCTGTTCTGGATGAGCTTTTACAAACTGAAGCAAAATGTCCCTTTTTGTTAAAAATTTGACAGACTCCATCAAATGCAGGACAGTTTCTCCGAATATGTACTTGCCCTCCGCAGAAAAAGCATTTTCTTCTACGAGTAGCGGCAGAGAAATTCTCGTTTTGCTCAACTTGTTGAATGGAGAAATTGGAGGCAACCTGAGCCGTTTCCTTTTGAGCTGCGTTCACTGGTAGGTTATTGAAACTATTGGAATGGGCCTCGGCTGTTTTTAAGGAAATTGCTTGATTGTAAGCTTGATCAAGTGTTAGACTAAAATTTTCTAAAAGCCTTTGCCTATATTTATTCGATAAGATACCTGATATGAAGGCGTCACGTAGTCGTTTCTGTTTGTTTCAGCGTCGACTTTAGTGAAGCCACAGTCTTTAGATAGTTGTTTTAAAACTTGTAAATAGGTATCTATACTTTCATCGGAACGTTGTTTTCGCGATGCAAGCATATGTCGTGCAAATATAATATTTTTGGGTTTCACAAACAGCTTCTCTAGTTTAACAATCGCTTCGTCATACTTATGAGTTTCACATACGTAAGCATATACGTTAGGAGAGATATGGTTTACCAAAAGTTGATACTTGACTTCGTCCCATTGATCTTTAGTCGACTGTGCGTCTTCCCTTGATGACGAAAGAGCAGTCGTCTTCTTCGGACTTGATAAGAAGTATTCAAATGTTTTACGCGAATGTTCCCATGTTTTGGATGCGGTATTATCCGATGGGTCGGCATCAAACCTTTCTGGCCTTAGATATTTTTCTATGATTTTTTTAAGCATAATAAATTGAAATAACAGACAAAACCTTTACGTAATACAAGGTTTTATTATGCTTAAACATGTGATAATAAAGAAGACACATAACTTGTCAATGAAAACTGACAATTGAATAAAAAGAAAATGTTGCATAGAGACGGAAGAAGTAAAGAGTTTATATCAATGATAAATGATTTTATTTCTGTAAGTAGGTTTGTACAAACACTTTTACACGTCAATCATATTTTAAAACTACATGAGGTCGGCGTTTCCTATCTGAATACTATGAGAAGAAAGGTCGAAACAAACTCAGAGGTCACAGTCCCTTTTTAAGTCCAGACATAATCTTGGTCAGATCATGTGAAGACCATGTAGATTTGTGTCTAAAATGGTCTTTTGAGAAAAAAACACACAGAATGAGTGGACCTGTCCAGTCAGTGCACGCATTTGTCAGTAATCGTGAAGTTCAACTCAAAACTGAAGGAACTCAGCCACTAGACGAACAATACCAAAGAAAGGACATTTGGGTAAGCCGCATAAAGCACTCAAACTGCCAGATCATCATTAAAACTACGTGAGAAAGTGAAAACAAAAAAAAATTACGCACATAGTCCTCACATTCACAATGATTAAATAATAATGTTATACTTCAGAAAGTAAATTATCATGTCATTCTACATGTAATAATCATCAAATATCAAATTTTTTGTAAAATACAAATAAAACAAATAGCAAAAATAAAAAAAGAACAATAAAAACATTCAGTATGCAAAAATTAGAGCAATTCTATCCCAAGCCTTTTTGTTCTCAATATAATCTTTAACTGTATAAAAGGCTTTCTGCCACAACTTACGTTTAATGAATGATTTGAATTTATTAAGGCTTAGATCTTGAACGTGGTTTGGAAGTTTATTATAAAAGCGTATACATTGACATCTGAATGAGCCACCTATTTTCTTGAGTTTTGTTGTAGGTATAACAAATTTGTTTTTGTTCCTAGTATTTATATTACGGATATCACTGTATTTTTTAAACAATTTTATATTTTTATGGGCATATAAAAGATTTTCAAAAATTAATTGAGATGGCACAGTCATTATTCATTCATTAGTCATATTAGTCAGTATTGGAGCAGTTCATTATATTAAGCATGTACAGACCACCTTCAGGATTGTATGATTGTTTTGAAAAGGTTATGGATGAAGTGTTGCACAAAATTTGTAATTCAAACAAGTCTATCATAACTTGTGATGACTTTAATGTTAATTTATTAGAGAATTCTGGATTAAGTACTAAAATTATAAATGATAAATGATAAATGATTTTATTTCTGTAAGTAGGTTTGTACAAACACTTTTACACGTCAATCATGTTTTTTAAACTAGATGAGGTCGGCGTTTCCTATCTGACTACTCTGAGAAGAAAGGCCGAAACAAACTCAGAGGTCACAGTCTCTTTTAAAGTCCAGACATAATCTTGGTCAGGTCATGCGAAGACCATGCAGATTGGTATCTGAAATGGTCTTTTGAGGAAAGAACCACACAGTTTGAGTGGACCTGTCCAGTCAGTGCACGCATTTGTCAGTAATCGTGCAGCTCGACTCAGGAAGTCAGGACTTAAGGAGCTCAACGATTCGACGAACAATACCAAAGAAAGGACATTTGGGTAGGCCGCATAAATTACTCAAACTGCCAGATCATAATTAAAATTAAATTAGAAAGAAAAAAAAAAGCAATTACCCACATAGTCTTCACATTCACAAAATTAAAATAATATAATACTTTACAAGTAAATACTCATGTCATTGTATATATAAAATTTATCAATGTCAATGTGTATATATAAATTCGGTAATAATGTTTGAAGATCATGTAGATCGGTGTCTGAAATAGTCTTTTGAGGAAAGAACCACACAGATTAAGTCGACCTGTCCAGTCAGTGCACGCATTTGTCAGTAACCGTGCAGCTCAACTCAGAACTTAAGGAGCTCAACGATTCGACGAACAATACTAAAGAAAGGACATTTGGGTAGGCCGCATAAACGACTTAAACTGCCAGACCAAGAATAAAACTGAAAAAAAAAAAAATGACCCACATAGTCCTCATATTCACAATAATGAAAATAACATAATACTTTTTATAGTAAATATTCATGTCTAAAAAGAGTTAGCAAACTAAAATCAACATTCACTGTGTAAATTTATTGGAGCAGCTCAATCCCAAGCCTTTTTGTCTTCAATATAGTCTTTCACAGTATAGTAGGCTTTCTGGCATAATTTCCGCTTTATAAAAGATTTGAATTTAGTAAAGCTTAGATCTTGAATGTGGCTAGGAAGTTTATTATAAAAACGTAAACATTGGCATCTAAAGGAGCCACCAATTTTTTTGAGCCTGGTTGTAGGAACAAGAAATTTGTGTTTGTTCCTGGTATTTATATTGTGGATATCACTGTATTTTTTAAACAGATTAATATTTTTATGTGCATACAAAAGATTTTCATAAATATACTGAGAAGGCACAGTAACAATATTAATCTCTTTAAATTTATCTCTGAGGGAGTGTCTGGGACTTAATTTATAAATTGAACGAATTGGCCTTTTTTGTAAAACAAAAATTGTCTGTATATCGGCGGCATTTCCCCACAACAGAATACCGTACGACATCACACTATGAAAATAACTAAAGTATACTAAACGGGCAGTCTCTAAATCTGTTAAATCACGAATTTTTCTAACGGCGTATGCTGCAGAGCTAAGCTTTTTCGACAATTTGTCTATATGGGGGCCCCATTGAAGCTTGGCATCCAAAGTTATGCCTAAGAATACTGTGGTGTCTTCGGGTTTCATCACTTCACCCTTTATGAGAACACTAGTTTCTACTTGTCTAACATGAGGTATCGTGAACTTAATACATTTCGTTTTTTTCTCGTTAAGAAGTAGGTTATTAACATTAAACCAGTTAACTACTATTGCGAGAGCACTATTTACATTGTCAGTAACCAGCTGCTGACGTTTGAGTTTAAATAAAAGTGAAGTGTCGTCTGCAAACAACACTATATCATGTTTATCCTTTATAAATAAGAAATAAAAATGGGCCAAGAATTGAGCCCTGGGGGACCTCCATTCTTACTACAGATCCGGGTGAACGTTTTCCGTTAACATCAACTCTCTGAATCCTATCACTTAAGTAAGAAGTAAGAAGATCCAGAGAGGCGTTTCGGATTCCGTAGTGGTGCAGTTTCCTGATTAATGTTTCATGAAGAACACAATCGAATGCCTTGGACAAATCGCAAAAGATTCCCAAAGCATCGCATTTGTCCTCCCATGCATTATAAACATGTCCTAAAAGTTCAACTCCGGCATCAGTAGCCGAACGACCCCTTGTAAAACCGAACTGTTTGTTATGCAGTAATTTGTGTTTATTAAAAAATCTTTGCATTTGATTCAAAATAAGTTTTTCAAAAATTTTACTAAAAGTAGGTAGCACTGAAATGGGTCTATAATTAGTAGGATCTGATGTACTACCTGATTTAAACAATATATATAAGTTTGTTTCAATCATACAATCTTGCTAACCAATTTTTGGAGCCCACTAGAATAACTCCCACCAGTGCCACATGCCTAGATAGCATTTATACAGATATTATACCAACCCACAAAGAAATTATTAATTTAATAGACTCGGATCATTGCGGACAATTGATCACTATTCCAAATATAAACAAAAAAATTACTAAAAAAGATATCACTGTTAACCCAAAAACTAATAATCGCTTGGAAACATTTTAAACTAAACTTTTAAGTAAATTACCATTTTTGTCGACTAATGGTGACCCTAATAAACAATATAATGATTTTTTTAATATGTATTGTAAACAATTTGATAACACATTCATTCCAAACACTTTCTCGGTGAATAGTAACGCTGCCTTCATCACTGAAGGCAGCGTTACTATTCACTGGGCCACCATTGGTATACATAAAAGTAGAAAACGACTTTATGAACTATACGATGAACGGAATTGTATAAACACTGCTGAATTTAATTGATATGTTAAGAATTATTCTAAATTATTTAAAAAAGTTTGTAGTACGGCCAAGTCACGTTATTTGAGTTCAAAAATTAAAAATAGTAGTAATGTAATTAAAATGACATGAGTATCATTAATAGCGAAACGGGAAGGTCCTGCAACCGATGTAGTAACTACAGCCTTGATATTGATGACAGTATAATTAAATCAGATTCACAAGTCGCCGTGGCCTTTGAAAATTTCTTTACAAATATTCCTGTATCCACTACTAAATCTCTAAACTCATCACCCACTGCTGCAGAGTCTTTACTTAAAGAAAACGTCCCTGTTTGTGATTCTGAATTTCGAATATGTCACCTGTAAAGATATAATTAAAACCTTTCAAACGTTAAATGTTAAAAAGACCGCAGATCTATGGGGTAATTCTGTGGACTCTGCCAAGTCGATTATAAACATTGTATCACCTACTTTAGCTGGTATTTTTAATAATTGTGTTGACTGTGGTGTGTTTCCTGATCTTATGAAAAACAGTAAAATAATACCGTTGTTTAAATCAGGTAGTACATCAGAACCTACTAATTATAGACCCATTTCAGTGCTACCTACCTTTAGTAAAAATTTTGAAAAACTTATTTTGAATCAAATGCAAAGATTTTTTAATAAACACAAATTACTGCATAACAAACAGTTCGGTTTTACAAGGGGTCGTTCGGCTACTGATGCCGGAGTTGAACTTTTAGGACATGTTTATAATGCATGGGAGGACAAATGCGATGCTTTGGGAATCTTTTGCGATTTGTCCAAGGCATTCGATTGTGTTCTTCATGAAACATTAATCAGGAAACTGCACCACTACGGAATCCGAAACGCCTCTCTGGATCTTCTAACTTCTTACTTAAGTGATAGGATTCAGAGAGTTGATGTTAACGGAAAACGTTCACCCGGATCTGTAGTAAGAATGGAGGTCCCCCAGGGCTCAATTCTTGGCCCATTTTTATTTCTTATTTATAAAGGATAAACATGATATAGTGTTGTTTGCAGACGACACTTCACTTTTATTTAAACTCAAACGTCAGCAGCTGGATACTGACAATGTAAATAGCGCTCTCGCAATAGTAGTTAACTGGTTTAATGTTAATAACCTACTTCTTAACGAGAAAAAAACGAAATGTATTAAGTTTACGATACCTCATGTTAGACAAGTAGAAACTAGTGTTCTCATAAAGGGTGAAGTGATGAAACCCGAAGACACCACAGTATTCTTAGGCATAACTTTGGATGCCAAGCTTCAATGGGGCCCCCATATAGACAAATTGTCGAAAAAGCTTAGCTATGCAGCATACGCCGTTAGAAAAATTCGTGATTTAACAGATTTAGAGACTGCCCGTTTAGTATACTTTAGTTATTTTCATAGTGTGATGTCGTACGGTATTCTGTTGTGGGGAAATGCCGCCGATATTCAGACAATTTTTGTTTTACAAAAAAGGGCAATTCGTTCAATTTATAAATTAAGTCCCAGACACTCCCTCAGAGATAAATTTAAAGAGATTAATATTGTTACTGTGCCTTCTCAGTATATTTATGAAAATCTTTTGTATGCACATAAAAATATTAATCTGTTTAAAAAATACAGTGATATCCACAATATAAATACTAGGAACAAACACAAATTTCTTGTTCCTACAACCAGGCTCAAGAAAATTGGTGGCTCCTTTAGATCCCAATGTATACGTTTTTATAATAAACTTCCTAGCCACATTCAAGATCTAAGCTTTAATAAATTCAAATCTTTTATAAAGCGGAAATTATGCCAGAAAGCCTACTATACTGTGAAAGACTATATTGAGGACAAAAAGGCTTGAGATTAAGCTGCTCCAATAAATTTACACAGTGAATGTTGATTTTAGTTTGCTAACTCTTTTTAGACAGGAATATTTACTATAAAAAGTATTACATTATTTTCATTATTGTGAATATGAGGACTATGTGGGTCATTGCTTTTTTTTCTCATTTAGTTTTAATCATGATCTGGCAGTTTAAGTAGTTTATGCGGCCTACCCAAATGTCCTTTCTTTGGTGTTGTTCGTCAAATCGTTGAGCTCCTTAAGTTCTGAGTTGAGCTGCACGGTTACTGACAAATGCGTGCACTGACTGGACAGGTCGACTTAATCTGTGTGGTTCTTTCCTCAAAAGACCATTCAAGACACCGATCTACATGGTCTTCAAACATTATTACCGAATTTATATATACACATTGACATTGATAAATTTTATATATACAATGACATGAGTCTTTACTTGTAAAGTATTATATTATTTTAATTTTGTGAATGTGAAGACTATGTGGGTAATTGCTTTTTTTTTTCTAATTTAATTTTAATTATGATCTGGCAGTTTGAGTAATTTATGCGGCCTACCCAAATGTCCTTTCTTTGGTATTGTTCGTCGAATCGTTGAGCTCCTTAAGTCCTGACTTCCTGAGTCGAGCTGCACGATTACTGACAAATGCGTGCACTGACTGGACAGGTCCACTCAAACTGTGTGGTTCTTTCCTCAAAAGACCATTTCAGATACCAATCTGCATGGTCTTCGCATGACCTGACCAAGATTATGTCTGAACTTTAAAAGAGACTGTGACCTCTGAGTTTGTTTCGGCCTTTCTTCTCAGAGTAGTCAGATAGGAAACGCTGACCTCATCTAGTTTAAAAAACATGATTGACGTGTAAAATGTATGTACAAACCTACTTACAGAAATAAAATCATTTATCATTTGTCATTATCATTTATCATTTAATTAATCTATTTAAATTTCTCTCCGAGAGATTGTCTCGGACTTAATTTATAAATTGATCGAACAGCTCTTTTCTGCAAAACAAAGATAGTCTGAATGTCGGCGGCATTTCCCCACAAAAGAATACCGTACGACATAACACTATGAAAATAGCTAAAATACACTAAACGGGCTGTCTCTATGTCGGTTAAATTACGAATTTTTCTTACAGCGTATGCTGCGGAGCTTAGCTTTTTTGACAATTTATCTATAAGTGGGCCCCACTGAAGCTTAGCATCCAAAGTTAAGCCCAAGAATACTGTGCTATCTTCAGGATTCAATTCTTCGCCCTTCATCAATACATTCGTTTTCACCTGTCTTACGTAAGGTAGCGTAAACTTAATGCATTTTGTTGTTTTTTCTTTAAGAAGTAAATTATTGACATTGAACCAGTTAACTTCTTTTGAGTTCGCGATATTTACATCGTCAGTAACCAGCTGCTGACGTTTAAGTTTAAACAAAAGTGAAGTGTCATCCGCAAACAACACTATATCATGATTATCCTTTACGAGGTAAGGCAAGTCATTAATGTAGGAATGAATGCGGAAGTAATAGAGGGAACGGAACGTAAGTGAACGACTGAGTGAGTGAGTGAGAGAACGAGGAGGAAGAAGGGAACGAATGGAAAAGAAAGGACCGGGAGGACGACCTAGGGTGCAGGTGCAAGAAATGTTGCGAATTTACTTTAAAACAGTAAAAATAAATGTTGTGTTAGCATTACAGTGATTTTTATTGGTACTCGAATCCCCCACACTACATTAATAATTATAAGTAAGAAACAAGAAAGGACCAAGAATTGAGCCTTGTGGGACTCCCATTGTTACTATAGATCCGGGAGATCTTTCTCCATTAACGTTAACACTTTGAATCCTTTTACTCAAGTATCAAGTAAGAAGATTCAAGCGGTGTTCCGGATCCCGTAGTGGCGGAGTTTCCTGATTAACGTTTCATGAAGAACGCAATCGAATGCCTTGGACAATTCACAAAAGATGCCCAAGGTATCGCATTGATCTTCCCATGCATTATAAATATGTCCTAAAAGTTCAACACATACATGCATCAGTAGTTGAACGACCCCTTGTAAAACCAAACTGTTTCCTATGTAGTTATTTATGTTTATTCAAAAATCTTTGCAATTGGTCTAAAAAGAATTTTTCAAATTTTTAACCGACTTCCAAAAAAAGGAGGAGGTTCTCAATTCGACTGTATTTTTTATTTTTATGTTTGTTAGCTCAGAACTTTTTTCTGGGTGAACCGATTTGAATGATTCTTTTTCTATTTGAAAGCTGGTGCTTCACATGTGGTTTCATTTAAATCCAGTAGTTTTTGAGTTATCTCTAATAATGCGTATTTTTTCCACTTGTTTTATATTGATGATGTGATAATAATTTCCTGTCACGGTTATTTACATATCAAGTAGTGGTATACGAATATATGTGGGGTAGGTACCACTACTAAAAAGTGAAAAATAAAACCTTTTTTACAAAAAAACAACCGTTTTCCAAAAAAACACACTAAAAATTGTGTAAATAACTTTAATTACGGAAGTCGGTGGCCAAAAACGATAATACACCACCAAAGACACCGACTTCCAGAATTCAAGTTATTTACAAGTTTTTTTGCTTTTTTTTTTGAAGTCGGTTGTTTTTTTGTAAAAAGGGTTTTATTTACTAAAGGTAGGTAGTACTGAAATAGGTCTATAGTTTGTGGGGTCTGAAGTACTACCTGATTTAAACAAAGGTATTATTTAACTTTTTTTCATAAGGTCAGGAAACTCCCACTGTCGATACGATTATTAAAGGTAAGAGCTAAAATAGGTGCTACAATGTCAATAATAGACTTAGCAACTTCTACAGAATTACCCCACAGGTCTGCAGTCTTTTTTACATTTAAAGTGTGAAAGGTCTTAATTATATATCTACAGGTAATATGTTCAAAATGAAATTCCGAATCGCAAACATTAACATTTTCTTTAAGCAAAGACTCAGCAACAGAACGTGATGAGTTTAGGTATTTAGTAGTTGAAATGGGAATATCCGAAAAAAAAATTTCAATGGCCGCGGCGACTTGTGAGTCTGATTTTATTATATTGTCATTAATGGACAGGCTGTAGTCAGTATTTCGGTTCCTAGACCTTCCTGTTTCACTATTAATAATATTCCAAGTCGTTTTAATTACGTTACTACTGTTTTTAATCTTCGAACTCAAATAACGCGACTTGGCCATACAACAAACTTTTTAAAATAATTTTGAATAATTTCTAACATATAAATTAAATTCAGCAGTGTTTACAGAAGTCCTTTCATTGTACAGCTCATAAAGCTGTTTTCGACTTTTATGAATACCAATGGTAGCCCAATCACTGAAAGATGCGTTACTATTAACAGAAATAGTCTTGGGAATAAAGGTGGAATCAAATTGTTTACAGTTTAAATTAATGAAATCATCAAATAGATGATTAGGATCAGCATGAATAAATAAAACTGATAATTTATTAATGATTTTAACTTTTAAAGCTTCCAAGCGACTCGCAGTTTTAGGGTTAACAGTAATATCCTTTTTAACCACTTTGATGTTTTGGTTTTGGATAGTAATCCTTTGCCCGCAATGATCAAAATCTAGTAAATTTATAATTTCTTTGTGGCTTGGTATAACATCTGTATAAATATTATCTATGCATGTTGCACTAGTGGGGGTTATTCTTGTAGGCTCCAAAAATAGGTTTACAATATTGTAGCACTAAAATAGACTTAATATTTTACTATACGAACCTGAGTTTTCTAATAAATTTACATTAAAATCACTGCAACTGATAATGGACTTGTTCGAGTTACAAATCCTGTTTAACACTTCACCCATTACCTTTTCAAAGCAGTCATACAATCCTGATGGCGATCTGTACACACTTAATACAATAAATTGCTCCAATTCTATACAGGCTATTTCAACTGTCCGCTCAACAGATAGGCTCACAATATCCTTACATTCTTTAAATTTAAACTGGTTACTTATTAAAATTAATAAGCCACCATGTATACCATTTACTCTACTGAACGAACTACCAACCTGGTGATTATTAAAATTGAACAAGAACTGGTGGCTTTTAAGCCAATTTTCTGTTATACAAAGAATATCAATACTGTTAAAATTCATAAATAATTCTACTTCTAAATCTTTGTTCATAAATCCTTGAATGTTTTGATGCACCAGGTTGATACTATTTACTGATTTTAAAGTTTTACTTGATTTATTTTTAGAATTGTGTACATTATTGCTAGAGGTTGCCTCTATTGTCTTAATTTCTAATTTAAATTATTATCGATGTCAATTTTTGATACCAAATTATTTAATAACTTTTGCTTTGCTCAATAGAAGCAATTTGTTTAGCCAACTTCTTGGCTTTAATAGAAAAGTAAACCTATGCAAACTTCTCTTATGCCACAATGACTTGGATTCCAAACCAATTGTACGGTTTTGTGATTCCTGGCACAAGAGAATAAGACTTTTTGATTTGAAGTAGGATGGGACTGTGCAGTTTACTCATAAAAGGATTCTGCTCCAAAGCTTGCAAGCAGCTTAGTGTGTCTGTAAAGATAACACCAAAACAAACTATAAATAAATTCCATAAATAAACACGCTTCTAATATGGCCACAGACTCGCTCGTAAACACTGATGATTGTACTAGGCATTTGAATTTTAAGATGATTTTGGAGTTCTGGTAGTATACTGCAACACCAGTTCAACTTGCATCTGTTAATTCAGTGGCGTCCGTGAAAAATCTTTCGTAATTGTACCATCGCTCACCAACCGCCGCATTGAAAATAGAGTCCGCCGAAGGAGACTTTTTCGATAAGTATGCCAATATTGTAGAAAATGGTTTAAAACATACTCAAAAACTCAAACTCAAAGCATTTATTTCAAATAAACCAATTACAGGCACTTTTGAATTGTCAAGGGGTCGGTCAGTCAGAAAGATGAAGCTAGTTGCCCATTCCAAAGCGTAGTAGGTACCTATGGAGAAGAACGGGCAAGAAACTCCATGGACACTCTTTTAAATCAAAATATGGTTACAAATTTTTGGTTACATCATTCATGTTGAAATTATGCATGTGAGAACGATGCAGAACGTTAAAAGCGTCCGTAATAAAGAGACGACAACAATTCCATTATTAAATTAAAATAAGCCGTGGCAGCAAAGAGATGACCAGTCCCCACTGACGGCGCCCGTTCACGAACATGACGTATGGATCAGCACCATTTAGCTCAACCATTTTGAAGGGAACTTAATGATCCAACACACACGCCACCACCAGCGAGACATTTGAGTGAGCATGATATACTCTCAGCCGCCAGGGCACATTCAAGTCAATGAAAGACAAACCTAGAAAATGGTAGCTTTATAGTAGGTACATAGTACTCACACATGTGCTATGCAATTATACAATACTACAAGATTAAATTTATACAATGTAAAGACAGTTTTTTACAATCTTCAGTAGTTCCAAATGCTAATCAATTAGTTAATGCGCCCTTGTGGAGCAGGACCAGCGTTGAGCCAAGCATTTTTATCAGCGATGTAATCCCCCAACTTATAATATGCTTGACTGCATAGTGTGCGTTTTATACAGGATTTAAATTTCGTTTCATTCAATTGAAGTATATGGGGAGGTATTTTGTATAATTTCATAGTCAAAACTGAAAATAGGGACTTTCGGAAACTGAATAATGGGGAATCAAAATTTAGATAACAACGGAAGGATTTTAAAAACAAAGGGACTTTATGTTTCCAATAATTTGAACTTCGGCATACAACATCCAAGTCGTCCACCTTGTCAACAAGAGGATGGGAGGATTTGGTAATGCTAGATAGCTGCTAGATAGATGATAGATAGCTGCTAGATAGATAGATGCTCTCGATGCTAGATACTGCCTTCTCAAGGCCAATAGTGTTTCTGCGAACTCTACCTGCAATGTGTTAATTGGTGAGGACTTCATACAATCCGATATGATCCATAGACACTTAGCCTGAATTCTGTCCAACCTTACCAAAGCACCTTTGTTGCAGGGAATTAAAAGAAAAGATCCGTAATCCAAAACACTCCGGATTAAGGCATTGCATACTAGTTTCATAGTATAAGGATGTGCACCCCACCAGACACTGGATGCACTTTTATTTAATACGAGAATAGTTCTCTCGCATCTATTAACTAAATAATTTAGGGGATGTAAACCACTCAAATTGGAATCTAAAAAAACGCCTAAAATTAAATTTTACTTTAGAAGAAACTAGTATGCCCACTGATATTTGTGGGATCAGTCTCCTGCGGGAAAACACAACTACAGCACTTTTGGTTAATAGCCGATAATAGCTATGTATTTTCATGTCCTATAAGCCTTCTAACACGAATATACTCTTTTAGAAGTGTATGTAGGTACTTGTGTCTATTGTATATTACTTCCTATTGCTTTTGCACTGAGGTTTTAGTGTCTTTTAATAACATTATTATGGTTGTTTACAGGTAAAGATTTGACTGCTGCAATGAAAGCCACTCGCACCTAGCGCCAATACTATTCAACTTTTCGCATAGACGGCGATGGACGAGAACATGCTACGTGAAAAAGATGAGGAATGAGAGTGGCATGAGAAAGAATGGCACGATCCATGTCTTTGGAGGAAGAATATTGGAAATCAAAAATAATGAATTTATAACATAAATTTAGCTTTATTATGTACCAAAATAAATTATTTCTACAAAATGTCTCTAGTTTTTGTGCGGGACTACCACAACGTGGATTTTCTTTAGTTCTGGGCCTTAAAACTGGCGTCATAAGATGAGGGGCATTTGGGATAACACATTGGATAATTACAATCTCCCATGAGCTTCCTCACGAACTCATTCTTTTCAAACCTCCTGAGCGGCTTGTGCGGAGCACCGCCGTGTCCTCGTAGCGGCGATCGGCGGCGGCGACCTCTCGCGATTGATTGATTAGTAGCTGTCAAAATTAAACACCACCGGTGCACTGTTAAGAGGATGCTAAGAGGCAAGATGGCGGATTTTATATGAATCAGCTGATGGATTCAATACGATTAATGTGGGCTTCTAGGTTATTTTGTTCCTAATATCGAGTTGTGCCTTAGTAAATATGGAATTCGACAATCTTTTACGGGATTTCAGAACGACACAAATAATAAATAATTTTGAGACGCCGCCGCGCTGGCGGGAAGTAGACGGAGGAATACCTACAAACTTCGTTTAAATCCAGTACGAGAATGATTACCTATTCTTCATTCGAAGTACACATGATGAAAGGATTTATAAGGAAGCGCAGTCAGGCGGAGGCTCAGTAGGTGCTCAGGAGGTTTGAAAAGAATGAGTTCGTGAGGAAGCTCATGGGAGATTGTGATTATCCAATGTGTTATCCCAAATGCCCCTCATCTTATGACGCCAGTTTTAAGGCCCAGATCTAAAGAAAATTCACGTTGTGGCAGTCCCGCACAAAAACAAGAGACATTTTGTAGAAATAATTTATTTTGACACATAATAAAGCTAAATTTATGTTATAAATTCATTATTTTTGATTTCCAATATTCTTCCTCCAAAGACATGGATCGTGCCATTCTTTCTCATGCCACTCTCATTCCTCATCTTTTTCACGTAGCATGTTCTCGTCCATCGCCGTCTATGCGAATAGTTGAATAGTATTGGTGCTAGGTGCGAGTGGCTTTCATTGCAGCAGTCAAATCTTTACCTGTAAACAACCATAATAATGTTATTAAAAGACGCTAAAACCTCAGTGCAAAAGCAATAGGAAGTAATATACAATAGACACAAGTACATACATACATGTCTAAAAGAGTATATTCGTGTTAGAATTAGAAGGCTTATAGGACATGAAAATACAGAGCTATTATCGGCTATTGCTTTAACTTTCATTTGGTCAGTTTACATAAGCAACTAGATATACATTCAGAGATAAATACCTTTACCTGTTTACTCCAATTTTTTGGACCTTATTATTTTTATTGCTACCATCGCGAAGATAATGAAATAAACCTGATAAATAATTTTATTCTAGTTCAAATTTCCGATATTTATTTTGACGTTTGTCTGTCAACGTCACGAGTAGTCACGACAGATAAAAACATCGTGGTTGCTTGCAAGCTCTGGAGCAGAATCCTTTTAAGAGTAAACTGCACAGTCCAATCCTGCTTCAAATCAAAAAATCTCTTTTCTCTTGTGCCAAGAACCACAAAACCGTACAATTGGTTTGGATTCCAAGTCATTGTGGCATAAGAGGAAACGAATGTGTTGATGCTCTTGCTAAGGATGCTGTTACGTCCCAAGCCGTTGACCTTAAATATTTTCAATGTCAGGGCTACGATTTGCTGAGCCTTCCAAAACAGAGCTTGCTCTCCTCATGGCAAGTGCAGTGGCAAAATTCTTCTAAACTGAAAGGTGCTTTTTATCATGCAGTACAGCCTAATGTTACACCCAAGCCTTGGTTTTTCCCTTATAAAAAAATATCAAAGAAAGTTATATCAATTATTTGCCGTCTCCGTATAGGCCACTGTTGTTCTCCAGTTTTTCTACACAAAATTCGGGTCAGAGACACATCGCTCTGCGAATGTGGGTTGGATGAAGGTACTTTGGAGCACATCTTTTTTAAATGCTCCAATAATAGCCCAGCCCATGACTTGTATAGTCATCTCCCTAAATTAAATATCCCTGTCCCAACTAACTTTTCATCGTTACTAACACATTCTTCCCCAAAGCTCTTTGAGGCTTTAATGTTTTTTATCCGTGTCAATGACTTAAAGTTGTGATGTTTTTTGTGTGGTTTGTGATTATCTATGTACATTTAATAATATACCTAACAATATTTTTTGTCTGTTTGTTTCAGTGTACTAATTCTCGTCAACAAGTTTTCCCATTGAATTCAATCAGGATTTTGGTTTATGGCAAAACCTTTTTTTTTTTTTTTTTTCTTTTTTTTTTAATCTCCGTTTCGCACGTTTTCTCGTAACACATCTGACATTGGCAGAATTGTCGACATCGGCACCATTGCCATAGAGAAAAATAGAATAGAATAGAACATCGTGGGTTTGACAAATTTATTCTTAAAATTCTGTTTTTGAGTCGACTATTTTGAATATAATCTGTGCCGAACGCATAATTTCACCTCTATTTCGTTTCGCAACTAATCACCTGCTAACTAGCGTTTATAAATAAACAGCCTTATTTATAAAAATCTCGCTAATGACTGATTAGCCACTGACTAGCTAACTAATTGGTTAGCTCTTAATCAATGATTAAGTTTTCTTTATTTATAAACGCTAGTTAGCAGGTGATTAGTTGCGAAACGCAATAGAGGTGAAAGTATGCGTTTGGCACAGATTATATTCAAAATAATCGACTCAAAAACAGAATTTTAAGTATAAATTTGTCAAACACACGATTTTTGTATCTGTCGCGACTACCCGTGACGTTGACAGACAAAAATCAAAAAAAAATCGGAAAGTTTGAACAGGAATAAAATTATTTATAAGGTTTATTTCATTATGTTCGCGATGGTAGCAGTAAAAATAATAAGCTCCGAAAAATTGGAGTAAACAGGTATAGGTATTTATCTCTGAATTTATGTCTACTTGCTAATGTAAACTGACCAAATGAATGTTAAAGCAATAGCCGATAATAGCTATGTATTTTCATATCCTATAAGCCTTTTAACACGAATATACTCTTTTAGAAGTGCATGTAGGTACTTGTGTCTATTTTATATTACTTCCTATTGCTTTGGAACCGAGGTTTCAGTGTCTTTTAACAACAATTATCATGGTTGTTTACAGGAACAAGTTTGACTGCTGCTATGAAAGTCACTCGCACCTAGCACCAATACTATTCAACTATTCGCATAGACGGCGATGGATAAAAACATGCTACGTAAAAAAATTACGAATGAGAGTGGCATAAGAAAGAATAGCACGGTCCATGTCTTTGGACGAAGAATATTGGAAATCAAAAATAATGAATTTATAACATAAATTTAGCTTTATTATGTACCAAAATAAATTGTCTCTTGTTTTTGTGTGTAACTGCCACAACGTGACTTTTCTTTAGTTCTGGGTATTAAAACTGACGTCATAAGATGAGGGGCACATGGGATAACACATTGGATAATCACAATCTCCCATGAGCTTCCACACGAGCTCATTCTCTTCAAACCTACTGAGCCTCCTGACTGAGGTTTCCCTATAAATCCTTGCATTATGTGTACTTCGAATGAAGAATATGTAATAGGTAATCATTCTCGTAGTGGATTTAAACGAAGTTTGTGAGTATTCCTCCGTCTGCCTCCCGCCGGCGGCGTCTCAAAATTATTTAATTCTTTGCGTCGTTCTGAAGTCCTGTAAAAGATTGTCGAATTCCATATTTGCTAAGGCACAACTCGATATTAGGAAAAAATAACCTAGAAGCCCACAATAATCGTAATAAATCCATCAGCTGAGTCATATAAAATCCGCCATCTTGCCTCTTAGCATCCTCTTAACAGTGCACCGGTGGTGTTTAATTTTGACAGCTACTAATCAATTGCTTAGCGACCTCTTAGCGCTAAATAGCGTTTATAAATAAGAATTTTGCTAATCAGTTGCTTAGCAATTGATTAAAATTTAAGAGACGTTTATAAATAAGACTGTAATTAGTTAGCTAGTCAGCGGCTAATCAGTGATTAGCGAGATTTTTATAAATAAGGCTGTTTGTTCCTGATATCGTGTTGTGCCTTAGTAAATATGGAATTCGACAATCTGTTACGAGATTTCAGAACAACGCAAAGAATTTAATAATTTTGCGACGCCGCCGCCGGCGGGAATCAGACGGAAGAATACCTACAAACTTCCACCACGAGAACCACTACGAGAATGATTAAGTACCTATTACATATTCTTCATTCGAAGTACACATGATGAAAGCATTTATAGGGAAAGCTCAGTCAGGAGGAGGCTCAGTAGGTGCTCAGGGGGCTTGAAAAGAATGAGCTCGTGTGGAAGCTCATGGGAGATTGTGATTATCCAATGTGTTATCTCATGTGCCCCTCATCTTATGACGCCAGATTTAAGGCCCAGAACTAAAGAAAAGCCACGTTGTGGCAGTCACACACAAAAACAAGAGATATTTTGTAGAAACAATTTATTTTGATACATAATAAAGCTATATTTTTGTTATAATTTTTTTATTTTTGATTTCCAATATTCTTCGTCCAAAGACATGGGTCGTGCCCTTCTTTCTCATGGCACTCTCATTCCTCATTTTTTTCACGTAGCATGTTCTCGTCCATCGCCGTCTATGCGAATAGTTGAATAGTATTGGTGCTAGATGCGAATGGCTTTCATAGCAGCAGTCAAACTTGTCCCTGTAAACAACCATATTAATTGTTATTAAGACACTGAAACCCCGGTGCCAAAGCAATAGGAAGTAATATACAATAGACACAAGTACCTACATACACTTCTAAAAGAGTATATTCGTGTTAAAAGACTTATAAGGACATGAAAATACATAGCTATTATCGGCTATTGCTTTAATATTCATTTGGTCAGTTTACATTAGCAAGTAGATATAAATTCAGAGACCTTTACCTGTTTACTCCAATTATTTGGAGCTTATTATTTTTATTGCTACCATCGCGAACACAATGAAATCAATCTAATAAATCATTTTATTCCATATTTTCCGATAAAATTTTTGACTTTTGGTCTGTCAACGTCACGAGTAGTCACGACAGATACAAAAATCGTGGGTTAGACAAATTTATTCTTAAAATTCTGTTTTTGAGTCGACTATTTTGAATAAATAATCTGTGCCGAACGCATAATTTCACCTCTATTTCGTTTCGCAACTAATCACCTGCTAACTAGCGTTTATAAATAAAGAAAAGTTAATCATTGATTAAGAGCTAACTAATTAGTTAGCTAGTCAGTGGCTAATCAGTCATTAGCGAGATTTTTATGAATAAGGCTATTATTGTTTTATTTCTTTTCCGTATCCCTTTATAGTACTTACGTATGCCATGGTATGGAATAGTTAATACTTGCCAGTGTAATGTGTGTGTCAAGTTATCGTGTCAGTCAGCTGTCAGTGTCAAAAAAACTGTCAAATGCTGTAAATGTCAACAATAGAAATCCGCACGCAATTTTAAAAATAGATGTCTAGTGTCCAGTGCTGCAGTGTTCAGTTTCGCTTTGCTATTAGCTCAGTTATCAGAACAAACCTTTTAGTTGACTGGAGCAAGAAACCAATGTAGAAACCAAAGAGTATAATAACTTTAAAGGAAGTAGAAACTCGCGTTTGAAGTAAAAACGGGTGAGCTGTTCGGGTTAGAGTAGCAGGATCCAAAGGAATGTCTATGTGGCAGAGCGAGGAGCGGCGCTGCGCGGTGGTACTGCGCGAGGTATTCGGCTGGCTCGGTGGGTGCGAGCTGGCGCGCGCGGGCGCTGCGTGCCGCTCCTGGCGCCGCGCTGCCGCAGAGCCCACGCTTTGGCGCCGCCTGCTGCGCGCTAACCACGGTACCACGTCGCCGCAGGCACCGACACCTAACGTTGTTGTGTTGTGTGCATAACCCGGTCTAACTGCATGTGCTGGAGTCACAGTAACGAGTGGAGGTGAGTTGAACTGTGCCTAAACATCTGAGTTTATTTGTTGTTATTCCTCCCACCTTTAATTTGTTTTTTAAGAGTAGGTAACCAAAGATGAGTAAGACAATTGCGTTTCAGGAAGTACATACCAAGATCATGATTGTGCTACTTTGGAGCTTCAATCTATCACTAGTGCTCTATCTATCCTATTGCTGTGCAATGTAGTCAATCCTAATCCTAACTAATATTATATATGAAAAGTAAGTTTGTTTGTCTTTTCATGCCTAAACCACTGAACTGATCATCATGAAATTTTGCATATACGTTGTTGTGTACAGAAAAGGACATAGGGTACCTTTCTTCCAGAAAAAAAGTACTGTTCTTGAGGGAATAATAACTTGCGACGGTCACAATTGCCTTAGGATGCTAGATAGCACTACGTCTTTTGAATCATGATTGAATTATATTAGTAGAACTTTTGTAAGTAGTGTGTTAAGAGTTAATTTAATTAAGTATAATTAATACATTTTGTGAGTCTAGAGTGAACTCCAACACCTTTTTTTTTGTTTTTTAATTTACAATATGAAATCACAAATCAGACTCATGAAAATGTTCCTTTATCTCATCAAGCATCGTTAATGAGACACAATTGATTGTCTATTGTTTTGGCCCTCTTGCGGGCCACCTTGGGCCTGACTAGTTAAACTTGTTTGTGACTGCAGGAGCTGGTTGTGGAAAATCAGTTGTGCTCAAAACAATTGTTCATCATATTCATCGATAATAATAATTTATTTGCAGCAAAAAGAAGAAATACAATGCATGTTACGTTATTAGCATATTACATTTTGTGCTCAATTTTTGTGAATGAAAATGAAAAATTCCGATGCTAGGAAAATCCTGTGTTATAGGGGCTATTTTGACCGAACATCATGTAATTTAGAATATAGTATAGATTTTTAAAGGAGAAGGATTTACAGACTTTTTTCAAACTCCACGCAGGCGAAGCCACTGGCAAAAGCTAGTTGTGAAATAAAACTTTAAACATTCATTCAACATTTTCATATTATAAATTACCTGTGTTATTATTAAATTGAGAATTGAAATTGCATATTAGTTGTGCTGTCCTATATTATAGAAGAATCCTACTGTGTCAGGAACATTTGGGCAGGTGCTAAACTGAATTTCAGCTATTCAAGCAATAACTATTCTACTAAGAATTCGGTGGTTTTCCTATAGGTGATTGACCAGCACCCTAATTACGTAACACATTTTCGGCAAATGATTGCAACTAGTTTGCTTCGTTTCTATCGCAGTTTGCATCATTTTACGACTTTCGTATTGCGTAACTCCACTATCGCGCGAAACCAACTGCAGTCTGTTTGAGACGCTAAAGAGTGAACGATATGCCAGGAAAAATTGGGCATACGTTTATTTTTCGAATTATGTAACAAGTTTTCTTCTGTTACAACTTACAAGTGCTTACAACCTAAACTAAAGACACCTTCAATTTATGACATTTCGGAAACGAGATATTTTGGCGGCATTTTAACGAAAGACAAATTCCTACTTCGTGCCATATGTAACAAATTTATCATAAGCCACAAGGTTAGCAACCCAGTCGAGCTTTTACTTCATTGGATTGGAAAAGCAAGAATCAATAAATTTAAAGAGGAAGACCAAGTAAAGCACACTTTGAAGCAGTTAATGTCAATGGATTATCTAAGGACTTCGATGAACATACCTAGGTACAGTCACGAGCATAAATATGTATTCACTTGGGTAAATTTAAAAAGCGATTTTCTCCTTAATTTTTGAATGAAATTTTATGTTGTTACGAACATAGTACTATTTTTAAACCCATAGGTTTATGTAATATATCGTATTTCAACGTTGCATTCGGTATTTCACAAAAAAATCATTATTGAAAATTGCCAAGTGTTGACATATTCGTGCTCGTGACTGTACACCATACAGACCAATTTCCACATCATTATCTGTTAAGGGTAAGTACCTACTTTCTTAATATCAATATTATTTTCTTTCTATGTGTTGAACACTGAATGTGCCCAATATAGGTAGGAACCTACCTACCTAAATATTGTATCTTCGAAGAAGCAACGATATACCTACACACAGATTGTTACTAGTGAATATAAAATAAGGCACCACCAAATATCGGTAGGTACCATACATACAGTAGGTACCTAACCTACTACCTATATGAATATTTAGTTAGCAAATTATAACAACAAACTAAATTAAAGAAAGTAGGTGGGCAACTGAAAATATATCTAATTATGTACTACCTTACCTATATGTTTTTCAATTATTATGGAAGTACCTACCATAATATTTATTTTTAAGTAATGTTTGTTGTTAGTTTAATATGTGGAGCTCTTCAAAATCCTCTTTTGCATTAAGTAAATTGGTTTCACTTGATAGATAACACAATGAGCAATGCATGTAGTTATATAAACTTAGATATATCAAAGGTCCATCCACCTTATCTATTAACTAAGTACCTAATAAAATTACTTGTTGAGGTTATATAAATTATTTGTTTAGGTACTTTTTAGTTGCGTATGCTTCGTCTATCAATAGAGTTGTAGGCACCTAATTATTGTTTATAGCAGAATATTGCTGTTCTATAAAGTAGATAGATTGGAGTCCCGTACGGTATATCGAATTACCCTTGAACGATATAACTGTCTACAGAAAGCATGGTTCACCGACGAACGGTAATACGAGAAAACTATTAGTCGATACCATTATTTAGCGACAGCACGTTTCGCCGAATAACGCTACATAGAATGAATGGTTGGCCGATACCAAGATTTGCCGATGTCATGGTTCGCCGGAACACGCTTGAACTAAATAATCCTTTATCGATAGCAGTTTGCATCGAAAACACCTTTTCTTACACCGCCTATCCAAAATAATTGTCTTTAGTTTCTCGCTTGGACAATTTTGACAGACATCGATTAAATTGCATTAACTGCTATTGACATGCGTTTATCTTAGTAATTCAATAAAAATAAATGTAAAGAAAATAATAAAACAGCAAATTTGATTATTTTTATAATTAAATGGTAAATCACAAAAATAAAGGTTGCAAACTGCACAATCATAAAAAACATGTTAGAAAACAATCAATTTTGAAAAAGAAATCTACCAGTTATGTGTTATATTAATGATTTTTGATGTACATGATGTGAGCTAGCCCACCTAAGAAACTTTCTATGCTCATCTCACTCTTTAGGGACAAGTGCTTTTCTAGTCTCTTTTCATATTCAATCTGCGACGAACGACGACGCTTTGGCATTGGCTCAGATGCATTGATGCGCTCGATTTCGCAGTCGGTATATTTTTGTTCTTTAGCAAACTCCATAATAGTGTTGAAGACATTCCACTTCTTGCGATTTAAAAGTGTGTTCCACCGGTTATGCCATGATTCCAGAGCATTTTGTGTTTTCGGAATAGAATAAGTACGATTAGACACTGACCACATAGCTGGTGGGAACAATGGTGGATTTTTGCTCAGAATTAACTTCGTCCCTGGGCCAGATTTTTTTGTAAATACTCCAGATACATAATACTTATTGAACCATTGTGCCAATCCTTCGGCTTCAGTTGGCAATACTAAGTTTTTTACTTGCTCGAAGGCCTCCGGTATCTCTTCTGGTTCCAAAAATGCTAAAGCAAATAAATGTCTGATTTTATGTGCAAATACGAAATCAGTACCATAGCGCTTTGCCAACCCTTCCGCCTGTACATGCCGCCAAAGGCTTTGCGTGAGATGAAACAGACACAGTCTGTGTGCACAGTTTGGAACTTGTTTTCTCACAGCATTTATCACCGCAATTTCGAAATCAGTCAGTATGTTTTCTGGAGACAAATTAGTATTATAGGTATTGACCCCATACCTATTTAATATTTCAAATAATATTATGTAACAGGTTTCAGTCTTGTGCGATAATAGGGCAAACACTAATGGTAAAAATTTGCTTGTGCCCCGTTCAGTTCCAACTAAAACATGTATTGAATATACTTGAGTAAATGGATTCGGGCATGTCGAAAATGTTCCGTCCATTACCCAGCATTGTGCACTCATTAATCGTTTAAAATTTTCTTTAGTACAAAATACGACTACGCTCTCACCTTCATTTGTATTGTGACCAATTAAAAACTGTTGTTGGTCAAGGTCACAAAGACACTCTGGTACTTTAAATTCATCAATCGTTTTTGGAATCGATGGCTCGCCTTTACTTCTCATGCGCTGAACAATCATTCTTGCTGCTGCTTTGCTAGGCAATTGAGCAGCACTCGTAGTTGGCACATCTTGCAAGCAGCGATTAACAATTTGTGATGGAGAGTCCATTGAATTGTTTGCAATTTCTTTTATCTTTGCATTAAAGCTCATCTGTAACCGCTTTTCTGGCTCTGGCAGATGCCCATGTTCATTGTTTTGATTTAAAATCGAATGTTCATTTGTGCAAAATATTGTTGTCACAGTAGCACCACAACCTTTAGAACTTTTCAGCGTACATCTCCAGTAATATTTGTCGTCCAATCTTTTGTTGAGGTGATATGAATATCCATCCACAATTAGTACACTAGCGCCGCGTTTTGATTGCATTACATTACAAGCACTCATTTTCAAATTAATTGACTGATCGCAATAACAACGAAAATAAACGGGAGAACGTAGTTTTGATTCAAGTCACTATTATGTATTTTGTGCTCAAGTCGGAAATAGTTTATAACTACCCACATATTTGCAACAATACACTGACCAGCGAGAATGTTTATCATTTTTACAATGTGGCCAATGTAATAATTATGAGCATCATCTAATTTGTTTCCGTAACCAGTTGTACATATTATTATAACAATTGTTTATGCATTATTAAGATAAAGATGAAAATAGCAGTTAATGCAATTTAATCGATGTCTGTCAAAATTGTCCAAGCGAGAAACTAAAGACAATTATTTTGGATAGGCGGTGTAAGAAAAGGTGTTTTCGGTGCAAACTGCTATCGATAAAGGATTATTTAGTTCAAGCGTGTTCCGGCGAACCATGACATCGGCAAATCTTGGTATCGGCCAACCATTCATTCTATGTAGCGTTATTCGGCGAAACGTGCTGTCGCTAAATAATGGTATCGACTAATAGTTTTCTCGTATTACCGTTCGTCGGTGAACCATGCTTTCTGTAGACAGTTATATCGTTCAAGGGTAATTCGATATACCGTACGGGACTCGATAGATTGTGCATTGAAAATCTAATAATCTAAAATAATGCATTATTTGCGAAGGTGTTCTTATAAACATGATAATAATCCTTATACAAAAAAAATACGTTATTCATCACATGTATTTAATTTAAAACAAAATTGCACTTTACTTACGTCATTTGATTTCAATAAATATCTTAGGAGATATCGCAGTTTTAAAATAACATCACAGCAAAATAATGGTGCAAGGCCGGCGGGCGGTTATGAGGGGGAAGGGCGGTGGCCCCAGTTATCTCTGCGGGATACCATGCCGCGCGGCTCAGACGCGTGGTTGGCTCCTTAGGAAAAGGTTGTGCTCAGCGAACTACTTTTTAAATTTGTTTTTCCAAAATATCATCGTATAATACTTTTTAGAAGAATAAGTTTTGTTTTAGTTTAGTTATTTTTGTTAATTTCCTTGTCTAAATATACTATACATAATACATTATTTGATTTTGTAGTATTTAATTATCTTTAGGGTATTGTTTTTGATTTTGTAGTATTTTAGGGTAATTCTTTTACCGTGGATAGGCGATATCTCATCGTATAATAATTACATTTTAAGTAAATAATTTAGTACCTCATAAGTTTTCATTTTAGGTAGTAAGTTTTGCTTTTGTCAATTTCTATATAGTTTTTCAATTATTTTTATTCTTACATAAATATATTATATACATATAAATAAAAAAATGCCTAGAAAAAGATCTCAACTTTCTCGGCAGTCTGCCACTGCAAAACGGCTGTGACTTCTGCGCAGCAATGAGACAGAGGATAAAAATAGGCATAAGTTGGTTACTCAACGAGCAATCGATGAAAGAAACCGTGAACGGGAAACAAGCGCGGAAGGTTCACAACGTTTGGCCGCACATAATTCCTGAACGTTGGCAAACCGAGAACGGGAATCAAGCGCTGAACGTTCCCACCGATTAGCTCAACAAAATGCAAGATCAGCAATTAATAGAACTCGCAGGCAGCACAACTTATTGAATTCTGCTTTTGCTTATGACTTTAACCTTGACTATTTTGTGCTAAATGATGTTGATATTGGTAGAATGGATAAAATATGCAATCAATGCCAAGCAAAGAAATGGAAGGCTGAAGCTCCTGGTCTGTGTTGTAGTGGTGGCAAAATAAATATACCTAAAATTCCCAGACCAACATCAATTTTAAAAGAACTGATATCAGGATCAATACATTTCTTGAACCATTCAAGGCAATATAATACACTTTTTCAGATGAATTCATTTGGTGCCAAAGAAATTCGAGAGGGGAACTTTTGCCCACATTTAAAGTACAGGGCCAAGTTTATCATTTGATTGGTAATTTACTTCCGGCTGAAGGTGCATAACCAGTGTTTTTGCAAATATATTTTGTTTCTCATGCAGATCAACTATCCTTGCGTTCAAATTTAAACCCAACCTTACAAATTGATCTTATCGATGCGCTTCAAAAATAACTTTACGAAACTAATAAGTATATTCAAAGTTTTAAATACTTTTAGGTTCAGAAGTGGAATATTATTTAAAAAAAATAAACACTTAACAAAAATAGGTTTATTTATAATTAAAATTAACACAAAATATAGCTAAATCAAATACTGCAAACTTCCAACGATTTAAAATAAGAAAATAACAGAGTAATCAGCAGAATGGCTTACGTGACCTTAATAACAACCAACAGTGATTATTACAAGACGTCCGTACACTCGGAGAGCCGGCGAAGAAATGGGCCGCTCCTTTTTTTTTTTTTTTTTTTGGAAGGCAACTCGCAGTTTTGACCACTGGGGGTCGTGGCTGCTTAACCGGTCTGTCCTGTGGTTGCCTTTCGGATTTTACTCTAAAAGGCCTCCAGCCAGGAGCGGAAAAATTTAAAACTAAAACTTAAATGATAGATGACCGCACGCTAAGGGCACCCCCTGTGGGGTACGGACCTCGGCTTAGGGCGTCATCGGGAGAGGGCAGCGCGATATTGGGGACGGGCTGGATCAAAGGGTTTATAGTATCATGATTATTAAACGGGGAGTTTAAAGCTACAGGCTCAGCTACGGCGCGGGCTGAGGCCTCATCGGACTGGGGACGGGGGGAACGGATGCGGGGGGGTCGTCGCGTGGGACCTCGTCGGCGAGGTCGGAACGATGGCGGTCTGTGTTTGTGCACTGTACTTGTGGCCCTACTGCTCTCCTGGAGGAGGGTTATGGGGTCATCGGGGTCGACTAGGACATGCCGGGGACGGCGGGTATGACTGATTCGGGAGGGGACATAACTGGCGGCCGCGACAACCAGAGGGTTGCGGTGAGTGGCGGCGGAGTCGAAGAAACGCTTGGATAGGCGTTTCATGAACTGACTGATGGTCGGGATTTTAAGGTCGAGATGGAGACTTTCGTTCCGAACGAACCAAGGGGCACCGGTCGCCCTGCGGAGGAACCGGTTTTGGAGGGTCTGCATCCTATGGATGTGATGGGGCTTCGCTTGTGCGAATACTACGCTCGCATAGGTCATGATGGGGCGAATGCACGCTGTGTAAATGCGCAATTTGCACCTAAGTGACAATTTGCTGCGTGCATTCAGGACGGAGTGGAGCCTACCGAGAGCGAAAGCGGCGCGCGAGCGCGCCTGCTTTATGTGCTCCGAGAAGGAGAGGTGCTGGTCTAGGACGACGCCCAAGTATTTGGCTCGCTTCTCCCAGGGGATAGGCTTGCCGTACATGGTCAGCGGACGGGGAAGGAGGGGTCTGAGTCGCGGTTTCGAAAAGAACACCGCTTGACTCTTATCGGGATTGACTTCGATTCTCCACTTCCTAAACCAGTCACCGAGCTGGTTGACCGAGGTTTGGAGAATGCGAGAGATCGAGTCGCGGCCGAAGCCGGTGTAGTAAATGGCCGTATCGTCTGCGAACAGAGCCAACTGAGCCTTTCTACTTTTGGGGATATCGCTGGTGAATAGCGTGAAAATGAGGGGGGCGAGCACGGAGCCCTGAGGGACTCCGGCGCGGATTGGGCGGGGGGAGGATAGCGCTCCTTCGATGCGATAGCGAAACGTGCGATTCGACAAAAAGTCTCGTAAGATGAGCACGAGACGATCTGGCACTTTAAGTTTGTACAGCTTATATAATAAGCCGTCGTGCCAGACTTTGTCGAACGCTTTCGCTATATCGAAAAACACGGCACCGGTCAAAGAACCGCGTTGGAAACCGACGCTTATGTGTTCGATGATCCGGTGGACCTGTTGCACGCACGAGTGTTGGGTTCGAAAACCGAACTGCTCGTTGGGAATGAGGCCCTTCGTCTCGGCGTAGTCTCTGAGACGCTTATAAATAAGCCTCTCATAGATTTTGCCGAGGACGTTGAGCAGACTGATGGGACGGTAGCTGGAGGGAGCGGACTTGGGCTTGCCTGGCTTGGGAATACCAATGACAGTGGCCTGTTTCCACGATTGGGGGAAGATGTTATTGCTCATGGCACCATTGAAGATGGTGGTCATGAGCATGATCAGATGAGCGGGGAGGAGCTGTATCACCCTATTGGTGATACCGTCCGAACCGGGGGCTTTGCGGGGCTTGAGACCCTTTATGAGATCGTGCACTTCGTTGGGAGTGACGGGAGGCAGAGGAAACTCGGGGTCTTCTACGGGGGGGAGGGAAGCTCTCCTTTCGACTTCGGCTTCCACCTCAGAGAGGTGGGCCTGGTCTACTGGTTGAGTGCTGGGCGAGCATTGGGCCTCTAGACTATCGGCGAGGCATTCGGCCTTGTCGGCATCGTCGAAGGCGACGGTGCCGTCAGGGCGGGTCAGGGGGGGCATGGGGGCTACTTCTCGGGATTTGAGTTTCCTCTGAAGCTCCCAGAATGCCAGGTGGGTGGGCTCTAGTTCGCTCAGCATCTTGTCCCAGCCCGCATTACGTACTTCCGCCACGCGGTTCCTTACAGTTCGCTGCAAGTAGCGCATGTGGGTTCGGTTCGCGGAGCAGGGAAAGTTGCTGTACGCACGGACGGCCGCGTTCTTCTCGGTCAACAGCTCACGTACATCGTCCGGCAATTTCCAGCGATAGTCATCTATCGCTGGAACTTCCCTTGAACAATCGTTCAGGACGGATTGTACGTGTTCCGTGAACGAGCCGATCGCGGCCGTCGTGTCTGCGACTGAGTCGAAGAGGTCGGGGATAGAGTCTAAGTGGGGGGACGTGTTGGCTTTCAGGCGTTCGCTTACTAACCTCCAGTCCGTTACCACTCTCGTGAGGGGGGGTTGGTCGGGGTCGGGGAGACCTATGCGAGGGGCTAGTCTCATTACGACTGGTCGGTGGTCAGAGTCTAGCTCTTGTAGCACTTCTATAGAGGCCAACCGTAGGTTGATATTCTTTAGGAGTGCTACATCGAGCACGTCAGGGGCGTGGTCAACGTTAGCGGGGAAGTGGGTGGGGGTCATCGGGGCGATGACGTCGAAGTTAAGAAGAGGACTGAGGTCGAACAAGTGTCTCCCTCGGGTAGAGATAATGGCACTATTCCAGGCGGTGTGCTTGGCATTGAGATCGCCCGCTATGATAACGGAGTCACTCAAGCCGAGCAGGAGGGTCAGGTCGTCGGTCAGTAATTGAAAGTTCTCTGAGGTATTGGTGGGGGGGAGGTAAGCCGACACCAGAGTGATCGGCTGGTGACCCGTCATGCCTAGTCGACATATAGACACTTCTAATCGTGAGAGGGGAGGGGGGTCTATTGGGATGCAATAGAGCGAAGCCCTGTAGTAGATTAAGGTACCGCCCCGGTGACACCGAGTCCTGTCGTTGCGGACTACGCGATAGTTTGCGATGGACGGCCTACGGTGATGGGGTTTAAGGAACGTCTCCTGTACGAGGAGGACGTCTATATTGTGATCGCGGAGGAAGGTCGCGATTTCGTCACGCTGACCTATGATGCCATTGGCATTGAAATACCCCAGTCTGAGGGATCGGGGTTTGATACGCGCAATGATTCCTTTATCCATTAATTGATTTTAGGTTGGTTGGAGAAGGTCATTAGGGTTTGCGTTATCTCCGGATACGCATTGTAAATTTGCTGGATAGCGAAGAGGTCACAGGAATTTCTTGCTGTGACGATTTCGCTAGCCATCTTTCGGGCGCGAGGGGTGAGGAAGACGAGGAATGTGCTCGAGATCACATTGAACGCGTCGAGAGGGTTAGGCCCGACCACTGGAGGAGTGGGTGCGGGCGGGCGGGGTGCGACCGGCGCGGGGGGAGCGGCTTTAGGAGCCGGGGGTGGGTTAGCGCGAGGGGGCGCGGGCACGGGCGCGGGCGCGGGCGCGGGCGCGGGTGCGTGTGCGTGAGCACGGATGGGGGGGTCCATCAGCGGAGGGATGGGAGGAGGGGGAGGTTGTTGGTAGCGCCCCAAGGCCGGGAAGGCCTGTTGGTGGTGCAGGAGATGCCAAGGACTGGGTCTTTGGGGACTCAGTCGCTCGGGAAGTTGAGAGGGGGGGGCTTCCCTTTGCTGACGGGCGTCGGTACGCTTCGTCAGCTTAGGGGCGGTCGATTTGGGGGCTTTAGGACAGCCACGGTAGTTGGCTGGGTGCCCGGAGTTCCCGCAGAGCACGCAGCTGGGTGGCTCCGTGCACAAAGTTCTGTCTTTGGGGCGGGAGCAGTCGGAAGTGCCGTGCTCGCCCAGGCACTTGACGCACCTGGGTGTCGCATGGCAATTCCGCTGGGAATGGCCATAGAGTTGGCACCGGTGGCATTGACCGACGATGCCAGTTTTACGCGGCTTCTGGATATCGAATCCAGTAAGGCTACAAATCGACTTTATAGTGAAAATCGGGTGGTGTCCCTCGACGGCGGGGCATACAACAAGGATCATATTGTATGCCTCTCCGCTTCGGGCGCGGTGCATGCGGTGCACTTCCGCGACGGGGACGTTTTGCGACAGAAGGTCGTCTTTTATGTCAGAGGTCGCGATCTCTTTTGGGATGCGATTAATGACCACGCGGGTCTGTCGGTCCTCCGGAAGGGAGTAAGTATGAAACGAAACTCCCCTATCTCGGAGGAGTTTCGTGAGAGCCCTATAATCGGAAGAGTTAGGGACTTGGACTTTGATGCCCTGTTCTGTGGCACGGGCACTGGTGAAGCCGATCCGGAGATCGACGCACCATTTGGACACGACGGTCCACTTCCCCTTGTCCTGAATGAACACAGGGGGCGGGGAGGGGGCCTGTTTAGTTTGGCTATCGGAAGCCTTGGGGGGGGTTGACGCGGCGGCGGAGGGAGCGGGGCGCGCGGTCGGGGCGGGGACAATGGGGGGTCGGTGTCACGGGGGCGGCGGGGGAGCCTATCTTTGGGGTTTTCCCTGCCTGGGAAGAAGAGACTACGTTCTTCTTCCTCTTGGCGGCGGAGGTGACGGTCTGGAAACCGTCATCCTCGGAGGAGGAGGCTGAGGAGAATTGGGGCTCCGTACCATAAGGATACGGAGTGACCGGGCGTTTGATGGAGGCTACTTCAGTGTCCATGGGACCTGACGAGTCCTCCGAGTCTATGACGGGCATAGAGCACGGAGGGGAGGGGGGTTCTAGAGCATCGCTAAAGCTAGCGATGGCTGGAGTGTCGGAGGGACAGGGGGTGGGGGGCTGCATAGCAGCGAAACGGGCGCCATATTTGGCGAGGAAATCAGGATCCTTGAATAGGATTTCCTTAAAAAAGGTTAGAATTAGAGCGTCCCCCATGATTGGGGGTGCGGGGGGGTTGGTAATGGGGGATGGCGGAACAGAAGGTTCCCTCCTACTCGTATCTTCCCTATGCCTAGCTCCCCGGGTGGAAATGCCCGGGGATGTGTCACACCCTCCCTGTCGGGTATAGACAGGGAGGTTGAGTGCCTATGGGTGAGCCCTAAGCTTGTATACCCGTCGCCAATCTTAATGTGCGAACGGGGCCCTGACAGTCTAGCGCGAAGGGTGTAGACACACCCTAGAGACACTAGGTGAGTAGCTGTGAAGGGAAAACTGTCACCAGAGCCGACTAGGAGATCCCCCAAGGCCGGTTAGCTCTGGGACCCGTCCAACTGACTGCCTAGCCCTGAAGGGGTTCGGCGGGTGTGATTGGGTCAACACCCCACTCGGTTTCGTTGGCACCGTAAGGTATCCACCGAGGACCACGAAACTGTGGTTTTGCCCGGAAGGGGCCTAGTGAAGCTACTCACACAAACGCGCACGTTAAAGAAACAGTAGAACCTGCCTTGAAAAAGGCAATTTTTAATTGATCAAAAACGATTGATTAATTAAAATTAATTAATTAATCGATCGATGATCGAATACAGCCGGGGCGGCTGCGAGGGCGTTACGTAAACGTAACGAGGAAGAATTAGGCTAGCGCCACTGAGTCATGAACGGGGGAGCGTGAGCACGACCGTTCAGGACGAGTGTCGAGAGCGTAATGGCCGCTCCTTCCAAGCGCACCCTTTATATAGACTGTCGCCGAGTAGTTGATGACGACGTTCGGAAACACCTTACACGGCCTCTCCTGATGTTGGGTCGTCCTCGACGCAATTTCTTACAGCGATCCCGCTAGGACCCGCCACTGGAGAGGTCGGTGGGTCGGTTTCAATGCCATCATCCAGCGAGGGCATGGACAGCGCAGTGGGAGGTAACTCCGTTTGCACTTCCATCTCCTTATTATCATTAGTTTCATCTAAAAACAAAAAGGTTATTAGTACTAGAAAAACAAGATAGAAACACTCAGTCTCGCTGACCAATCAGTCCGTCTTCGCTCAGTCAATTCATTCATCGTTCTTTCACAACTCTGACTCATGTGACTCGCATACATCGTTCTCAAAAAGAAAATAAAACACAACCAGGCCAAGGCATATTTCTGTTAGTTTCCAAAAAGACTTGTGTCCTTAATCTCGCCGGTCGATTTCATTATTCGATCACCAGCGAATCTTGTAACATGGCCTGTTAAACAGACCCACTCGTACGAAGACCGTATTCAAACGTACGAGCGCATTCCACATGCAGACCGTATTCGAACATGTGGAGCTTCCCGACACGTAGACCGTATTCATACGTGTCGAGGCTTCCCAACACGCTGACCGCAATCACACGTGTTGAGGCTTCTCAACAAGTAGGGCGAATCGTACAAGTGAGGTATACCAAACAGATAGTTATCATACAAGTGAGGTTCGCCCTACAGACTCGCCACAACAATCGCATAACTGTCAATATTATGAGCTTAACTTACTTTAAAAAAATGCAGCACATGTTTCAGGGCTCCACTCACCCCGCCACGGCACCATATATTGCGCAGCAGCCTGCGTCGTTTTTCCATAACTGCCGCTGAGCAAACGTAGCGTGTAACGTCCACTAGGTAGAACTTTTACCACCTTATATGGACCACGCATGCCGGAGTCAAGTTTACCTGCCGACTGGGAGTATTTTATTACGAAGACCAAGTCTTCAACATTGAATTGGCGTGGTGTACTTCGTCGTTGGTTAACTTGCTCGTCTTGCCTGATTTGGTTCTTGCTGAGAAGTTCACGAGCTCTACTTCTAGTGATTTCTCGTAAAGCGTCTCTGTTAGGTGCCGCACCTTCGATGGCTACATCACGTACTAGTGCTTGAACCACGGGAGTTGTAGATTCTGTGCCTATTAAAAGATCCAAGGGAGAGACTTGCGTAGTCTTCTGTCTTGTGATATTCAGCACCAGTTGTAGTTTCCACAGAGTCTCCGACCACTGCAGTTTTTTGTGGTTGGCTTGGATGCGTAACATGTTGAGTACAGTCCGCATGTACCTTTCCGCTTGACCATTCGCCTGGTGCATCTCCGGCGTGATGTAGTGCAGGTTGCAGCCGAGTTCGTTAATCCATGTCACGAACTCGTTAGACTCGAACATGCGTCCCTTGTCTGTGACCATAAGTTTAGGCACTCCAAACAAAGAAATAGCCTGAGTAATGACACGTTGAAGTTCCGTAGAATCTTGTCGGTGAATAGGATATAGAAGTGTGTATTTAGTGAAAGCGTCCACAATGAGGAGGATGAATTTATACCCTTCTGAAACTGGTAGGGGTACCAAAGCGTCAACATGAACTGTATTAAATGGAGTGTCGGGTTTTTCCCAAGAAGTTATTTTTTGTAATGGAGCCCGAGGAACTCTTTTTTGAGAAATACACACAAGGCAATGAGAGACATATTTCGAAACAAATCGTCTGAGACCAGGGAACCAAAAATGTCGGAGAATAAGGTCAAGGGTTTTCTCCGCATTAATGTGTTCATGTTCATCATGGAACACTCTCAAAAGACTGAGTCGATGACCTTTCGGTATGTAACAGAGCGACCTCGCTTCTTGGCCTACCGGGACGTACTTATAGTACAGGACTCCATTTTGAATTTTATAACGATCGGTATCTAGTCTGCCATCATGAAGTTTCTGAATAAGATCTTGAGTTTCGTTGTCGGCTGACTGCGCGATCTGAGCCCAGTTACGGGGCCTCGAAATTTGATTTACGCAAACGGGATTGCGACTTAAGTAGTCTGCATGGGGTATCATTGCGCCCTTGCGATACTCAATAGCAAAATTGAAATCTTGAAGGTAGATCCACCACCTTGCTACTCGGGGCAAAAGATCTTTTTTTCGCTCAGTAGACTTAAGCGCATTGCAGTCGGTAACAACTACGAAGTTTAAGCCAACTAAGTAATGGCAAAAATTTTGGAGGGCTTTGACGACAGCAAGGGTCTCTAGTTCGTAAGAATGGTACTTGCTTTCTGCTCCCTGGGTGGACCGACTAAAATATGCGACTACGTGTTTCTTTGAGTCGAGATGTACTTGTAAAAGGACGGCGCCGTATCCAATACTACTGGCATCCGTATGGACTTCAGTAGGAAGGTCTGGGTTGAAGATAGAAAGAACTGGTTCGCTTGTTAACTCCCTGATTAAACTTAAACGAATAGTTTCGCATTCGGAGGTCCAGTTAAATTTGACGTTTTTATGGGTGAGGACGGCAATGGGGGCAGTTTTAGTAGAATAGCCTTTTATATATTTCCTAAAATAACCTGCCAGGCCTAAAAGTTGTCGCACCTGCTTTACGTTTTCGGGGGGCAAGGTGTTCACTAAGGCTTCCACTTTTCGTGGACTCGGCCTAACCTGACCCTGACTTATAAGTCTACCTAAATATTCAACTTCCGTAACCAGAAATGAACATTTGTCTAGATTGATAGAAAAACCAGCTATTGTGAGAGTCCTAAGTACCTTACGCAACAGTTCAATTCCCTCGTGTACAGAGTTACTTAATAAAAGGACGTCATCGACATAGACTAACACATTCCCCTCATTAATATGTGCGCGAAGGGTGTTATTAATGATACGCTGATAAACTACTGGAGAATTAGCTAACCCAAAAGGCATTTTGACATATTCAAAGTGTTCTTCCGGTGTCACAAACCCTGTCAGGTGTATAGATTCCTCTTTCAAAGGGATTTGATGGAATCCAGTAGCCATATCAAGACAGCAAAAGAATTTATAACTGCCTAACCTATCGATATGGTCATCAATTAGTGGAAGTGGGTAGCGGTCTTTCACTGTTATACGATTAAGTGCCCTAAAATCTACACAAAGTCTGTCCGAACCATCGCGTTTCTTCACTAGTATGATTGGACTCGCGTAATTAGAGTGAGAGCGCCTAATAATTCCTTTTTCTAAAAGATCATGAGTTATTTCCCGTACTTTAAGTTTTTCTGAATACGAGAGCCTATACGGTTTATATACGACAGGAGTAGAACTGATAAGCCTTATTTCCATTTCTCCTGTTCGGACTGTAGTTACAGCAGTCCCTTTTATTAAAAACTGCAAGAATTCATTGATGACAGACGTAAGGCTTTCCAACTTCACGCCCTGTAGAGGCGTGTTTAGTTTTAACTGGTCGCCTTTTCCAACAGCATTAACCTTTTTATTAACTTTGTCGGTGCGCGCGAGATATTGTCTATCTTTAGTTCGGATGTAAGTAATTCCGTCACGGTTTAATACGTCGGTTCCAATTATGATAGGCGTATTCATAAAAGACGCTGGAACTACTACCAAATCTACTTCCATCGAAATGTCGCTGAACTCTACTGTGAGTGTGACGTAAGATGTCGCAATCACTTCTTTATCACTGAGACCCTTAAGAACGCAACGTCTCGGCTTAGGCTGACAAGTGAAATGCTTTAAAATGTTGGAAGAAATGAGAGACACATCTAGGGCTCCGCTATCAATGAGCACGTCTACTGGAATACCCTCTATGATTGCTGAAGTTATATCGTTACTTTGTGAAATGATAGATCGATAAGAGCAGAGATTGACATTGCGTTGATTACGTTGCTCTGACTTCGCTTTCATGAAGCATTTGTCCTCGCTGTGTCCCGGTTTTTTACAAAATGTGCAAGCGTTACTTGATGACGGTTGCGAATTGGAGTTCGCATCGGAAGACACGTAAGGTGATCGACTACTGGATGCATTAGACTTGGGTCGCCTACAGACGCGACTGACGTGACCATGTTTATTACAATTAAAGCATCTCGGACCCGGAGTGCTACCTGACTTCGTCACTTGGCTATGTTTTTTATGTTCGACCACCTTGTCCTGTTTCCCTGTTAAGGGCTTGGTGTAAATGGATAAAAACGAGACAATAGTGTCAGAGGTTAGGCTAGCATTAGCGGCAGCGGCGCGCACCTGAGCATTGTCTATACCACGGATTACAATGAGGGTTCTTAAGTCGTCGCTTATCCCCTGCACTATTCTCAAACGCAATAGGGTACGACGAGCGTATTCAGCGTAACTTGAGTATTTATCCGAAGTTGCATTCATTGCCTCGAACAATATGTTGGCATAGTCTAATTTACCAGGACAGAGAGGTTTAAACTCACGCTTGAAGTTAGACCAAGTCCGGTCATTCGAAACCCATTCGCCTAACCAAACCTTAGCGTCACCCTTAAGGCACGTCGCCACGCGTGACAAGCATTCATGATCGTTCCAACCGTTAGCTTCCCTAGCACGATCTACCTCTTTGCACCATGCTTCAATGTCATTACTTAATGGGTCAAAATTAGACACATAATAATGTTGTGACCTTGAGGGTTGCATCGTTTTAATTGCTTGCATCAAGGCATTAGCGAGGGTAGACGCCTCAGAATAAGGGGTACTAGACTCCGTGGTCTGCTGCGCAATTTTATCTGGTGTACGAGTAACAATCGTGGTGTTATGAGCACGAGGCGCCCCATCGTTAGAAGAACGCGCCTCAGTAGGCGAAACCGTACGCGAGTGTGACCTTGATTGGACACGGCGGGTACTACGAGAACGATCCCTACTGCGCGATTCGCGCCTAACACGATTACGCGACCGATACACTTCAGTATTGTGAGAATCACGTCGATCTCGGATACGCAAGCCATCCCGCGAAGTTCGATGTCTATCGTTCGAATTGTGATTCGATCCACCGTCACTGTGGTCGCGGGACCTACGAGAAGTAGGTCGATCCCGATTACGCACATCGCCTCTATAAAGACGCCTCCGTGGACTGGGAGTTCTTGTACGTCTCATTAGCACAGTTAAAAACAACAATTAAACACACAAATTATCAAAAGAATGAAGTAAGCAGTAGTTGTGAACAAAACAAAATTTTAAAAGGTTAACGGTTTTCTTTTTGAAAACAATTATAAAACTATAGCAAAACTTTAGTGTGGGCCTTAAGTCCTTGATCCCACTTCTGATTTTAGGTTCAGAAGTGGAATATTATTTAAAAAAAATAAACACTTAACAAAAATAGGTTTATTTATAATTAAAATTAACACAAAATATAGCTAAATCAAATACTGCAAACTTCCAACGATTTAAAATAAGAAAATAACAGAGTAATCAGCAGAATGGCTTACGTGACCTTAATAACAACCAACAGTGATTATTACAAGACGTCCGTACACTCGGAGAGCCGGCGAAGAAATGGGCCGCTCCTTCCAAGCGCACCCTTTATATAGACTGTCGCCGAGTAGTTGATGACGACGTTCGGAAACACCTTACAATACAATCTCGAAAATAGACCAGCGAGTGATTTAAATTCATCATCCATGCTGATGTAAAACCTGCCAACGATCATCGAGGTCGGTATAATGTGCCAATAGTAGACGAAGTAGCTGTTCTTTTGATAGACGAGGATAAAGGTCCCCGAGATATTGTGTTGAATACGAGAGATGGTCAACTTCAACGAGTTTCTGAGCTTCACAGATCTTTTGACCCACTTCAATATCCCTTACTGTTTCCGTCTGGCAATGGCGGGTACTGCATAAACATTCCACAACAGAATGGCGCTGCTAGATCTAAAACGGTTTCATATATGCAGTTTAATGCCTTTAGACTCATGGTCAGAATAGATGATTTTAACATCTTACATTATTTTAAAGGATTATTTAACCAATATTGTGTTGATATGGCCGCAAAAATGATATCTGAGAGGCTTGATTTCATTAAAATAAATAAAAAAATAATGAGGGCTGCAGAATACATCCATTTAAGAGATGCCGTGATCAATGATGGTAATATAGGCGCTTCTAATATTGGCCAGCATGTTATATTGCCATCGTCATTTACAGGATCTCCAAGATACATGAACGAAAAAAGTTAAGATGCCATGACATACGTCAGAAAAATTGGATGACCAGATCTCTTTGTTACATTCACATGTAACCCTGAATAGTCAGAAATAAAAAATGAGTTATTACCCGATCAAAAATCATACGATAGACATGATTTGGTTTCCAGACTATTTCATTTAAAACTAAAGAAAATGATAGACCTATTGACAAAGAAACATATCTTTGGACCTACTCAAGCTTTTGTTTACAGCGTTGAATGGCAAAAAAGAGGTTTACCTCACGTCCATATTTTATTCTGGCTAGCAAACAAAGTACAACCGGATTTTATAGATGAAATAACTGAAATACCTGACAAACAAGATCCCAAGCTTCATAATATCGTCATAAAAAAACGTGATTCATGGTCCCTGTGGATTTCATAACCCTACATCACCATGTATGGAAGAAAACATTTGTTCTATAAAGTACCCCAGGTCTTTTATTTCTGAACACAAACTGGTGATGATGGTTACCCAATTTACAGGCGCAGATCTCCAGATAATGGTGGAAACACGGGAATTGTTCGTGTCAAAGGAACAGATATGAGCGTGGATAATAGGTGGGTGGTTCCTTATAATCCAGTCCTTTCACGAAGTTTCAATGCGCATATCTACGTAGAATTTTGTCAGTCGGTCAAAGCTATTAAATATATTCATAAAGGTTCTGATCAAGCTACATTTTCTTTACAAAATATTAACGATGAAGTAGAAAAATATCTAAATATATCTATCACTATATTAGATCATTTGAAGCATGTTGGAGAATTTTCAAATGATCATGAACGCTTCCCGGCAGTTATTTATTTAGCAGTTCACTTGGAAAACTGACAAAGAATTTATTTTAATAATGAAAATCTCCAAGATCGGGTCAATAATCCTCCTTTGACAACGCTTACAGCGTTTTTCGATCTGTGCAGAAGAGATGTATTTGCAAAAACTCTTTTATACTAAGAAGTACCCCAATATTACACATGGGAAAGAAATACATTTTCCAGAAGGAAACGAGGGCAAGATGTTGATGGATTCCCAGGTGTAAAAAAAGATACAGCTTTGGGCCGTGTGTACAATGTTCATCCGACTTAAAATGAATTCTTTTATTTAAGGATGTTATTGCAATATGTTCGCGGTCCAACGTCATTTAAAGATCTTAGAACCGTCAATGATATTATTTTACAGACATATCAAGGTGCCTGCAAGAGATTAGGTTTACTGAAAGGAGATCATCATTGGGAAAATACTCTATCAGACGCTGTTTTATCAGAGCCAGCCACAAAGTTAAGAGAATTATTTACCATCATCCTTAATATTTTGTCAGCCATCTGACCCCTTCGAGATATGGAGTAAATTTCGTAATGATTTGTGTGAAGATATATTAAATAGAAAACGTAATGACAGTCAGGATATGTCATTACAATATAATTATAATGTATACAATGAAGGACTTATAATGATCGAAGATAAGGTTCATGAGATGTGTGATAAATCTTTAACGGATTTTGGACTCCCAGCATCGAAAAGGAATCATTCAAATAGTAACATGGATCCGTTGGAAGAAGCATTGCGGAAACCGCACGATTTAAATAAATTAAGTGATTATATTTCTGAAAACGAACCTAAGTTAGTGGATGACTGCTTATAATTGCGTTTTGAACAGTGTTCATTTAAATGAGGGGAAGATATTTTTTTGGATGCTCCTGGAAGAACCGGCAAAACTTTCGTTACCAATTTAATATTAGCTAAAGTTAGGTCTCAAGAAAAACTAGCTTGGGCCGTAGCGTCATCGGGCATCGCTGCGACTCTATTAGCGGGTGGACGCACCGCTCATTCAACTTTTAAACTGCCTTTGACTATTTCTTTGCAGAAAGATAGCGTGTGCTCGATCCGTAAAAATGGACCTTTGGGAAAAGTTTTACAAGATGTCAGTTTAATCATATGGGATGAATGCACAGAGCTCATGTAGAGGCTTTAGATAGGACTCTTAGAGACATTAGAAGCTCTAACAAAATCATGGGTGGAATCACTGTCATGTTTGCTGGTGACTTTCGCCAAACACTACCGGTGATAGTTAGGGGAACCAGAGCTGACATTGTGAAGTCTTGCTTAAAAACTTCTCCATTATGGAAGTTCGTTCATACCCTCAAACTATCTACTAATATGAGAGCACATTTGGGTGGAGGTAGTACAAATTTTCCTTCAAAGTTACTTTTAATAGGAGACGGGAAAGTATCTTATTTCGAAAACAAAATTGAAATTGATCGTGATTTAGGTGAGAAAGTTACTAACATTGAAGACCTAATCTCCGAAGTCTACCCAGATGTCCATATAGAAAAAAAAGACTACCAGTGGGTGTGTCAAAGGGCAACATTGGCAGCTAGAAATAGTATCGTTGACGACATTAATAACATAATACTGGGTAAACTTCCAGGGCATAGCGTGAACTACATGTCCATTGATAACGTAATGGATCAAGAGGATGCGGTACATTACCCACAAGAATTTTTAAATTCTCTAAATCTGAGTGGCCTTCCCCCATATTCACTCAAATTAAAAACTGGCACACCAATTTGTGTTGCTAAGAAACCTTAAACCACTAAATTTATGCAACGGAACCAGACTCCAAGTAAAATTTCTTCGCAATAACGTGATTGGTGCTACAGTTTTGGCTGGTCCAGCAGTAGAGAAAACAGTGCTGATACCTCGCATCCCTATGATTTGCGGATTTGCCTTTTAACTTTAAAAGAATTCAATTTCCGGTGAAGGTATCGTTTGCGGCAACAATTAATAAGGCTCAGGGGCACACATTTATGCATGTAAGAATAGTTCTACGCCAAGAGTGTTTTTCGCACGGGCAACTATATGTTGCCCTATCGAGATTTGATTCTGGTGAAAATCAATATCTACTTCTGCCGGATAAAAATATAGTGTACGCAGAAGTACTTTAAAGTAACATTAGTTTTGAGTTTTTTTTTAGAATAACCCACAATCTGCATGATATAAGAATATAAGACCCAGTACTTTTTACCTAACGTTTTAAAGTTTCACTCTTACATGGAGAAAAGATTTCTTGAAATATTCCAGCAGGCTTAGCACGAGCACCGTTTTGCTGACGGAAAAATAGACAAAAATGACGTTTAGTACCCCAGTAAAAATTTAACCGGTAACCCAGTAAAATTTCTAAGACCTTAATTTTTTTTTTGGCCTAGAATTTGTACTGGGTAATCCGGTAAATTTCCTTGGGTTTGCGCATATTATCCCGCGTTACTGCAGAGCCCCAGTAAAAATTCATAAACTCCCCAGGAATATTTTAAGAAATCTTTTCTCCGTGTACTGATAAAAGCGTGATGTAGGTACCTAAAACAGCTCCTTAACGTACGTATTATTTAAAATATTTTCCACTCTACGTAAAAGAAGTCGCGAGTTAAAATTAGCGTTAGCCCAAAGTAACTATTCCACGCGGACAAAGTCGCGGGCAGGAGCTAGGTTTTAAATATTTCATACCGAGTTATTTTTAGTGGTACTTTTATAGTTCATAATTAAAGCACTCTATATTAAAGTTTACGTAGTTATCAACTAACACAATAGGTACATATGTTTACATCGCTGTCGTGCAACAACAGTGTTGTGTGCGTCAACAGTTTTCTAAAATAAAATGATTTCCTTTTAAGAACAATCTTCAGTTTCTACTTTTGTTCTTGAGAAGCTTGAAAAGTAGTTGCAGAGCCGCAGTGATGTCATAAGTAAATAGCAGCAGTGGCTGAAGCGAACCGTAATGGGTTAATATCATTCATGCTGCCTTCATGTCTTGGTAGGTGAAACGGCTTATTCCCAAGATCCCCCTGAAAGTCCCCCTGAGGGGTAAAAGTGAAATCTATAAAAAAAAAAGTATAGAATTCCCCCTGATAAGAAATCCCCCGTAGGGGGAAAACTGGAATCGAAAAAAATACCTACTTATTCCACAAATCTCCTCTGAAAATTCCCTGAAGGGGGAAAAGTGGAATCTAAACAAAAATGTCTCGAATTTCCCCCAAAAAATTAATGTAATTAAATTTCAACAAAGATCAATGTCCAGAAAACCCAATTGAGGTCATAAATGCCCCGAGAACTCGGCTACAATATGAAAAGAAGATCTAATTATTTTCTGCCCAAATAAAGTACTTACCTACTTAAACATTATGTGGCAAACTAGGCATATCAACTAGACCTTCATCAGCCCATGGCTGAACAAAAGCCATCAGCCTACTCATTGCTGCGGGTTGTTTACTTTCTTCTGTATTTAGTGCTAATTTTGTTTGCAGAATAGCTTTTAAGATTCTCTTAACCAAAAATAAGACATTTTTGTTATAGTTCAGTTTAGTTCGATGTACAAGCTTTCTCTTGTCACAAAATTCTCTAAACTAGGCTAAAAATCACAAAAATTTAGTTTATTCCTGTCAAACGACGATTTTCCATTCTGAAATAGACTAAAGTGACACAAGTTAACTATATTTTAGTTTGACAGTACTAAGATGGCACTGAGTTATTAATTTAGTGAAAATTGCAATTTAGCTATTCTGAATATGACGTTTTTTACCTAAAATTTGGTTGTCTAACTAAATCTGGCAATTTTTAATCGCGATTAAAAAAGTGTGGAATAAAATTAGTTGTCATGAATTAAAATTCACCACAACACCTCGACTTCAGGTACAAAAATAGTACTGTATCTTTTTTAATTTTAATTTTGCGTATATCTCGAAAATGGTGTATCCCATCGCAAAAATAATCAAAATTTCGACCCCCTTTTTTAGAACCCTTAAACCCATAAAACAAATACCACACATGCACACTCACATGTAGGTAATCATTTTTTATATTTTCCATAGAAAAAGTGAAAAGTTCCATATATTTAAAACACGTCGAGGCTACATCCGATGCGAGCCCCGGCTCTACAAAAAATCACAGGGTAGGGCAAACAAGTATCACTTGGAGTCGCGATTGTCAAATTAAATTTTAGTTCCGTCAAAATTATTTTTAAAGGACATGTTTCATTTTCGGCCATAAAGTGTACGGTAGTGAAAAAGAGAAAAAAATGCCACGAATGGAGGAAAAATATTCTTTCCTGAATATTCCCCTGATTACTTCGGCACAAAAAATAATAGATTTTTAAATTATTGCCATATTATATTGAACATGGCGTCGTCTTACTTGCATTCTTACTTAATTGCTTACTTGCGCCTTTCATCCAGAAATCATGCTTACATTAAAACAAAATAATAGCATGTACTTAGACGTTATTTATATAAATATAAAAGGCATGTATTTCTATGCTATTAAGATAAGATAATACGATAGCTATCTTAGAAAACTTTTTGACTAATGATAAGAAAGTGTGACGATTAATTTCATCGTTAAATAAACCTGTATCTACCTATTCTACTTTTGCCGATTTGCAAGTATTTCTGGCGAAAAATTCAAACGTTGTTTGTATTGCTATTAATTCTGACGTCAGTCAGTCAGTCTCGTAATGACAATAGTCTGGTACCTTGGTTGGGCTCGATATCAAAATAATGTTGTAGCACCAGGTTTTCTTGACGATGTATTAGTAAGAGAAGAAGAATAAATCCTTGAAATCTGAAAATTGTAGTTTCATTTATTTACCTATTAGGACATCTATGTACTTCTTCCACAATTATGTTTTCACCTATCATCGGATTACTTAAATATCATACCAATATATGTATTTATTATACAATAAGACTTTATAATACCCATTGTAAGAAGTTTAACACTTTTATAACCTTTATCAAGATGAGCTGAAACCCAGAAATGGTTCAAAAGGTTTGATCTGGTGGGCCCATTTTTGTCTAATGTCATACTTTAGTCCCGTTACTTAAATAACGAAAACAAAAGTCACAGTTTTGTTTGACATATTCTAGGATAAGTATGTAAACGTCATCTCTCCAACCTATCATGGCTGGTTGTCGATGGTCATAACTTTCATGACAAACGTCAAACATTTTCAGTTTTTATTTAGTGCCTAAAAAATATTAGTTATTATGGAAAAAAACATTATTTATTGTAGGGGTTCGTTACCCAGGTTTTCTAAAACGTACATGTTATGGGCCGGAGTCCTATACAAAAATGAAACGTCTCCTTTAAAGGTATTTTTTTGCAGAATAGCTATAAGATTCTCATAATCAAAACGAATGAACTTTAGTGATAGTTTAGTTCGGTGTACAAGAGAATCGGCACCAAACTTTTTTATTTTTTTAATTAAACTTGGCGTGACTACGTATCCTTATACGAGTACGTATTCGTGCCAAGTTTCAAGTTTATAAATAATAGGAATGAGATTTTTCATAGAAACCCAAAAATTCAAATTTCTATATTTAACGGTTGGGGGTGTGCAAGTCTTCGAAGGATTTTGATTTTCGGCCACTAACTAATGACGTTACTTAATAATGACGGATTGTGCCAAAACATGACATGCAATAATAACGTGTATGTATGATGAATTATTTTATTTTTTAAAGTAGGTTTGTTAAACGCTTTTACACGGCTATGATATATAAAAAAATAAATTTAATATTTAAAAAACCCCCGACACAAAAAAACTATAAAAAATAAAAATAAATTTTCTGGGTCTGGTCTGGTCTATAAATTAAATACTTAATGAGTAATATTTTGTGATTCAAGCGTCGTCAAGTCCCCCAACTTGACGAGACGCTTGAATCACAAAATATTTGCGTTTGCAGAATGTGTTTCGAAGCTTTATTCCAAAAATATTTAGTTTTATAGGTATCTATAATTTTCAGGTATGTCTGTCAAAAAGTTAACGCAATTTCACAATACAGAAATATGTATTTGTATCAAACTAAACACAATTACGGCCAGTGCGAGCGTCCCGCGGTTGCGTGCCGCCACGATACATGGAACAAGCTGTCTCTTTCCCCCGCCTGGCTGTTGCGAGGAAGGCGCGGAGGCTATGCACGCCAGTCCGCTGCCCACACGCTTACTGCGTAGCCACGTAATCGATAGTACCGCGCATGTCGCGACGTGCCGACCTCGTGCCTTTATTGTTACGCGAAATTACTATTTTAGGGTCTTCGTTCCCAATGTTTAGTGTTAAACTGTTAACTTTTGTTTTTACATTACCAATATACTTATTCCTGAAAAGGTGTTTTCTCAATTTCAATTCTTCTTTAATTAATTTTTTTATTCAATAGTTTACTAGTGTGGTGGATATCCTGGCTGTAGCATCAGCTCATCGTGTTGCCACCAATACATTGTATGTAGAATCAATAAATATAAAAATACTGAACAAAAACGAATTCAAATTATACGACATATCTGCTATATTGTTTTCCAAAAGTATACTAGTGTGTTGGATATCCTGGCTGCAGCATCAGACCAAGAATTCCATAATCTTGCATAGTTATGTAGCATACATGGGTATTTCAAATTTTAGATCACACATGTTTGAAAGTAAATTCCCATTTTGCCGCGAAGATCCCTACCGCAGCTAACAAAAGAGCTCAAGACTTTGAAACTGCTGAACTGATTTTGATAAAACATGTCTAAGAACCACCGCTAGAAAACCTGCTTTCAAATTAAAAAAAAACCGCATCCAAATCGGTTCACTCGTTTAAGAGCTACGGTGCCACAGACACACACACACACACACACACACTCTCTCCCAGACACCCCCACACACCCACACACCCACACCCCCACACCCCCCCCCCACTATTATACTTTTATATATTTAAACAATCAAGTAATCGAATAAACAATCATCATCGTACAAAAACGCTTCCAAATGCTAAACTTTACTGTGGAATACTTTGTATGAACATTGCGGGTGCTTACATAATATCACTCCGCACATTTCACTTTTCACAACACCAATAGTAATTATTCGCGTATTGATCTCATTTGCTCGACGTCCGTAGGTCACTACAGGGATCCAGCAGAATACCAGCGTCAGGTATATTTCTCTGATACATGCTGAGCCGGACTCCCATTTGGTGCCACTTTGAGACGCACACCGCACTTTTGTTTTCCACCGTACGTTATTTTCATTTATATTTTAATTTGTGACACAAAGTGTCATAGTCACTATTTTATGTCTTCCTTTCTTTTCTTTTTTCTCTTGTTGTATATTGGCACTTTGTACCTACTTAACTTAATTGTAATCACTGTAAGTGGTGGTGTTTACAAACGGAGGTGAATGGCGATTTGCATGATGCTTTGTTAGATTTCTCTGTTTTCGTGTGGTATACAATATTAGTTTTAGTATACGCGAAACCTGAAACACATGTCTAGTATTTTTATGTAAATAATCTATTTACAAAATTTCAAAACTGTATCATGAAAAATCACAAAGTTATAAGCTTGTTATATTACCTGGTTGTCCGTACAAAAACATGGTCACCACCAGGGACTTAAAAACACCTTCATAAAGGTTACAGAATTATAAGTGTTACATATTGAATGTGTAACAGAATCAAACATGTAACACTTTTATAAGTGTTTTTTAAAGTGTCAACCCAAAACACCTACGAAAGTGTAACCCTAATATATCTGTAACAGATATGAAAGTGTTTTTAAGTCTTAATAATTGTTACAGGTAAAGACGACGTTGCCAATCTTACTATGTATTTATGGTTGATAAGCATTAGACAGCCGCAATCCAGTCGCCATCTGTTATATCCGTGCAAAACACTCGAAGTGTTTAAAATATTTGCTGCAGAGGATCAATCAATCCTTTAAAAAAGAAACCTCGCCTGGATAAGGGTGACAACCATCTTAAAATCAACTGCTTACCACTTCAACACGAAGTTGTGCGTCTTGATTGGTCTTGATAGTCCCGATATCCCTATATCTTGATAGATTCGGAAGTATATTCGGAGGATTATTCTCAATCAATCCTTTCTTTTAAGAAAAAGACCCGTCTGGATGTGGAGGAAGACCATCCTAAATCTGGTTACATATTTATTTATTTTATTTATTTAATATCTAAGCTTATTCTAACTATTTTCGAAATAACTGTAAACGGTTGATTCACATAATATGTTCATAACGCATATTGGTCGACTCAAGTACTGTTTTGCTTACTTAATTTTGATTCAACTAAAATTAATCGCACTAACGAACGATTAATCGAATGATTTTTTAAGATATTGTATAATAAATAATAATAATAATAATAATTCTTTATTTCACCAAAAACAGTCATTACAATTTGATTATATTTATATATTTGTATATTTCAACTATGTATGAAATACCTAATGGACGACTCGCCTTCAGTTTATTAAGGCTAATAATTATTTTCCAGGCTACCAACAACTTAAAGGGCGACTATTTGCTACTAAAAAAAAACCTTTGCAGCGCTTAAATATTTTAGTAATAAATATATTAGATGAGCTTCAAATGCAAGGAATTATAAAAACGAAATAATGGTTGCTATTTTAAGGTAGCGAACATATTAAACAGGGCCAATTGAAATCATAGGCGAGATACTATAAATAATGATATGGCGACTAATATTAACAGTGGGATACGATGCAAGAGCGAGCGAAGCGAGCTCGGGGCTTGGGGCACCCCAACTCGGACAGGTTAGGTTAGGTTAGAAGGGGATGGCGAGATCTTCCAGACCCCGCCATCCCCGTCGTAGTTATTTTTTTTAAACCACCCAGAAATAGGAGCCCCGCGGGGCTCCGTTGACTACGCCTTATTATTATTGCCATTTAGAAATAGGAGACCTCACCAAAACAAAAACTCGATGCCAGTTTATATTAAAACAAAGCTAAAACTGATTATTAAGCTGCTACTTTCTACTTAAAATTATCCTTTGCTGCTAACCTACTTTTTTTGTTACTGGCTTTAATTATTTTTAATCCCAAATTCAGATTAATTTGTCGCCGCGTTAAATACATGCCGTTTATTAATACTGTGCACTGGATTGATTTCTAAATTCGTGGGTAGTTGCAATGTCAATGTCTTTACACGCTACGTGTACACATTTTATGTTAATACTATTCTTAGGGACCAGGGGCTGCTTTGAAGCGGCTCTTGCCCAATCTGGGGGGGGCCAAACGCCCTCCTGCCGGAGGCTCTACGCGGGGGTCGTGCGGTCCATGGCCCTTTACGGGGCACCGGTGTGGGCACGTTCGCTAAGGCTCCGGCCAGCCCGCCGGTTGAAAGCGTCCCAAAGGGTCATGGCCATCCGGATGGTACGGGGATACCGCACGGTCTCCTGCGAGGCGGCGAGCCTCCTTGCCGGATTGCCGCCGTGGGATCTGGAGGCAAAAATCCTCGCGCACGTTTGGGAGTGGCGCGAGGAGGCGAAACGCCGGGGCGTAACTCCGCTGCCGCGAGAAATCACGGCACAGCGGACAGAGCTCCGGCGGGATCTCATGGCGGCATGGAGAGTGCGACTGTCGCAACCCAGCGCAGGGCACGCCACAATTGCGGCGGTAAGACCCCTCTTTGAGGAGTGGCTTGAGAGGCGCCACGGCGTCCTCACCTTCCGCCTGACGCAGGTCCTCACCGGACATGGCTGTTTCGGGAGGTTCCTGTTTCGAATAAGGCGGGAGGAAACGCCCGGGTGTTACCATTGTGTGGATCGACCGGAGGACACGGTGGAGCATACGGTGGAGGTCTGTCCGGCTTGGGCGGAGCACCGCCGTGTCCTCGTGGCGGCGATCGGCGGCGGCGACCTCTCGCGTCCGGCCCTGGTTCAGGCCATGGTACGAAGCGAGAGGGAATGGGAAGCCGTCACCTCCTTCTGCGAAGCAGTAATGCTCGCGAAGGAGGAGGCGGAGCGCGAGAGGGAGAGGCAATCACTGCGCCCTCGCGCCCCTAGCCGCCGTAGGAGGAGGAGACACCCTGGGCGTCGGGAGTCGATTGCCGACTCCCGGCCACCGTAGGCGCGGGCTTGCGGACGGCGGGCAATGGGCAGCTCGCCGTCCGGTAAGGACCAGGCCCGGGTCGACGGCGCGTCGTGTTCCACGCGCGCCTCAAAGAGATGTCAGCAAAATTGACGGGGTCCCATAGGACCGATGCCTGCTGGGGCTGCGGATTGTTCGAAAGAGTTACCGTGGCCCTGGCGCACAGGCAACTGAAGGAACACGGGTGGGTTTTAGTCAGTAAGAGTCTGACACGCCCTTCCGCTCCGCCCAGAGCGGGAGACGTCATTTGATGATTTCCCACCCAAAAAAAAAAAAAAAAAAAAAAAAAAAAAAAAAAAAAAAAAAAAAAAAAAAAAAAAAAAGTGGTGCTATTAAAATAAAAATAAACAACTGTCAGATCAGCCTAACTTATATTAAAATAATGAACCAAATAATTAACACAAATAATCACGCACTATTTAATAGGAAACAATCAACTTAAACAAAACACAATAAACAAAGGCAGTATTTGCACATAGAAACGAAATGAACACGAAACAAAGACTTAGCTGTAATCCGAGACGAAATCCAACGTCCTCACTGCGCAAACGCTGTGCGGGAAAAAAGGGGCGCGGCTCGGTTGACAACCGCTTTTATAGGCGTTGGAGTGACGTCTCAGATGACAGCTGTACAGAAACTCATTCTTAACCTATTACGGCTTCTCCTGACTGCGCACCGTTCTCGGGCACGTCTGATGAGGCGGCATCTTGAGCTTGGTCTTCGTCTTGGCTCGCAGGTGGATCAGTCGAGGGTCCTGCCTGCGCGTGGGCATCTTCGTCTGAAATCATGACATGATTAGTGAGGACCCAAAAAAGCTCCCATTTTTTTTTTGCCTATTCAATCATTCGTCACACATTTGAGGCCCCCTTTCAATGAAACAGTCCAGTTAAGATATCAAATCGCTTTCAGTCAATCACAGTTATATTGTTCTCACATCCATCACTCTATAACACCCGGCGCCACACATTCTCGTTAGTAGAAAGTGTTTACGTAACAAATGCACCGCAGCGCATTTCTACACAATATCGAGATCATGATACCGCAGCACATGTCCGATAATACACGTACAAGTCGTGTCTGCAAGACAGAGGCACCGCAGCGCATGTCCAAAAACTAGTGGAAGAGTACCGCAGCACTAATCCATCATCAACACGTAAGACAGAAGCACCGCAGCGCATATCTGTCTTCTCAACCAGTACCGCAGTACCAGTATCCACACAAGGTGGCGAGGCTGAGTAGTCGCATCGCAGCGCGCATCAAGCCAGTAATTTGCCAGCTTCGCATTCGCGCCGTTTCATCGCAGCTCCGCTAGGGCAGCCAGCGAAAAGCATCACATACACGAACCAATCTGTGACCAAACAAATAATTACTCACATTCAAAAAAGGCAGAACAAGTCTCAGGGCACCATTCTCCTTTCCAGGGCACCATATATTGCGCCGCAGCCTGGGTTGTCTTGCCTCGAGCACCGGTCAGTAATTTGAGCTCATATCGGTCACTTGGTAAGATCTTTGTAACCTTGTATGGGCCTCTCATCCCGGAGTCCAACTTTCCAGTGCTCTGTGAATACTTTATCACAAACACTAAGTCATTTAATTTAAATCCCTTAGGAGATCTACGGTGTCGATTAACACGAGAATCTTGTTCGTCCTGATTCCTTTTAAGGAGCTCACTCGCGCGGCTTCTGCATATCTCACGCCAAGCCTCGCGATTTGGGTTAGCGTCCTCCACCGCCAAATCTCGCACCAATGCACGAATTATAGGTGTAGTCGCCTCAGTTCCAATTAACAGGTTTAAAGCAGATGATTTCGTGGTTTTATGTTTTGTAATATTTAAAACTAATTGAAGTTTCCATAACAAATCAGACCAACAAGTATTTTTATTATTCGTCTCGATGCGAATCATATTCAAAACAGTGCGTATATAACGCTCCGCCTGGCCGTTTGCATGATGCATCTCGGGTGTGATATAGTGAATGTTGCAGCCCATTTCGGTAACTAAACTTACAAAACTAGATGCCTCAAACATACGACCACGGTCACAAACTACTAATTTTGGAACGCCAAACAGTGAGATCGCGTTATTGAACACGCGCTTTAATTCCACTGCGTCTTGTCGAATCATAGGGTAAAGCAGACAAAATTTTGTGAATGAATCGATCAAGACTAGCACAAACTTGTAACCATTCGATTCTGGCAGAGGACCCAAAGCATCGACATGTATAGTGCTGAATGGAATGTCTGATTTTTCCCATGATGTTATGGGTTGTAATGGGGCTGGGGTTGTACGTTTTTTAGAAATACAAGTAAGACAGTGGGAAACATATTTGCACACGAAAGCTTTAAGTCCGGGAAACCAAAAATGCTTAAGGATAAGACCCAATGTTTTCTCCACCCCGATGTGTTCATGCTCATCGTGATATATCCGTAGCAGGCTTAGTCTGTGGCCTTTGGGGATATAGCACAATAGACGAGATTCTTCACCAGTAGGCGAGAAACGGTAATATAAGACATCATGTTGACAGACGTAACGCCGCGGATCCAAATTACCTTCATTTAATTTTTGAATGAGTTCTTGGGTCTCATTATCTGCACTTTGTGCAATCTGAGCCCAGTTGCGAGGTCTGTCAACCTGACTTACATGCGCCACCAGTGGATTCCTGCTTAAATAGTCGGCATGTGACATTAGTGCGCCTTTTCGATACTCGATCGTGAAGTTAAAATCTTGCAGGTAAATCCACCAGCGTGCCACTCGAGGAAGCAAGTCTTTTTTACGCTCGGTTGATTTCAGGGCGTTGCAATCAGTTATGATTTTGAACTCTAATCCAATCAAATAATGTCTGTAATGCTGCAACGCTCTGATGACAGCCAGCGTCTCCAATTCATAGGAGTGGTACCTACTTTCAGCGCCTTGTGTAACTTTACTAAAATAAGCTACTACTCGTTTAGTGCCATCGGTATGGACTTGCATTAGTACGGCCCCGTATCCAGCACTGCTAGCATCAGTGTGGAGCTCCGTGGGTAGGCTAGGATCGAAAATAGCAAGTATGGGCTCACTTGTTAGTCTCTTTAATAGGTCTTGCCGAACGGTCTCCTGCTCGGGTCCCCATTCGAACTTTACGTCCTTTTTAGTTAAACGCGAGATACTTGCTGTTTTCGTCGCGTAACCTTCGATATAACGTCGAAAGTACCCAGCTAAACCCAAGAACTGCCGGACTTGTTTAACGTTGGTCGGTGCCGGGGTGTTTACTAAGGCTAAAATTTTGCGCTGACTCGGCCTGACCTGACCATGTGATATGATGCGGCCTAAGTACTCTACTTCGGTGGTTAGAAACGAGCATTTTCGGACATTGACTGAGAAGCCGGCTTCGGTGAGTGTTTGAAGCACTTCGTGTAATAATTTAATGCCATCAGCGATGGTTTCACTCACAAGGAGGACATCATCGACGTACACCAGGACATTTCCGGTCTCAATCAACTTCCGAAGAGTACTGGTTATTATTCTCTAGTAAACGGTGGGGGAATTACATAAGCCAAATGGCATTTTCAAAAATTCAAAGTGGCCTTCGGGAGTAACAAAACCAGTTTTGTGGATAGAATCCTCATGAATCGATATCTGATAAAAACCTGAGGCTATATCAAGACAGGAGAAGTATTTAGAGGATCCTAGGCGATCGATATGGTCGTCTATGAGAGGGAGTGGATATCTATCCTTAACGGTAATCCGATTGAGAGCACGAAAATCCACGCATAACCTATCTGAGCCGTCTTTCTTTTTGACCAGTAAAATAGGACTGGCATACTCAGATTCCGATTCTCTTATTATGTTTTTATCCAACAAATCTTGTATGATCTCTCTTACTTTAATTTTTTCTCGGTAGGAAAGGCGATAGGGATGATAAACTATAGGCGTCTCGCTTGTCAAACTGATATGCATCCGTCCTGTTTTCACTGTAGTGGTAGCAGTGCCAGATATTAGAAACTTGGAGAACTCATTAATGACGACCATTAACGCAGCAAGATCGTCTCCCTCAACGGGCGTATCTACTTTAATTCGCATATCAGTTTGAGTGGAGTTTACTTGAAAAACTTCATTTGGGGCACGGCTCAAGTATTGTTTATGTTTTGTGCGAACGTAAACAATGTCGTTCCTGTTAAGAACATCCGTACCGATAACAATTGGAGCGTTCATGCATGAAGAGGGTATGACTACTAAGTCTACTTCGAGGGAAATGTGTTCAAACTCGATAGTGAGAGTCACGTATTCTCGAGAAACTATTTCGTTATCGCTCACCCCTTTAATAACGCAAAAAGTGGACCTACGCGGACAGGAAAATAGTTTGGCGATGTCTGAAGAGATCAAAGAAATATTAATCGCACCGCTGTCAATCAGAACATCTACTGGAATACCTTGAACGACAGCAGTAGATATATCACTCTCACTAGAACAAGCCGCGAGTTCCCTACACAGGTTAACTTTTCTTTTATTATCGTTCCGTGCCTCTGAACGCTGTTTAGCAAAGCAGTCTATTTCCTTATGTCCAGTTTTCTTACAAAACGAGCACGTAGATTTTGAAAAACTTTCCGAAGGTTTTGCCACACTTTCCGAAGGTTTCTGATTTTTCGGACACTTGTAGCTTTTATGTCCAGTCTGACCACAAGAAAAGCATTTATCATTAGTAGAAATATGGCGCCTTTTTATTGTGTTAGAGGAAGACACGCGTGTCTCATTCTTAGTACGGGCAGGCTTGACATAAATTGCTAAAAACGATACCAAATTATCAATTGTTAAGTCGGCATTCGCGGTCGCTGCACGAACATGTGGGTCGGTAATACCACGTATTACGATCTGCATCATTAGCTCAGTACTCAGCCCTTTAACAATACGCAGCCGTAACAGCGTACGCCGGGCATATTCTACATAAGTCGAATATTTATCTGAAGTAGAATTCATAACCTCAAACAAAATATTGGCGTAGTCGAGTTTGCGCGGGCACAACGGTTTAAATTCTAATTTAAAATTAGACCAGCAACGGTCATTGGTATTCCACTCACTAAGCCAGGTTTTTGCATCGCCTTTAAGGCAGTTAGAAACTCGCGAAAGACATTCGTAATCATTCCAATGATTTGACACTTTAGCACGTTCCACCTCTTCACACCACACCTCAATGTCATGGATAGCGGGATCAAAATTGGATACGTAATAACCATATGACTTTGCAGGATTTAACACGTTTAGTATCTCCGTTAATGTTTGTGTCGTTGAGGGTACACTGACATCTTGAGGTGTGCTGTGACCAGCGGGTCGCGGTGGAGTTGGTATGCTTGTGGAGCTTTCCTCGATTGCATTCAAACGCGAGACGATCGTTTGCAATGCCTGTTTTACGGAGCTTTCCCGACTACGAGATCTTTTCGATCGTTCACGCGACTTATGATGAGCTCGCGAACGTGAAACGCGGCGAGAATAGGAACGGGACCTATCGCGAGAACGAGAACGGGAACGGGCTCGATCGCGGGAGCGGGAACGGTGCTGTTTACGTTTATGTATGCGTTTCTGCGGGTAGTTCGATTCCGACGACACACTACGCGACCTTGATCGAGGCATTTTTCAAAACAACGATATAAGTTGATTGTTTCCTACTGTAAATCAAATTTAGTGGACCAGGGTGAATCCCACTTCTGATCTTAGGGACCAGGGGTGGTATTAAAATAAAAATAAACAACTGTCAGATCAGCCTAACTTATATTAAAATAATGAACCAAATAATTAACACAAATAATCACGCACTATTTAATAGGAAACAATCAACTTAAACAAAACACAATAAACAAAGGCAGTATTTGCACATAGAAACGAAATGAACACGAAACAAAGACTTAGCTGTAATCCGAGACGAAATCCAACGTCCTCACTGCGCAAACGCTGAGCGGGAAAAAAGGGGCGCGGCTCGGTTGACAACCGCTTTTATAGGCGTTGGAGTGACGTCTCAGATGACAGCTGTACAGAAACTCATTCTTAACCTATTACTATTATAACCTTTTTTTTTTTTTTTTTTTTTTGGTCCGGGGTGGAATATCCTCATGGATGTCCCCCGCCCTGGGGGGGCGGAGGGGTCTGTCAGACTCTTACTGACTAAAAACCACCCCGGTGTTCCGTCTCACACCTACGCCGGGGGTCGCGGGAACGTACAAATCTTCCGCAACCCCCGGCCGGTGCCGGCCCGCCTCTGCGGGCCCCGTCCGGTCGAGCGGGGGGAGTGAGGTGTTTGACTCCCCCCGCGACGTCTAAGAGGGGCGCGCGTGGAACACTACGCGCCGCCACCTCGGGTCCTGATGTATAGGGGGCGACGGACGTCCCCGAGTCCGTCGCCCCTGGACCCATTTAGGGGGGCTGGAAGAGGGCGTTGTCCGCCCTCCGCCGACGCCCGGTGCGCCTGCTGCGGGCCGGGTGAGAGGATGAGATCTCTCGCTCCCTTTCCGCAGCCTCCTTCTGCGAGATGACTGTTTCGCAGAAGGATACCACAGCGTCCCAGGACTCCTCGCCGCCGACCATCGCATTCACAACGGCCGGCAGCGAGAGGTCACTGCCTACTCCTGAGATGAGGGCACGGCGCGGCTCCTCCCAAGCGGCACACTCTGCCAGCGTATGGCGCGCCGTGTCCTCCCGACAGTCGACGCAGTGGTGACACCGGGCGTCCGGCTCCCTGTTTATGCGACACAGGTACTTCCCGAAGCAACCGTGCCCCGAGAGCACCTGCGTCACCCGAAACGACAGGGAGCCGATTACTATTATAACCTCATCTAACCCAAATGATTCACCAACGATAGAAGAGATTTAGCGCTCGGCGGCCGCTGCTGCGGCACGCTCGCTTCGGTCGGCCGCCTTCGCTCGTTAATGGTCACTGTTCTAACCTAACTTAACGTAACCCAAATGATTACAAATATTGACCTCATATAAATCAACAGTAGGTGAATCGTCTGTTATTTTAATCAACCTTAGGTTAGTTCATTGTAGTTGAATAAATCGTAGGTGAATTCTCCTTTATGGAGTTCGTTCATTAGTTATTACAAAAATCTGTGAAACGATCTTTAGGTATTTTAAACAGTTGGTTTTTTGACCGTAGTTATCTCGAAAATAGTTAAAATACGCTTAGATATTATAATATAGTACCCCTAAATCTAGATACTTACCACTTCAACTAAAAGTTGTGCGTCTTGGTAGGCCCACATTATTTGAAGATGATACAGAAGAAATCGAAAAACAAAGAAATAATTCTGATTCGGAAATGAAAAGTTCGACTGCAGAGAAGTGTGGAGGAAAATGTTCGGAGTGTCCGTTGCATAGTGACGGTTTAGTTGAACCAATGGATCCAAAAAACAAGCATTTTGGTGAATTAATTGCACAGGAGCTTCAACATCTAAAACCGTGCATGCGTACTTATGCTTACTCACACATAATAAAGACAGTACACCAACTCAAATTTAAACATATTGAAATGCTCAAAGAGTAAAGCATAAAAAGATACCAATATATATATATAAAAAGGTACCTACTAAATTATCTATATTTTTTTATTTGTAATTTGTCGTAGTCACAGCAGTAAAAATAGAACACTTTTTTTTAATAATTACGATTTATATTATAAAGACACTAATTTTAATAACTGACTAAGATGTATGTTCTATCAATCAAACAAAATTGTGAGTTTCTTGATTACTTATATTATTTTGGTAAATTAGTCCCTACCCTGGTATCTTTATAATATAGTATACCACTCCGCACTCGACCTTAGCATCACTCTTTACAGTCTATAGTTTAAATAATGAGATCAGATTTCAATCACTTTGGTAACAAAAATTGTTTGTGTGTAAATAAATTTTATTGTTTGCTACCACGGGGACAGATCAAACTTTTTTCAGATCTGTCCCCCTAAGGGGACAAAGCAGGGTGATAGATCGGAATAATTCCGTTATTGTAGCAAGAAAGTGACTTGAGACGAAAAAACCGGCCAAGTGCGAGTCGGACTTGCGCACGAAGGGTTCCGTCTATGAAAACGGAAAAAAATCATGTCTTTTGTATGGGAGGCCCCTTAAATATTTATTTTATACTGTTTTTTTTTTGTATTTGTTGTTATAGCTGCAACAGAAATACATCAGCTGTGAAAATTTCACGGTTCATGAGATACAGCCTGGTGACAGACGGACGGACAGCGGAGTCTTATTAATAGGGTCCCGTTTTACCCTTTGGGTACGGAACCCTAAAAATGGAGCGTGCGCGATTGGAAGTAGGATCGGAACTGAACAATAATGTTGAGTGGCCTCGCCGCCGCGCTGTGGGTTGTTGCCGTACCGTGCAATTATACCTAAAACCATGCTAAAACTACTTATTTCTGTTACACATATTAACTTATTAACACTTATAAAACCCAACAGCCTACCCATGTGCCTCCTGTATTTCTCAATGGAATAGCCCTAAAGCAGGTTCAAGCTTTTAAATATCTGGGTCACATTGTGACAGATGACCTCAGAGACGATGAGGATATGGAACGGGAGCGCAGGGCTCTGGCGGTGAGAGCTAATATGCTCACACGCAAGTTCACACGATGCACGAGAGAAGTGAAGGTTACGCTATTCAAAGCTGATTGCCAGTCCTTCTACTCAAGCGGCCTGTGGGTGAGATATACGCAGCGAACCTACACAGAGCCCTGCGCATTCAGTACAGTAATGCGTTCAGGATGTTGCTGGGTCTGCCGTGGCGGTGCAGCGCGTCTGGGATGTTTGCTGAAGCGCGCACTGATGGTTTCCAGGCCATCATGCGCAAAAAAGCAGCTTCCCTGCTGGGCCGTACACGGGGTAACAACAACGGCATTCTGAACGCAACAGCTGTAAGTTTTGACTGTCCCTTCCAAAATCAGTGGGTCATGTCTTATGTAGGTGTAGCAAGACATGTCAAATAAAAATGTAGGTACTAGATTAAGGTTTCTATGGGTCTATGCCACCCGAAATAAAGTTGTATTATAATCTCCTTTATTTCATATACAAGGTGGGCCAAAAGAAGTCATCCGATGTTGCTTGGCTCTCTTTTTTTTTCTAAATGAAAAACTTCGTTACTGTTTCTTGATTATGTTTATTTGAACCTTTAGAATTTTATTGGTCAAGTCGAGAAGATTATATCGGCCAAATGTGCGCCGTCACAATTGATTGCCATACGGGCTCGTTTTATGGAATTTTTCATCACTTCGGCGAGAACTTCGGGCGACAGATTCTCGCACTCGTGTCGAATGTTGTCCTTGAGGGCTTCCAGAGTCTCAGGCTTGTTCACGTAAACACGGGACTTCAAAAAACTCCACACAAAAAAGTCTGGAACGCTTAAATCGGGCGATCTTGCGGGCCAGTGCAAATCGCCAAAACGAGAGATGAGGCGACCCGGGAACGCTGCCTTCAGAATATCGGTTGTGGCTCGCGCAGTGTGTGCCGTTGCTCCGTCCTGTTGGAACCACATGCCCCTCAGTCCTAATTCGTCCAATTGCGGCAGAAAACTCTGTCAACATGGCCCTATAGCGCGCACCGTCCACTGTTGTCGTTTGGCCAGCGGCATTTTCGAAAAAAAAATGGCCCGATGACTCCTCCAGCGTGAACAGCGCACCATGCAGTCACTTTGAGCGAGTGTAATGGCTTCTCGTGCATCACTCGTGGATTTTCGGTGCCGCAGAAGCGATAGTTTTGCTTGTTCACGTACCCGCTGAGGTGGAAATGAGCCTCATCGCTCATTATGATTTTGGTCGAAAAATCGTCCACTTCTTCCTCGAGATTTAGGATGGCTTGGGCGTAGGTTATACGCATTTGACGGTCGGCAGGCAGCAGCTGATGCACGGACTGGACTTTGTACGGGAACATGCGCAGGTCTTTGACCAAAATTCGCCTTAGGGACGTCCGACTGATGGCTAATTGCGTGGCACGGCGTCTGGTCGATGTTTCCGGCTACACCTCGACATCCTCGGCAACAGCGGCGATATTCTCGGCAGAACGGGCGCTCCGGGGCCGGCCACTCTTGGCAACGTCTCGTGTGGTCCCATACTCTTCAAGGTTGGTGGCCAAACGGCGCAATGTTTGTGCAGTCGGTGTCGGACGGCCGGGAAATCGGCGACGGAATTCGCGCTGCGCCAACACCATAGACGAATTGTTACGCAAAAAAATAGACACGATTATTCCGCGTTCTTGGGGAGTGTATCGCTCCATGGTATATTCACTTGTATTCTGCATCTGTCTAGTCCACAAATGTCAAAACAGATTTGACATAGGCGGCCATTTGAAAAAATGAGAGTATCTTCCAATAGGGTGATTTCTTTTGGCCCACCTTGTATATATACACATAAATTATATTTTTAAATATTAGAATATAAAAATAAAAAAACATTTCAAAATATAAAAAATAGTGGCCCACCGGTATCGGGAACAGGGTCCAAGCTACCGGCGGTCAGGGCTCCAGAGAGAGAAACCTCCTAACAATGCGGGCCGTGTCCAAAAGTACCGCCTTCTGAATCAAGCCCTTGAGCCAGCTGCCCAACGAGAGCCTCCTCAGGTGTTGGTCGAGGCTCTTGGCTATTAATCCATTGGCTGTCACGACTATCGGTACAATGATCGCCGAGTCCACATCCCACATGTCGACAACCTCGCGAGCCAAGTCAAGATATTTGATTTCTTTATCTTTCTCGGCTTTCACGAGGTTCCCGTCATGTGGGACCGTTATATCCACAATCATTGCACGCCGCTCTAATCGATCCACCACCACTATATCAGGCTTATTGGCAACAATAGTCCTGTCAGTGATGATGGATCGATCCCAGTACAATGTGATATTTCCATTTTCGAGAACTGGGTCAGGCACATACCTGTAGTACGGCACTTCCGATTCTACAAGGCTGTATTTGAGAGCAAGTTGCTGATGGATAATCCTGGCTACAAGGTTGTGTCTATGCAAGTATTCTTCGTTAGCTAGACTAGAACATCCGGAGATAATGTGTCTGATTGATTCACCCGGACGGTGGCATGCCCAACAAATGTCAACCGTGCCGTCTTTCACAATAAATCTCCGGTAGTTGTTTGTCATCATAACTTCGTCCGTAATTGCACAGACAAAACCTTCGGTTTCTCCAAATTGGTCACCGAAACGCAGCCAGGCTACGGACTCTAATTGATCTATATCGGGTCCATGTAGGGCCCGAAAAAAGCGTCCGTGAAGCTCCTTACTCTGCCATACTTCCATGCGATTCAAGCACTACTGGCTTGCGCCAGTTCTCTTTAGCCAAGGAGAGCGGGGTGAGGCCCTTGTCCACTTTGACCACATCTAGATGCATCCCCACGTCGGCCTCTAAGAAATATTCCCTGAGACTGCATATCTCGCGATTGTGGAGGGTCTTAGCATTTAAAAAACCTCGACCTCCACATTTTCGCGGGATATACAGCCTCATTACCGATGACCGTGGGTGATGCATTCGATTTGCAGTCAGCAGTGTACGGACTTTCCTATCCAGGGCGTCGAGTTCGGTCTGAGTCCATTTGAGTATGACAAAAGAGTACATCAAAACCGGCATGACCCAACCGTTAAAGGCGCGTACCTTGTTTCCGCCTGATAGAAGACTATTAAATACTTTTTTCAGGCGGCCAAAGAAGCATTCCCTTAACGATTGCTTCATGTCAGTACCATTGATGCCCAATGCTTCCGACATACCCAAATACTTATAGATTTCGGATGCAGAGAGGGTTCTAAGGTTTATGGAATCCGAGAGTTGGGTTCCGACGGATTCCACAATCTCCCCTCGCTTTACATACATGACCGCACATTTGTCCACACCAAATTCCATTCTGATGGCACTACTGAACATTTCAGTTACTTTCAGTAGCTCCATCAGTTGCAAATTGTTGGGGGCAAAGAGTTTTAGGTCATCCATGTAAAGGAGGTGAGATATAACCTGACCACCTCTCCTCAGCCGATAGCCTAGACCTGAATCTTCCAGCAGTGTGCTTAGAGGATACAAGGCTAAGCAGAACCAAAGCGGACTCAAACTATCACCCTGAAATATGCCTCGCTCGATCCTTATCGGTTCCCTAATTCTTTTGGACATTTCGACATCCTGGATAGTGAAGGACCGTTCTCCATTGCCCCATACATGACATCAGGAAGGTGCGCAGAGTTGCATCTACTTTATACAACTCCAGCACCCTCATAAGCCATGTATGTGGCACCGAGTCAGGCCTTCTTGTAATCTATCCAACATGTCGACAGATCCTTTCGGGAACGACGAACTTGTTGGCTAATGGTCATATCAATGAGGAGTAGCTCCTTAGTACCACGGCACCCGTTCCTACATCCATTTGAGAAGGAGACATGATAGAGTTGGTGTCTATATGTTTGTTAATTTTAGCCCTCAAAATGGATGTAAGAACTTTATAGACCGTCGGTAAACACGTGATCGGTCTATAATTTTTGAGTTCCGCAGTGCTACCTGATTTATGGAGCAGGTGGGTAACTCCTGTTGTTAGGAACTGGGGTAGCGAACCAGACTCCAAAGCAGTCTGGTACTGAGCCGCCAAGCGAGCGTGCGACCTTAAGAACCATTTAATCCAAAAGTTTTGCAGTCCGTCCGGCCCTGGAGACTTCTAGTTAGGCAGCGGACGGACTGCACGAGTTACATCTTGGGGGCAGACGGTAATAGCCCCCATTTCTGGTATTGGATCTCAGGCTCGCTCGACTTTCCGAGCACAATCGCCTTCGGTGTGACTGACAGGCACCGACCAGATATTGCGCCAGAAAGAACACATGGCATCATCATCTGGTAGGCACGTGTCAGCCACATCTTGAACCGGTCGCTCCCAACCCCTATAAACCCACCATAGATCGCGTTGGAAGGTGCGATTCTGAGTGTATCGCTCCACTCGCCGCTTATACCTACGAATACGGTTCGCCCATGCATACACTTTCTGCTTCAGGAAGTCGATGCGCTCTGTGACACAGGACATATAGTAATGAGGGCTGATATTAGTCCCTGCGAACGCGCGTCTCACAAAGCGCATCACTCTAGGGCGAGTATTGCCCTCCCTGAAGCAGATTAGTTTGCCAATGAGCGTTCTGGCCCCACCAATACGGCGTTCAATTCTGAATTGCCAATCTGGTACGGCTGGTTTCGGTCGTGTAGCTCTAGAATCAATAGCAAATTTAACGTGAGCTACACGGCATGCCGCTACAGCCCCGCAGTACAGAATCGAATGAGTATCGGCGAGGTCTACGCAGTCATCAAAATAATTTGACAATTGCGCATCCAGGACCGCCACCACCAGCGCCCTATTTTTGCTATGCATGGGCAAACGAAGTAAGCGTGGTCTAAGTTCGGGCGATATGAACCGATATTCTCGAATCGCATCCTCCAAAGCACTCCTCAATTCCTCATTGCACTGGGTACTTACGTTTGTAGTGCTGTAATCACTCTCCTCGTCTTCTTGACTTATGTTAGACTGTGGTAGTACTACAACGGTCTGAGACGGGGGGCGATGACATGACTACTCTGCATTTCACTTCGCAGGCGATCAAGTACAGTGTCATCCAACATATGACTACGTTGGATGACCCGCACCTGATCCGACAGTCGTTGTGCCGAAACGTTGACAGCTGGCTCAAGCACCTGAAAAAGATAGCATCCGGACATGGTACGCGGTCAGATTTTTTCCCCCCTCTGTAGCCCCATAGTATGAGCGCATGACGTTTTCATTGATGGATCGTGTCCATCTCATGCGCTGCACACTTCCGCCGGGAGCTGGGACCCTATCAGAGGCCAGTGGGCCTCGAGTTCCTTCGCCGTCCGGCGGCCGGTGTCCTCCACGTCGACGAAAAAGTGGTGGCGTCGTGGGCGGGGAGAAATACTCATCGCTCGAGCTCAACGCAACTACCGCAGCCGGTGTCGTCACAGCGCTCACAGTGAGGCTGGGTACCGGCGGCAGCGAGGCGGAGCTGAGCGAAGAGTCCGGAGGTGGTGGGCGTGCTCGCAGTGTGGCCGATCTTGTCAACATTGTATCATTTTCATACTATTTTTTCATTGTTGCCTTTTGTAGGTGACAACTGTCATGTCACCTCCGAATCTGTACTTTTTGATCTATTTTATTTCATTATTGTATAATATGGCTTTTTTTTGGGGTTTCAATGATTTTGATGATTAAGTTCTGATTTTACAGGAAAAACTATGGTAAAAATGGGTCAAAATTGCGTCCACTGTTATAACTAAATTTAAAAAAAAAAAAATGCGACGTTTTGTTGACACGGTGGTGTTGCCATATTATTATTATTATTATTATAAAAGGTTACACTTTGATTCTGTAACACTATTGTATCTGTTACATTTATAAGTGTTTTTCTTTTAAAACAGTTTTAAAAAACAGTGTTAAAAACACTTTTACGGTTACAGTTTGAGTCCCTGGTCACCACGCGACGCCAACGCGCCGCACGCGCTTCCTGCGTCATCTCGCGCTCATTGATAATAATTTGGCAGTAGGTACCTAACCGTACAGCGATTGGATTGTAATTATCCGGTAATAACATTTTCCACCACACTTGCAGGCTTTGGACTGTCGTAATGGTCTAGTGTAGGTAGATATTATTATGTACCTACTTTATTCGTAAATGCAGCCGTAAGTGATAAAATGTCGTCAATGCGATTTATTGCACCTTATGCCAAACACTTAAAGTTCAAAGTGGATAAAACTGTTAAATATCGCATTAGGGGTTATTCGCTGTAGGTTTGTTGGCCATGTAGTCCAAAATTCCGTCTTGGACTGTGGTAGCAATTCGACTCACTCCCCTATCGACTGCTGTCGGAGGCCGAAAGGTACCGTAGTCCCTAGATTTTTGCATGGCGAAAAGCATTGTGTTTCACGATACTCTGAAGCCGAATTGCTCCTCGTACCGCCGCACTGCCAGGGATACGTTATCACCACAAACCGCTAGTGTACGTACCATTTCTGTATACTGAACGTTTGTGTATGAGAAAGACATGGTTACACGATACTTTTTACATACGATAGGCTATCGAAGAAAGGCATAACTAAGCAGATCGAAAACAAAATCCAGTGAACACGGTGACCAAATCTGTTAACGCCCCTATTTGCGTCGACCAATGAAACAGTAATATTTTGTCGTTTTAGTTTTTTTGATGTTCGTGTTTTTGTAGGCTCTGTTACAATGATTAGTTGATCACAGATGTCTGACCTTTTTTCGACCACTAGGAATAGAACAAAAGAAACAAGATGAGAAAGTTTTTAATTTTAATGTTTTTATACTTTACATTTTGTTTCAACTAATTTCTCGGGTTCAGTCAGTTGCAAATTTGTAGAGCGTTCGGTGACAACAACAAACATCTGGCAAAGTGAAATGCAGCGCGGTCGTCACTGCCTAACAAATATCCACCTTGCTGCAGTTGAAATAAGGTTTAAAATAAATAAACTTCCATTAGTTCGAGAGCATATCTATAAGGGAAAAAGGTGTGCATCTCAAGTTATTTATATTCGACTTACCTTACCGACTTACCGACCAATGAGGAAAAATTAAAGCAGTGCGGTATCGTTTCGAAACGACCTAAGATTATTTTAAAGCGTTTATTTAGGCACGGATTACAATAATTTTAAGCGGTTCATGAGTAAGCTCCTAGTTTATTTACTCAAACTGCTTTGTCTGAACGGTGATTGGTAATTAGGTGCATTCCTTGAAAAGCGGTTATGACTAGAGCTAATTTAAAACAAACCAATATGACCGGTGGTTATCGAGTTTTGTGCTTTTAAAGTGTTATGGAAATTGTCCGCCACTCACCAAAATACTGTTAATTGTGAGAAATCTACTCAACTGAGATGCTAATTTTATACTTTTCGGATAGCATAGAAAACCCATTCATCAAAAAAAAAAACCTTGTCCCAAACGTGCTCGAACTACGACCGAAGGAAGGTTCCCATTGATATTTTATTACCAATGAAAAAAACGCACCTTTTTCATTTACAAAAACAAGGGACTCAGCAATAATCTGATACTGTGATGCTATTGGTTGATGATATTTCTATAGCGGCCGAGCGCTGCAAGCAAAAATAGTCCTCACGGTGCTTAGTTATGCCTTTCTTCGATAGTACACGGTACACGATCAACCGAAAGACAACTGTAAAGCCCACGGCGGCTGCGCAATCGCGAAGGCGTATTGTAACTGAAAGGGAGCGTGACACGTACACGTGCACGTCAACCTGTAGCGTCCGGGCGACTGAAGAGGTTGTTTTACCTCCGCCCCGCTGTGCGCCCGCGCCTAGTGCCGCTATGACCTGCCGTGACCTGTGTTGTGCGCGTATGATTGCGAATAGGTACTTAGTGTCGCTCGGTGTCCAACTTGTAACATTTTTTAAATATTTTTGCAACAAAATATAACATGGTTTAAAAATTATTGGAATCGATTCAGTTACTTATTCTGAACAAACTATATTCAGGTTTCGCATATACTAAAAATTATGTTGTATACATTCAGCCCATGAGAACTTTTTAGCAAAACTTTGTGTTTAATAATTGTTTTAGTCCAGGAATATTAGTCAAATGAGGGCAAGTATCTCGGAATGAGAGATATAAACTATATATAAATATATTTATAAAATAATTATCAACTTTATACGGCGTGTTTTTAATCAGGACTACAGGTTGACCTCGAATGATACTCTAAATAGTTAAACACTGCGCGCGCTCTGCTCTCTATCTCGAAAATGGTTCAAGATATAAAAAAAAATGTTTAAACAAAAGTTGTAGAGAATTAATAAAAAATATCTGTAGTCGCGGACACCCTATGATAAGTAGGTTTTGAGACAAGTTTTAGGGTGTCAAAATAAAGGTTTATACAAGTTTATAGCTGACTATCTCTCATTCCGAGGTGAAACCTCTAATATTCCTGGACTATTTTCAGAAAAACCATATGCAACTGGAAAGTGAGTTTTCGCCAAAACGGAGAAACAGTCCACAACATCAAAACTCCGCCCCACTAGCGGCCTGGCAGTCATAGTCTCATTGCCGCGAGTCAAGGGGTATATATTCTGTGGAGTTAAGCTCCGAGCACCGACTGACGGGAAAGAACGTCGTCCTATATGTATAAAGCCCGTCACAGACGTAGCTATAATATATATTAATATATCGAAATATATATTATAGTATAGCAAGCTACCACACACGGGAGCTTTACTATAATATATATTTTGCCGTCACTCGGTCTGCGGTCGTCCTTGTAAGCGCACGGTTTTAAAGCTTATTTTCTGTACAGGATGTTAAAATTTTGAAATAACACTATAATCAATCTAGGTAGTTTAATGAATTCGACAAGAGACTTTTAGATCTAATTGAAAGTTCCTCAGAGGATGATTCCGATGCTGAATTTGATATGCATGTTGCCTTTTCAGGAACGAAAAATAGAACCATCTGGGTAGAGTCGCATATAAAACAAAAGAGAACTCGTGGCGAATTTAATTTGTATCATGATTTATCCTAACTTCCTAACTATATATATTTATTATATAATTATATACATTATATTATATATGTCGGAGAAACAGCATTCTTCTCGACATCGTCATTAGTGGTCACGAGTTTAGTGGGCGTCATTAAGGTGAAATGCGAGCACAAAACAAAGTATTCACTGTTTCATTCAATTTAATGGCAGTTATTTTACAACGTTGATAATAATCACTGAAGGAATCAATATCTCACAATAACTAATTTGCTTAAATAATTATATTCGAGCAGCAGGTTCGCGACACCAATCTAACTTTATCACCAGCGATCCACCTCGATCAACCACCGTTACTCTAATGAATCCTCACTCTACCCCACCAAAGTTAAGATGGCGCTTCGACTCCACTCTAGATTTATCCTCTGCTCTGATTGGACGTTATACAATGCAGTGACTTTTAAATAAATTATTTAGATTTACACAATATTAAAATGTAATAAATTAAATCAAGTTAAATTAGGATTTAACAAGTTATTTTCAGTTAACAATCAACCTTATCAATTAATCGTATGAAAACAACAATCAACTCTCCGTTTACTTCCTCCGACACGGCCGTCCTGACATTTCACACGTCCTCGTGTGATATTGAGGGACGAGCATCATAATGGTCTGTAACAAATAGAATATGAACAAAATGTTTGTAAGATAGTTCGGCCACTCCTGACAAAGTCAAAGAAACGTGATTGTTGCATCTTTTGCACAATGACTTCATCTAAAATAGATTCTACACTTCATAATAGAATAGACATACAGCAAGGGTTATTATTTTATTACACTCATAGGATATGAATTCTCTGTAAATTGAATGCTTTCGTTAACACTCACGGTATCAAAACAGCCACCTCGCTCTTCAAACCACCCATACCACCGTCTAAATTGCCTCCTCGCCTTTTTAGACAATTCGTATCTACACAGTCTAATTGGCCACCTCGCCGATCAGACCACCCATGCCACCGTCTAAATGGCCTCCTCGCCTTTTTAGACAATTCGTATCTACAGTCTAATTGGCCACCTCACCGATCAGACAGCTTAAGAACTTAACAGCCATCACGCCGTTAAGACAATATACACAGAGCTTATGCAGCCACCATGCTTACATATAACTTATGTAGCCACCACGCTTACATAAAACTTATGCAGCCACCACGCTTACATAAAACTTATGCAGCCACCACGCTTACATAAAACTTATGTAGCCACCACGCTTACATAAAATTTATGTAGCCACCACGCTTACATAAAACTTATGCAGCCACCACGCTTACATAAAATGTGTGTAGCCACCACGCTTACACAAAACTTATGCAGCCACAACGCTTACATACAACTTATGTAGCCACCATGCTTACATAAAACTGTAGTCATCGCATACTTCATGCAGACGCTCAGACAGTTCACATACGCACACAGCTGAGCTTTCTAATTAATTTAGAAACTAGTACAAAAATCATAAATCTTATCATCACTATCATCTGACAAGCATGGATCAAGCTCAGTAGGTACATAGGATTGGGGGAGTGGACGTAACCGGTCTCTTGTATACTTATAGGAGGTTGTGACGGCTATCCGTCCAAACTATAAGATGATACTTGCCACCGTCTAGTAGTTCAATGACCTCATAAAGTCCTTTGTATTTAGGGTCCAATATGGTTTGATTTGTCCCATATGAGCAAGCATAACAGATACCACGATTTCTTCTTTGTCTAAAGTACCTCATCGTGACATGAGTGAAGTGAATAAACGGCTTGCATATGCCGCGAGGCATTTACAGTCTTGTGATTTACCAGAAAACATTTTTAACCCAGTCGCTGCACACGTTTCCAATGAGTCAAAGCGAGAAAGGAAAATATTTCAGTCCTCTTGCTCAAAAAGTCCGTCATGGTAGCGTACCAGAGCGGAGCCAAAACAGCATATTTTCCTCTAAGGGAAAAAGCAAACTTTTGTTTGTTACCAATGAGCCTACAAAAACGAAAAAGCCCTCACTCACAAGCAGAATAATCATGAATAAAGACTCGACCCACCACTGTTTCATGAAAGAGAAGAACATTTCACCTTTGAAAATGGAACCAAAAGCGGTATCTCTTCGGCAAAATGCGCGCACCGCGCCGCGACCACAGATGAAAAAAAAAAAAAAAACATTGTTGCGAAATCCATAGAATTTCTCTGCAATTCCAAATTAAATTGGCCACCGCAACAATTCATTTTACAACAGTGAAAACGTCATCATCTAGTGAGAATGGAGACCCCAATTTGCAGATGACAGAGAAAGGAAAAGAAACAATTTTCTATCGGCTGCCGTCAAGGTCACGAAGCATTTACCTATCCAAATACTCACGAAAAGTTTATGAAGTAGAGGACAGAAAAACGAGTGGATTCTCTTACGGAAGGCACCGTACCTTGATGAACCTTCCAAAAAATATCAAAGTTCAAGCCCTCGGAGCACATACTCAATGTCACTAACAACTATACAGACAAGACACAATGTCAATATAAAGAAAAATTTAAATTCGACGGCTCCTCAAGAAACCATCCACCGGCCCCAAGATCGAGAAATCCAAAGCTTTCACGAGGAAAGACATCGAGAATCCCGCAAATAAAGCTCCAAATGAAAACACTGGGCAACAAAGGTACCTACTTACATGTTTTAACCGTTTTTCTATTATTTTCATCAAACTAAATTGCTACTAGGTACCAACCAAAATACAGATTTAACGATCTTTTTTTTTTACAGGTTGCTTTCATTTTTGGGATCAGCAGCACCCGCAGAGGGACAGATCTAGCCAACATAACAGTGGAAGATGACGAAACAGATACCCACCCTCAAGCCACAAATCTGCCCAATACAAACACAACTAAGGAAAGGAAACCCGCTTCAAGTATCAAAACGGAAAATACAAAAGGAAAGTTATAGGCAAAAATAATTTAAGCAACATGCCAAAAGTGATTGCCACCTAACTAAATTTGCCTAATCCAAAACAGTACACTGGCCATTGTTTCCGAAGAACATCCGCCACTCTCTTGGCGGATTCTGGTGCAAATAGAACAACGCTAAAATACGACAGTGGATGGAGTTCCGATCAAGTGGCGGAAGGCTATATAGAGAACTCAATTCAAAACAAATTTGATATCACCCAGCGCACCACAGAACGCACTAATAGTCCTCTAATCAGTCCACGACCATCGACATCAAGGGATGAGTCTATTCAGAACACTCGAACGAGGGACCCTCAAACCCGGAACCACGCGTATCACCCACGCCCACCCCACAGACAATTCAACATTCATTTTCATAGAGGACCGAAACCAAGTTGTCGGGAAAAAACATCTCGTTAAATATCCAGAACTGCACAAATTGTTAATTTAACCTATAATAAACTATTTAAAATATTGTATTGGATTATTTTATTTTCTCGCAATTGTAGTGAAAAGTAGAGTGCAACACACGGCGTCTAAAACCAACTGCAACTCAGTTTCCATTTATTCCGTCGCTAAAACTACCTCGTATATAATGGGCAATTTCAGCCCCCCGCATAATAATCTACTATTAAATTCTACCCATTTCATGTAAGGAAAGCCACTTGAGAAAGCCACGTGGCGGCCGAACCTTTCATAGCCTTACTAAGAATAAGAATCAGTTTACTTCCCTGTATACCACGGTCCGACAAGCAGATATCCGCTGTTGCTAGCCAGGCTCGGGCGTCGGTGTCTGCATTTTCAGGTTCGAAATTGGGCAGCGTAATATTCTTGTCTTCAGTAGCCGGCGGGTTGCGCAGTCTCCACGAGTAGCCGCAAGCTGTTTTGTTGCGCTTCAAATAAAGCGCATTTCCATCACTTGATTTTTCCACGTTTTGTGCCTGCATCGATCCCACTTCTGATGTCGGAGAAACAGCATTCGTCTCGACATGGTCATTAGTGGTCACGAGTTTAGTGGGCGTCATTAGGGTGAAATGCGAGCACAAAACAAAGTATTCACTGTTTCATTCAATTTAATGGCAGTTATTTTACAACGTTGATAATAATCACTGAAGGAATCAATATCTCACAATAACTAATTTGCTTAAATTATTATATTCGAGCAGCAGGCTCGCGACACCAATCTAACTATATCACCAGCGATCCACCTCGATCAACCACCGTCACTCTAATGAATCCTCAATCTACCCCACCAAAGTAAAGATGGCGCCTCGACCCCACTCTAGATTTATCCTCTGCTCTGATTGGACGTTATACAATGCAGTGAATTTTAAATAAATTAGTTAGATTTACACAATATTAAAATGTAATAAATTAAATCAAGTTAAATTAGGATTTAACAAGTTATTTTCAGTTAACAATCAACCTTATCAATTAATCGTATGCAACCAACAATCAACTCTCCGTTTATTATATTTATTTTATTTATATTTATATTTTATATATATATTATCCTACTAATATTATAAATGTGAAAGTGTGGATGTTTGGATGTTTGTTACCTTTCACGCCTAAACCACTGAACTGATCATCCTGAAATTTTGCAAATACGTTGTCAGGGGTACTGAAACCTCCGGCGGGATCTCATGGCGGCATGGAGAGTGCGACTGTCGCAACCCAGCGCAGGGCACGCCACAATTGCGGCGGTAAGACCCCTCTTTGAGGAGTGGCTTGAGAGGCGCCACGGCGTCCTCACCTTCCGCCTGACGCAGGTCCTCACCGGACACGGCTGTTTCGGGAGGTTCCTGTTTCGGATAAGGCGGGAGGAAACGCCCGGGTGTTATCACTGCGTGGATCGACCGGAGGACACGGTGGAGCATACGGTGGAGGTCTGCCCGGCTTGGGCGGAGCACCGCCGTGTCCTCGTGGCGGCGATCGGCGGCGGCGACCTCTCGCGTCCGGCCCTGGTTCAGGCCATGGTACGGAGCGAGAGGGAATGGGAAGCCGTCACCTCCTTCTGCGAAGCAGTAATGCTCGCGAACGAGGAGGCGGAGCGCGAGAGGGAGAGGCAATCACTGCGCCATCGCGCCCCTAGTCGCCGCAGGAGGAGACACCCTGGGCGTCGGGAGTCGATTGCCGACTCCCGGCCACCGTAGGCGCGGGCTTGCGGACGGCGAGCAATGGGCAGCTCGCCGTCCGGAAAGGACCAGGCCCGGGTCGACGGCGCGTCGTGTTCCACGCGCGCCTCAAAGAGATGTCAGCAAAATTGACGGGGTCCGATAGGACCGATGCCTGCCGGGGCTGCGGATTGTTCGAAAGAGTTACCGTGGCCCTGGCGCACAGGCAACTGAAGGAACACGGGTGGGTTTTAGTCAGTAAGAGTCTGACACGCCCTTCCGCTCCGCCCAGAGCGGAAGGGGTCATTTGATGATTTCCCAACAAAAAAAAGGGGTACAGAAACGGACATAGGGTACCTTTGTTTCCGAAAAAAAGTACTGTTCTCGAGGAAAACAACAATAACGTTCTTATGATAATAGATGGCGCCACGTGTCTTTCGAATCATGATTGAATTATATTACTATAGAAACTTTAGTAGTGTGTTAAGAGTTTTTTTTATTTTTATTTAAGTACCTAATACATGTTGTGAGTCTAGAGTTTCGATAGACCGGTCTTTCATCCTTCTAACTATAATTCCCCGAAAAAACCAAATTGATTGTCAAATTCTAAAATAACGCGAGCGAAGCCGCGGGCAAAAGCTAGTCACAGAATATATTTGCGCTAACTAGGTACTTACTATTTTAGAAGTTCAAGATCGGTATTTTTAGTTTAATTTGTTTTTAATAAATGGAATTTAGTAGGTACAGGTGTACCTTTCTCAATATTATAGTTTAATGGGACGTAGCAGAAAGGAAATTTTATGTAATACTAGCTGCGCCCCGCAGTTTCATCCGCAGAAATCTCGATCCCGTGGGAATATCGGGATAAAAAATATCCTATGTTTTAATCCAAGTCATGGTCTACCTATGTGCCAAATTTTATCCAAATCCGTTCAGCCGTTTTAGCATGATTGAGTAACAAACATCCAAACATCCACACTTTCACATTTATAATATTACTAGCTTATGCCCGCGGCTTCGCTCGCGTTAATTTAGACTCTGACTATCAATTCGGATTATAATGGTTGCATATTAGAAAATCAAAACTTTTTCGAGCAAATTTCAAAGGAACAATAAACGAAATAACAAAATTTAAATGACCAAATGTTTTATTTAGAAAAAAATTAAAATCCCTATGTATGTGACATCAAATGAACGACTGATCAAAAGTTGCTAGATGTAAGTTTAAAATATCAAATTTTAAAAAACCCTAGGAATATTGCGAAAACACGGATAATATTAGACAATGGTAAAAACATTTCTGCGAGCAACTTGGATTTAGCGCTCGCTGGCCGCTGCCGCGGCACCGCTCACTACGCTCGCTCGGCTCGCGCGCGGTTGGTCACAGTTTTAACCTAACCTAACCTATTTCACTCAGTTCAAAATGACGAATCATACAATTTGCCTGCGAGTGGATAATTAGACAATGGTAAAAACATTTCTGCGGCAGATTGTATGATTCGTAATTTTGAACTGGGTGAAATAGGTTAGGTTAGGTTAAAACTTGCCGGGGGTTGCGGAAGATTTGTACGTTCCCACGACCCCCGGCGTAGGTGTAAGACGGAACACCGGGGTGGTTTTTAGTCAGTAAGAGTCTGACAGATCCCTCCGCCCCCCAGGGCGGAGGACATCCATGAGGATTTTCCACCCCGGAACAAAAAAAAAAAAAAAAGGTTAAAACTGTGACCAACCGCGCGCGAGCCGAGCGAGCGTAGCGAGCGGTGCCGCGGCAGCGGCCGGCGAGCGCTACTTACTGTTGCTCGCAGAAATGTTTTCACCATTGTCTAATTATCCGTTAAATTTTATGAACTGTAGGCGAGTCGTCCATTAGGTATTTCATACCTACATAGTTGAAATATCAAATATCTTAAAAAATCAGTAGATAATTTAATTTGTAATAACGTGCTTCGTTTTTCCCTAAATAATCCATCCAGTAATCCATTTTGACCTTTAAACGATTTGGTCAATAGTGTAATAAATAATTTAAACATTGATATTCCAGACTTTGGTCAGCTGAACTTTTGATCAAATGACCATCGTTATTTTAAACTTTGTTGATTTGTACGTTGTTCTTTTGAAATTTGCTCGAGAAAGTTTTTATTTTCTAATATGCAACCATTATAATTCAATCATGATGGGAAGACACGTGGTGCCATCTATTATCATAAGAACGTTATTGTTGTTTTCCTCGGGAACATTACTTTTTTTCGGGATGAAAGGTACCCTATGTCCGTTTCTGTACACCTGACAACGTATATGCAAAATTTCAGGATGATCGGTTCAGTGGTTTAGGCGTGAAAAGGTAACAAACAAACATACAAACATACTTTCGCATTTATAATATTAGTTAGGAAGTTAGGATTATATATATTATATATTATATTATATTATATATATATATATAGTAGGATATATAATATATATTATATAGTAGGAGTAGGATAGTAGGATGGAACTAGTTTGTTATATATATCAAGAAATGAACGTGTTACATTTACTACTAAACAAAAACTATTTTTTAAACCATTCGAAAGCTTCCTTCAAACTTGCTTGACTGTTCGAATATATCTAGAGTTAATTTACTACCAGCCTACACAACATAAGGTTGGCACATGCAGACAACTTCTACAATACCTACTCGCATTAAAAAAACTTATTTTTGCGGTCCGTAAAATCAATACTGTGCATTAGTAAATATTAATCCTCCTATCTGGTTTTTCCATTTAATTTGGTAGGAAAACCATTCATGGTTATCCTGAATGTTGAAACGTGGAAAACATTATAATAGAATACTCATGTCTATATTATGTACACCATACGACAACAACATACCTAACAAGCCAAGCCTAAAGGCTCCTTCAAACAGACGCGACACAGGCACCGCCTGTCACACGACGAGCGGTGCCTTTGTGTCACGTCACGCGTCGCGCCTGTTTAAAGGAGCTTTAATTCGTATGGCCGGATTATAATGTGACTGCATTTGCACCCCCTCAGTCGTAGCCGGCTCACACGTGGCGTGGCGCCAGGAGTTCGTGTGGAGCCGCGCGGGCTGGAGACTGGCTGCGCGCCACCGCGCCCCCGACACATTACTGCACGCGGCGCTGGCGCCCGCCGGCCAGCGCGGCGAGCTGCTGGCGCTGGGCGGCGCCGACGCCAGCCTGGCCGTGTGGCAGCGCGCGGCGGGGCGCGGCGCCGCGTGGCGCGAGGTGGGCCGCGCCAGCCTGCGCGCGCGCGGCTGGAGCGCCGTGGCGCGCGCGCAGTGGGCGGGGCGCGGCAGGCTGCTGCTGGCAGGCCCGCTCGCACTCGCCGCCGACTGGGAGCTGCTCGTGCTGCATGTTGAAGGTCTGTCGGGAACTTATGACTAGTATTGACGCATTCTGATCGTTAAGGGGCCATTACGGCGCGGGCGCGAGAGAAAATTAGGTATTGAAGCGCTACTCACACAGCGATAGACTCGCTCGCCCCGCTCACACACACATCTATGTTTACACACAATATCTATCTCTAAATAGTATAAAGCAAACTCGCTGTTTTCGTGTCTGTTTCTCTGCTTACTTCTAAACCACGCAACGGATTTTGATACGGTTTTCACTATCATTTAGAGAATTTCTTCCAGAAGGTTTATATTTACAATAAATGCATATTATAGTAGAGAAATGTCGATAATTTCAAAGATTTGTATTGAACGATATCATAAAAAACATATTTTTGGGCGCTTACATTGCTAACGCCGGCTAAACTTTACGAGATAGATCAAAATAATGTACTACGGAATTGTATATCTTATAAAGGTCTTCAGAAAAGTCCGCGATGGTATATATCAATCTCATAAAAAACTAACGTTAAATAAAAACGTTTGAATTAACCTAGATCGGGCGGGTCTCTACCTTATATTGTAATTCCGAATCATCATTACTTGCACCTGTAATCAAATTTTAGTTTTAGTTTATTTTAGGCACTATAACTATATGGAAAATATTACTACTGTTGGCTAAATGTACACTTTTTGTAAATGTTTTATTCAATAAAATTATTATTATTATTATAAGGATAACCCACAGTAACCATTTTATTTTTTACATGTTCCAAAAAAATATGGGTTATTTACGAAGCTATTTTAAACAATACAGTGTTAATCCTTATCCAATTAAATACGTTAAATACGCTGTGCATTTAATGTAGATAAAAATTGCCCTTTACAGCATATTAATAAAATGAATATCTTAGAAGATATCATAGATTTAAAATGCTGGCTGGCAAAATGGCCCTTGTATTTTTTGCTTTTCGCCGTACTCATTTTTTTCTATAAAAAATCCAATGTTAGTTCAATATTACAGAAACAATTATTACTTTTATTAGGTAGATACTTATTAACGATCACGAGCACACAACCCGCATGCACCTAATAAAATAAACGTAAAAATCTTTTTGAACATGTTTTTCGAAATTCAGAGTGGCCTATGGCTACCTTCTGGCTCCATCATGAGATCCTGGACGGCATTTACATCTATAGTACTCATCAAGACAAATCTAACAAGCCCAAACACGACGAGGTTATTTTGTATAGAGTTAGAATTAGAATTTATTTATTTGTAAGAATGTAGTTTTACATAGTATGGTGTTAATATTTTTTTAGGTTCTATACATTATACCACAACATATGGTGTACAAATATTCAAATGTCATTCTTAAATAACTAAGTCCAATTAATTTTAAGATTTCTGATTTACAATAGGTCCAATATGAATTAATATTATTATAATTAGGTAATCGTTACTTTAATGTCAATTTCAAAATTAAGTACAATTCATCTTGGATTTTTTTACCATATTCCATGTATTCGCCAGTGTCATAAAAGCAATTATCCAATAAGCAACTTGTCAGCTTTTTCCTAAACATGGAGATAGGAAGTTCCTTAAATGAGTTAGGTAACTTATTATACACCTGAATGGCATTAACATTCCTCCTAAATATTTGCAATCTAAATTGAGGTACATTTAATTCAAAATATTTATTTCTAGCAGAAGCCTTATAGTTAAAGAGTTCCTATGGCCACCTTCATGCTTCATCATCAGACCCTGGACATTATCAAGATCTGTAGTACTTGTCAAGAGAAATCCAACATGCTCAAACATGACGGGGCAATATTATAATATAAATAAGGACAGTACGGAAACTACGTACAAACATTTACATTTTGAATTTACTATCGGTGTTAGCACCCTCGAAAACCATGAAAACGACACCCATGACGAAAAAAATTCAAATTTTTCTGTGGCGCCATCTTGAGTTTTGATTTTGACCCCATTATCGTTGTCAGCGCCCTCGAAAACCTTGAAAATGACATACTGACGAAAAAAAAAATACAATAAAAAAACTACGACAATCACTATTGACTATTACAAAATTATGAACCGGAAAGAAACATACCTGCCTACGAACGAAGCAAGCTTGTAATAATAAGTGACACAATAAACAAAATAGGTACGTGCACAAATAATCGGGAGTAAAAAATCTACAATTTTGGTACAAATCTTCTATAAATTCAATTTCTGACTTTCCGACCACTGTGCGGGGATCTTGTGTACGCATACGCCACAATTTGCCGCGTATTTTTTTTTACTGAAAAGCGACGTGCTCTCTCATTGAAATCCTGTGGACTACTAAGCTCTGCAATTCCATAGTCTAAAAAAACAAGGTCTGGCACTCCGGGAGTGACATGCTTACGTCACTATCAAGTTGCCACTGTATTGCAACAAAACGTGAATTATGGAAACATTTCAGTCCCCATTCTGTTAATAAAATAAAATAAAGCATTTAAATTGTCGTTCCGTTTTTCTAATCAAATGAAATAATTCAAATTAAACATATACCAACCTAATTGTTAGTTAATTAAAACCTCATCGTTTTATCGGATTCGCACACGTAATAAAGGCGGTTGGGGAGTTATTATTACACACTACTGGTAACACAGCGGTGATGACGTAGGCTTGTGTCTCCCACGTGACCACTGTGTCTCGGAATGCTATACCTGGTGAAGTATATTATTATACCAAGTGCAATTCGTTCTCAGGCATGTATCGGATAAAATACGTCGCCATAGTAATTCGTATGGAGATTTCTGGCGTGAAAATGCAGATATTTTCCGAATTTTTTACGCAAAATAGAAGTAATGTTTTGGAAAACAGAAAAATTCAGCGTGTCGGGGTACGTAGCAAGGTGTCGGGTGTTTTTGAGGAGAAACAAATGTTTAGGTTGAACACTATTTAATTGATTCACTCTCAAACTGTTCTTAATGTTAAAATGTTAATGCAATGTTGATGAAATGTTGATGAACACACCCGGCTTACACGGTAGACAAAAGTGCACTGAATCTAATGGATATAAAATAATAAGTAATAAAATTAGGTCAAAGCCTCACGCCGATATTGCTGACTAAGGTGTTCGGTGAAAACACCGAACATATTCCGGGCCACGAGCGATAGGGATGCTGAGGTGTAACAATGTTATGTTAGTAAAATAATGGAATGATCATGATAATAATGTTTACATGGTGAAAACAAGCCAAATTAAGATTAAAATGTTAGTAAAACAAAAGTAAAAAGATTTGAAATATCATTAAGAGCTTATTGTTCCTAAAGGATTCCCAGGCAGGCGAGGACACGCCCTATTCACCATTGTATTGTTTAATTCACTATAATTGTGTGTCGCACTAGAATCACGTTCACTCATGTTTTGTCGCGCACTAACTCTAACTCTATGGACGTTCACATCACTAACACTTCTGGTGGGTTGAAGGTTCATGTCCGACGTGATGTGGGCGCGGCGCGCTCGCAGCCGCAGCCATCTGTACAGCAGCGCTCCCGCCGCCAGCGCCAGCGCGCCAACCAGGATGTAGCTTACTGCATACTGATGGATGTCATGAATGGATAACGTTTCTTCTATTTCCACTTTGCTGTTTTTCATGTCGTCGATGCGTTTGTGTAACTTTTTTAAGGCGTACTACATCTCGCCTGAGTCTGTTACGTCTTGTATGTTTTTAAAAGGCATAGTGCTGTTAATGATGAAGTTTAACTGATCCATCTCAGGTATAAAAATGTTCGGACTCATATCAAGTCTCTTTTTCGTTTTACTCTGAATGTTCAGAGTAACATCCTGCCCTTCAGCAGGCAACCCGGTTCTAAGTAAATGACACCAGCTTTGCTCAGTTGTATCTTGTTTATCTGTTCACTGCAGATTACTTTGATAGCATAAATGTTGCAGCAATGGTACAAGAATAGTGACGGATCTGTTAGTGATTTCCATTTGTTTTCATATCTAGATCTTCGTACCTTGCTTCCTTTATCTGTGTCTCAGTCGAGATCACAAAAGTTGTTCTCGCTGTTAAGATGGTATATCGGCTTTTTCCAATCGCACATAAACTTATCATCTTCTTGTTTACATGGTGAAAGTTCTTCCGATGTAATTGTTAAGTATGAGTCTCTTTTTAGATCCGTAGCGATGTATTCTGAAGACGGGATGAACTCTATCATACTGTTGTTCGTCTGGTGTGGTATAGGATGTATTTTATACAACTTATATCGGTCTCTACTGATGTATTCTTCAGTTATTCGTGCTTTCATGCTTATTAGAGAATATAGTTTTCGAATATCGTGCGGTTCAATAGGCAATGTTAGATCACCGAATAAATGCCCAAAAATAATGTAAAGTTCCTTTTGGAGCTGTTCAGGGGTTAGCAGATGAATGTTAAACTGTCCATGGTGGCCATTGGTTAGGATGTCAAGTAAAATATCTTGAGTTCTTTTTAAGTTATGCAGTAAATTACTAGCTGTTAGGGCTGTCATGGTAAATTCTTGAAGTAAGGATATGTTGTTTATTTCTCTTTGTAATTTGTTTGATATGTTATCCAGCGCAAACAGATGTTTATTAATTATTTTATGTTGTTTTGCCATGATTTCTTCCGTTCTTTTCAACAATTTGTACTCAGACTCGACAATCGACGTCTGATTCTTCCATAAACCGGCTAAATATTTTTCATTTTGTTGTATCATGTTGATGTCACGACTGTATTTTTCCGCGAAATGTTCGTCTAATACGGCGAATAGGGAATTTGCAATGTTCCCAACTGCATTGATAAGTCCTCGCCGCCGTCTGTAGTGTCCACTTACGTGTTGCGTCATCAGAAGTTCATTGTAGTATTTCAGTTCATTACACTCATGGATCAGCTGAGGGAGTATCATGTTACACTGTTTGCTGCCTGTTGTTATGCATGTTTTATCCAGATATGATGTGACTTTATCAAACGCCTGCATACCTTCCCAATACGGTGACATGTTATAGTATACAACTAGGACCCAGCTGCCTTTTACTAGGCTAATTTTGGATATCGGGTCAAAGTAGAATGATTGGGTATTGTTTAATGATGTTATGTTGTAGCTGCCATTTGCAACGCTGCAGATTGTCATAAAAAAGGTTAATGCCATGGCGACATACGATAACGCGCCTGGTGTCGTTTTTCTTGTTCGTTTCCTGGTATTTCGGGTCCCAGAACCCTGTTCAGCTGAAATGTCTGTTTCAGTGGAACTGTTTTGTTGGTTATTTGTTTTGATTTCTACTGGTAATAAAGAAAGTTTGACTACTGGTCGATTTATGATGCCATTTTTCGTTTTCAATGACACCACCCTGACATAGCCATCATTACCGGGATGTAAATCTATCACTCAGCCCATAATCCACCGTCCAGCTGGAATGTTATCCTCATGCACCACTACCATGTTGCCCATTTTTAAATTTTCCTGAGGTTTAGACCACTTTTCTTTCGCTGTTAATTGGCTTAAATATTCATTCTTCCATTTTTGCCATATCTGTTTTTTTTTTTTTTTTAAAAACGTTGCACCACACTAGGAATTTCTCCTGTATTGTGGGTGCGTTTACAAACATTTAACTCACATACACAAACAGCCAGACCCGGAACAACTATTTGTAGGTCATACAAATATTTGTTCCGTGCGGGAATCGAACCCGTGACACGCAGCGCAGCAGTCAATCGCTTAACCACTGCGCCAACCGTGCCGTGCGTCGTTGTTAAATGCCATCTTGTTCTCGCATCCTCCTTCGTCTCAATCACTGTTAAGTCAGATCTTCCTGTTAAAAAATGTGCCGGTGATAAACAATCCAGATCGTCAAAGTTTTCTGTGAGCGAACCACAGACAAACACAAAAAAAAAAACACAAAAAAACAAAAATTATACAAAAAAAAAACCAAAGTTGTCTGTGGAGCGAACATAACGGTCTTGAGTTCAGACACGCTTCTAGTTGTGTCAGTACAGTAGTGAACTCTTCGAACGTTAGTCTTTGTTCACCAACCACTCTTTTCAGGTGGAACTTCAGACTGCGGACTGCTCTTTCCCACAGCCCGCCAGCGCTCGGCCACGATGGAGCATTGAAATGCCATTGTATGTTCATTTCAGCGATTTCTGCCGGGCAACTATTCCCGAAAACTTGTTGTAATTGATTGTACTCCTCTTGCAGCAGCCTATTAGCTCCGATAAAATTGGTTCCTTGGTCACTATACAAGTTATGTGGTGTTCCTCTCCGGGCTGCTATTCTCTTTAGTGCAGCTAATAATGCTGAATTGGTAAGGTCAGACACTAATTCCAAATGAACTGCTTTGGTGACCATGCATATGAATACAGCCACGTACCCTTTTCGTGTTCTCACTCCTCTCCCCTTGTTTGCCTTGATGTTCACAAAACCTGTGTAATCCACTCCAGTATGGTAGAATGGAGGAGCGGGGTTGGTTCTAGCTGCGGGAAGGTCACCCTTCAATTGATATTGCTTTCTTGCTTCATACTTTCGGCAAGTTACACAATTTCTTAACTGCTTTTTGGTCGTACTGTAACCGCTTGTTATCCAGTATTGTTGTCTAAGAGCAGCTAAGGTCAGTCGGGGACCCCCGTGGAATGTTAACTGATGAGCTTCTTCTATGAGTAACTCCGCCAATCGACTTTTGTTAGGGATTATCTTAGGATGTTTCATTTCGTCGCTCATATTCGCGTTCCTTAAACGTCCTCCCACTCGGAGAAAGCCGCTTTTATCGACAAAAGGTTTTAAATTTAATAATTTGCTATTTGTTGCCACATTACCTTTTTTTTAATATATCAATATCTGACGGAAATGCTGTACTTTGCACTCGTTTTATAATAGCTGATTTAGATTTTCGCAGTTCTAGTAATGTTAGGTACTTCGGTAAATGTTTACGTTACGACTTTGGCGTCAATGCCCTCAGTACCCATGCCAAGACACGAGTTATTTTTATAAACGAATTATGTTGCGATAGTAAATTATCTATTATACCGTCACTGTTAATGTCTTGAACAATGTTTACCAATTTTATCCTTTCATCTCTTCCTCTGTTTGGTAGATAGGCGGTTTCTCTTCCTTTTCTACGTCATAGGATGCTAGCCATGCTGGTCCCTTCCACCATAAAGGATGTTCTAATAGTTGGGGTGCTGTTAAACCTCGGCTGGCGCAATCGGCCGGGTTGTCCCCGGATTTCACATATCGCCAGCAGTTTGCCGGCATTATCTGTTTTATAGCATTGACTCTATTAGCCACGAAAGGTTTCCAACGTGAGGAATCGCCTTGTATCCACCCTATGGCCACCATAGAATCACACCATCCATAGATTTCTAATTGACAACTTATACTCTGTTTGATTTTGTCGATGAGCTTAGATAGTAGATAAGCACCACAAAGCTCCATTCGTGGCAATGTTCCGCTCTTTTTGCTTGGTATAAGTTTAGATTTTGCTGCGACGATTACTGTTTTTTGTTGGTGTTTTGTTCGGGTGTTTACCACGCACGCATATGCTTCTATAGACGCGTCGCAATAGCCGCGCAGTTCGATGACGTCATTATCGTTGCATAATATCCATCGAGGAATCTTACATTGTTTGATATTGTCAATTTCCGTAATCAATTTAACCCATTCATTATGTATGTTATCTGAAACTCTATCATCCCACTGTAAATCATGTTTCCATAACTTTTGAAATAATAATTTTAGTTTCGTGGATAGTGGTGTCAGCCAACCAAGAGGGTCATATAATTTTGATAGTAAGCTCCTTTTCGTTGGTTTTGAGGTTGTTTGCGAAAAGTCGCAACGGAATGTACTCGTAAATTGATCTCCTTTTGGATTCCAGCACAAACCTAAGGTTTTCAACATGTCATCATTTTTGAAGCTATAAACGAGTTCCTCTAGACATGTTGATATTTTCCCTAATAATTCTTGACTGTTGGATGACCACTTTCGAAGATTAAAGCCTCCCGATTTCAAGTGCTGAATTAAATCATTGATGGATTGTTTACCCTGTTCTATGTTGAAGCAATTGTATAAGAGGTCATACATATAGAAGCTGTTTTCCAGGACGGCAGCTGCTTTTGGAAATTTGCATCGCTCATCCGCCGCCAACTGTTTTAAGGTCATAATTGCTAAAAACGGCGCGACCTTTGTTCCGTATGTTACCGTGTTCAATTGATACACTTGTATATGTTGTGTGGATGACCCACGCCTAACTATTTTTTGTAGATGTTGATCAATGGGGTTAACTAAGATTTGGCGGTACATCTTCTCAATATCCGCAGTGAAGGCAAAGGGATATTGTCTCCATTGAAGCAGTAACGCCTGTAGATCTTTTTGTAAATTGGGCCCTTTCAGCATGACGTCATTCAAGCTGTATTTGGTGGATGTTTTGGCGGATGCGTTGAATACTACACGAAGCTTTGTTGTTGAAGATTCTTCTCTCTGCACGCCGTGGTGAGGCAAGAAGCATTCGAGTGTTATGTCACTCTTTATCTGTTCCGGTATTATGTGGTTCAACGCAGCATATTCATCATGAATTCCTTGTATTTTTCAGCTAAAGTTGGTTGTTTTTCTAGGCGGCGTTCCAAGTTCTTTAGCTGAGCTATAGCATAGGTTTGGAAGATCCTAATCGCAGTTTTAATTCCTCTTTCTGTGGTATTCTGACTTCATAGCGACCCTGACTGTCTCTTCTTGTTGTTTTTGTATAAAAGTCCATACATTCCTGATCTTCTACCGATAGATTTGAGGGTTCAAAAATTTCCTCAACTTCCCAAACTTTCTGGATCTCCTCGATGTTATTTAGAACCACATTACATTGGTATGTTTTTACGTTACCGCATAGTAACCATCCCAGCTGTGTTTGTTGAGCCATCGGCTGTTGAACATGTTCTCCTTTTATAATTCAGCCTAGCATAATGTTAGCATAAATATCCGCCTGGAAAAGCAAGTCAACTGGTCGAGTTTTGTAGAATTCCGGGTCAGCTAAATTAATGTTTTTGATGTAAGTCCAATTTGGTTTAGCGAATGTTTGGTTTGGCAGACTTTTAATAAGTTTGTTCATGATGAGCATATCAGATTCAAATTCAAAATTGTTGTACGTGGAAGCACATTCTATGCTTATCATCCCCTTACAACTGTTTTCTTTTTGCCCCACTCCAAAGACGACTCCTTTGCATCGTCGTCTCTTGATACCTAACATCTGAGCCGCTTCCTCAGTTATTAAGGATAGCTGGGACCCTTGATCGATCAAGGCATGCATGGTTTGGTAAGTTCCATCCACACCTTTGACCTTAACCAGAGCAGTCGCTAGCAATATCTCCGCTTTTTCATCTTGAGAGGCATTCACGGTACCCGTCACGGGTTCATTGCGCTTTGCGTTTTGTTTCTGAACGTTGTAGCCGCTTGACAACGGAGTTGATGCATTTGCTAATTTCGCAAATGCGTCATGTAAAATGGTTTTATGTTGATGTTGGCATTTTCGGCATGTTAAGTTGGAGGTGCATTGATTTCCGAAATGGCTAAATAAACAATTTCTACAAAGTTTCAATTTCGTTGCAGTTTTTAGCCTTTGGTCGTCATTTATTTTTAAATATGTTTTGCAATTATAAATGCTATGTTGGTTATTGCAAAGAGGGCATTTTATGTTTGACACGTGCATTGATTTCGCAACTGCTCTATTTTCGTTGCTTTTGTTGTTCGAATTGTTGTAATTATTTTTCTTATTGTTAAATGTTTCATTTGGATAATTATTTTGATGAGAAGTCTTCGAGGGCACACTATCTTTACGCCGAACTGTTTCCAGGGATGTAAATTTTGTTTCCAAAAATTCTAAGAACTCTGCGAGAACCGGTAGTTCTTTCGAATTCTTCAGCGACTCTATGTAGTCTGTGTATGTTTCAGTGTCTAGCTTTTGACCTAGAACGTGTTACGATCATTGGGTCCCACGATGTGGTGTCAACTCCTAAGTTTTTGATGGCATTAAGACATTCCAGCGTGGTGTCATGCATTCGCTTAATCTGCTGTAACGATTGCTGTTGTATGTTTGGCAGGCTTAGCAGTATGTTCATATGTGACGAGAATATTAGTTTTTTGTTGTCATATCGATGGGTGAGAATCTTCCAGCACACCGAATAGTTATCGGTACTTATCGATAGCCTACTTACCCTTACCCTTAACCTTACCCTTTAAATACTGCATCTTTTGGCCGCTTGATAACGAGGGGTTGTTGTGTATTACTTCCGTAAATAGGTCTCTAAACGATACCCATTGGTTGTAGTTCCCGTTGAAGTTCGGTATCTTAGTAGTTTGTATATATATATATATATATACGGTATCTTAGTAGTTCGCCATCTTACTCTATACGCAGATGACGCTTGCTTATTTTATTTCGGCTCTTCCATTCATGATTTAGTTTCCCAGGCTCAAGATGATTTAAACACCCTTTTTTCATGGTTTCAATTTAACTTATTAACTATAAATATTTGTAAAACATGCTATATCTTGTTCAAAGCAAGAAATAAAATAATACCTCCACATAATCCATTAGTTATCAACAATGTGCACTTACAGCAAAAATCTTGTGAAAAATATCTTGGATTAAGAATGGATAGTTATCTATCGTGGATTGTTCACTTGGATCATATAAAAACAAAGCTTAAGTCTCTACTTGGATCCCTCCAAAGCATAGTTCGATGTATTCCACATAGACTGCGTCACACCATCTATAACGCCTTAGTAAAACCACACCTACTATATCTGGTTGAAATTTGGAGCAGTGCGGCCAAGACGAAGCTAGCAAGTCTCCAAGTTGCACAAAACAAGATAGTGAAAATGATTTTTTCCATGACCCATATTTAACATCAACATGCAAAATTTATGAATAAACAAAAATAATGAACATTAGACAGTTATATATTTACAATGCATGTATTTTCATTCGTAAGGCACTGAACAAAAGTATACAGACTAATTTATCGTTTACTAAAGTAAAACAAGTAACCCAACGTAGCAGTCGCTAGTTTTCTGATTTTACCGAAGATGAGAACCAAGTTTGGCAAAAAAAAAATAACTTTTAAAGGAGCACAATTATATAACAAAATACCCTCATGTATAAAGGGATTGCGCTCATTCAATGCATTCAAAACTCAATTGGCTGCGCATTTAATCACAAATAACACTCTTCCTAAAAGTTGAATGTATTGGATGCACTGTGTCCTTCTTTCTTATATCTATCATTGTTCTCATGTAAGTGAATTTGTGTCTTTTTTGAGAATAAAAAATGTCTTTTAAACCTATCTCCAGTTGAGGTGTTGATTTTTCTCTGTGTGCGACTGACCACATTTTCGTGTTAATAGCCTTTTTCAGGATGTTGAATTTTTTCTCATACTTATAGTACATGTTGTTGTATTGTTCGTTCTCTCCCTCCAGTTCCATCTCGATGTCCCAATGTAGTCTGTCGATAGCTGACCATCTAGCCTGTATTGATCTCAATACGTCCTCAAATTCCCACTTATCTGAGATAGAGTCCACATCTATGTTTTTGGTTGTACGCACAAAGGCTTTAAAATTCGCATACTGTTTTTTCAACAAATCGTCTAGCTTACTGTTTGGCTCCATGTTCGACTTCTGAGCTGGTCGGTCGCTCAGTTGCCTCGAGAAACTTAGTCCCGCCTCTTCATCTGTTTTATCGTCTGCGCGCATACTCGATGCCGATGGTGATCTGTCTCGACCTGTAGTTTGCTCACCTGTTGGATGGCTTCCTGTCTTCGTGAACCGCAGTTGATAGTGTTGGTTAATCAACGCCTTGGTTGATTCATACACCGTACATGTTTTCTCTTACTCTCGGTCGGTAAAATAAGGATGTGTTTTACTTACCTCTCCCTCAATTCGCTCATGATTAAGTTGGTAATCATTCCAATAACTCTCCAAAGTGTTGAGCTTCCGCTTAAAATAATTAACTGTTTTTCTATCAGCACTATCTTTCTTCAAGTTAATGCCAAGTTTTATGATGCTATCATAGATCATTGATTGCTTTTCATTGAGTTCCGATATTGTTATGGGATGTTAAAATACACTCCTTATTGACAAAAAATAAGGAAATTTATTACTTGTTTCCACCCTGTTAGTACTCAGCCTTTGCTGCTACTTCACTGTGCTGCTCCAATGTTCGTTCCGACAGCCCCACGACGAACACACACTGTTTTTGTTACGATAGTTCAGACCTCGCACACCAAAGTTCCGAATTTCCAAAATTACGCGACGCGTGATCCGGCTCGAAGGACCAAAAATATGTCGGGGTGTGTAGCAAGGTGTCGGGTGTTTTTGAGGAGAAAAAAATGTTTAGGTTGAACACTATTTAATTGATTCACTCTCAAACTGTTCTTAATGTTAAAATGTTAATTCAATGTTGATGAAATGTCGATGAATACACCCGGCTGACGCGGTAGACAAAAGTGCACTGAATCTAATGGATATAAAATAATAAGTAAGTAATAAAATTAGGTCAAAGCGTCACGCCGATATTGCTGACTAAGGTGTTCGGTGAAAACACCGAACACAGCGGGTTCAGTGTTCTTTGTTGTCTTTATTTATTGTATAATATTAATAGGTGACTGCTGATTTACACCAAAGTTTTTGCAAATACGGCAGTGCTTTTTGCACGTGTTTAATGATATTCAATATTTTTTTTACAATAATCTACAAGGTTTATCCTCAATCCGATTTTTTCAGCGCCTGGTGAAACTCTTGAGCTACTCGGACGTCTGTTTTCGTGGCTACTACTTTAAGTTTTTTATATAAATATATCACAATCCCATAATTAATTAGTTTTAATCATAGTCTGGCAGTTTGAGTAATTTATGCGGCCTACCCAAATGTCCTTTCTTTGATATTGTTCGTCGAATCGTTGAGCTCCTTAAGTTTTGAGTTGAGCGGCACGATTACTGACAAATGCGTGCATTGACTGGACAGGTCCACTTATTCTGTGTGGTACTTTTTCCTCAAAAGACCATTTCAGACTCAAATATACATGGTCTTCACAAGATCTGACCAAGATTATGTCTGGACTTTAAAAGAGACTGTGACCTCTGACTTTGTTTCGGCCATTCTTCTCAGAGTAGTCAGATAGGAAACGCCGACCTCATCTAGTTTTAAAATATGATTGACGTGTAAAAGTGTTTGTACAAACCTACTTACAGAAATAAAATCATTTATCATTTATCATACCACGATTTCCTGGTACTGCCCCTTAAATGTCTCTATTGCATCGCAGAGGATGGTCGCTGCGGGTCGGTGGCAAGCCGAGTGCGTTGCAGTGTGGGCGCCGCAGGCTGCTGGGCTGATGCGACCGGTGACGCGTTCCTTTCGTTCGAGCTACGCCGCCTCGGGGCCGGCCTATATTGCACCACCGTGTGGCTCAATGCCGCCACGCAGGTTATTTACGTATTTTCGATCAGGTCGAGTGATCTGGCGATTGTATGTATAATAATAAATAATTCATGCAAATGTTGCATGCAGGAGACGGAGTCTGAATATGCAGGGGTGACGTCACCGTTACTGAGGATCTTCAATGAGGACGGCGCCCACTTGACGTGAGCAGCGCTACCGAGCCGCCGCAGCAAGAGTTCCCCCGCTCACGCCCCCTCCCCCGCCCCGCAGGCACGCGCTGGTGGCCGAGCCCCCCGGCGACTGCCTGCGCGCCATCGCTCCCCCCGCAGGCACGCGCTGGTGGCCGAGGCGCCGCGCGAGCCGCCCGGCGACTGCCTGCGCGCCATCGCTCCCCCCGCTCACCCGCCCCCTCCCCCGCAGGCACGCGCTGGTGGCCGAGGCGCCGCGCGAGCCGCCCGGTGACTGCCTGCGCGCCATCGCTCCCCCCGCTCACCCGCCCCCTCCCACGCAGGCACGCGCTGGTGGCCGAGCCCCCCGGCGACTGCCAGCGCGCCATCGCTCCGCCCGCTCACCCACCCCCTCCACCGCAGGCACGCGCTGGTGGCCGAGCCGCCCGGCGACTGCCTGCGCGCCATCGCTCCCCCCGCTCACCCGCCCCCTACCCCGCAGGCACGCGCTGGTGGCCGAGCCGCCCGGCGACTGCCTGCGCGCCATCGCTCCCCCCGCTCACCCGCCCCCTCCCCCGCAGGGACGCGCTGGTGGCCGAGGCGCCGCGCGAGCCGTCCGGCGACTGCCTGCGTGCCATCGCTCCCCCCGCTCACCCGCCCCCTCCCCCGCAGGCACGCGCTGGTGGCCGAGGCGCCGCGCGAGCCGCCCGGCGACTGCCTGCGCGCCATCGCTCCCCCCGCTCACCCGCCCCCTCCCCCGCAGGCACGCGCTGGTGGCCGAGCCGCCCGGCGACTGCCTGCGCGCCATCGCTCCCCCCGCTCACCCGCCCCCTCCCCCGCAGGCACGCGCTGGTGGCCGAGGCGCCGCGCGAGCCGCCCGGCGACTGCCTGCGCGCCATCGCTCCCCCCGCTCACCCGCCCCCTCCCCCGCAGGCACGCGCTGGTGGCCGAGCCGCCCGGCGACTGCCTGCGTGCCATCGCTCCCCCCGCTCACCCGCCCCCTCCCCCGCAGGCACGCGCTGGTGGCCGAGGCGCCGCGCGAGCCGCCCGGCGACTGCCTGCGCGCCATCGCTCCCCCCGCTCACCCGCCCCCTCCCCCGCAGGCACGCACTGGTGGCCGAGGCGCCGCGCGAGCCGCCCGGCGACTACCTGCGCGCCATCGCGCCCGTTGACACGGAGCGGCCGGCCGCGCGCGCCGTGCGCCTGCTGGTGGCGGGCGCGGGCTGCCGGCTCAGTGCGTGGCCGGTGTCGGCACCGCGGCCTCCGCCGCTGCTGGCGCTGGCGGGCGGCGGGCTGGCGGAGCGCGTGCGGTGCTACCGCCTGCGCCGTGCCGCGCCCGAGCAGGACGTGCCCGAACCCGACGAGGCCGCCGTGCGCGCCGGATGCACACCGCCCACACACCTGTGCCGGCTGGCCGCGCCGCTCGTCGGACTCGTTCTTCACGAGTGGTGAGCCAATGTGTAGTGGGACGTTTGCCGCAGTACTCGTTAACCAGGAATGTTATTTCGTAGCGGGAGGTGCATGTGGGCCGTGTGCAGCGATGGCAGCGCAGCGTGCGTGTCGGTTGCCGCGCTGCAGCTGCTGGTGCACGTGCGCTCGCCGGCGGTCGCAGGCTTGGCCGGCGTGCACTACGTGCAGCCCGCCGCCTGCGCGTCGCTAGTGGCGTGGTAAGTAGTCTCCCGTGGCCGGAGCGCACGGCGGCGTGGGTCGTGTAACGTGTTCTCCTGCAGGCCGGCGGGCGGCTACTCGGCGCGCGTGCAGTGGCTGGCGGCGGCGTCGTGCGCGCGCGGCGCGGCGCTGGCGCACGGCGCGGCAGCCGTGTGCTGCGCGCTGCCGCGCGCCGGTGAGCTGCTCGTGCTGGCGGGCGACGAGCTGTACGTGAGTGTTGGGGCGAGTGGGGCGGTGCGTGTGGCTGCTCGCTGACGAGCGAGGGGGGCGGTGCGTGTGGCTGCTCGCTGACGGGCGAGGGGGGCGGTGCGTGTGGCTGCTCGCTGACGGGCGAGGGGGGCGGTGCGTGTGGCTGCTCGCTGACGGGCGAGGGGGGCGGTGCGTGTGGCTGCTCGCTGACGGGCGAGGGGGGCGGTGCGTGTGGCTGCTCGCTGACGGGCGAGGCGGGCGGTGCGTGTGGCTGCTCGCTGACGGGCGAGGGGGGCGGTGCGTGTGGCAGCTCGCTGGCGGGCGAGGGGGGCGGTGCGTGTGGCTGCTCGCTGACGGGCGAGGGGGGCGGTGCGTGTGGCTGCTCGCTGACGGGCGAGGGGGGCGGTGCGTGTGGCTGCTCGCTGACGGGCGAGGGGGGCGGTGCGTGTGGCTGCTCGCTGACGGGCGAGGGGGGCGGTGCGTGTGGCTGCTCGCTGACGGGCGAGGGGGGCGGTGCATGTGGCTCGTCGCTGATGGGCGAGGGGGTGCGGTGCGTGTGGCTGGTCGCTAACGAGCGCGTGTTACAGGTGTGGCGCAGCCGCGCGACGCCGCAATGGGATCCGCGCGACGGCGACTACGCCGTGAGTGACTCTGCGCAACCTCATGCCCCATATCAATGACGTACTTAGGTATACATCATTGCCTCATATCTATCATGACGACACCGAGCATTTATATAATATTTGGACCTAGTTATGTAGAAAGCAACCATATGGCACTTTTCCCAAAAATTAAATAAAAACACAGCCATACTAATTCTGACATATCAGTTTTTTTGCAAAAACCGCCATGTCGATATCTCTATTTATCACGGTGATATGAGCCGTCAAATGTAGCCATTTCGACAAATATTTATTGTAAAAAACAGCCTCCTGTATGTAAAATGCAGCCTATTTTGACAAAAATTAAAATACCTATTTGGCAGAAGTCAGCCTACTTACATGGCTGTTTTTTTACAAACTTCAAAATGTTAGGCGGTATAATAATAATAATCTTTCTTTATTCATGAATATGAGTCAACCATACAGAGTAATTTAATAATAAGCCCAGCATAGACAAAAATCGTTTAAGTGATTTTAACAATAAAATATAGGCGAGTCAACAGTTGGAAAATGTGAAATGGTAGATTGTAAAAAATGGTTTGGTTGTCTTCGGACTGATTCGCCCTATCTCCTCGTACTAGTATAAAACTGTATCACGAGCGGATAGTCTTCCCCGACCTTAGAACAACAGATGGCCACAAGGTTCCAGTTACAAGTCACACAGCTAAGCAGATTAATTACATACTGTATAGGTAACAAATAATAGTACAGTTATATTAATTAAGTTACATGATTGGTGTTCAGGTCAATCACCGAACAATAATCAACAAGTCAGCGTAATTGGGACACCGCGCTCTATACCTTGATTATTTTATGTATTACCTAAGTAAAGCACACACACAGTGTTAAACTTCAACACTTCTAAGTGCAAGACTTTCTTTTACCCGTTCGCGTTCGCCCATAACTACCACATATCTGGTGTCACCCTGGAGCGTGTCAATGAAATAAAAGATCTTGGACTGACCTTAGACGTGAATATGACCTGTAATCAACACATCGATACCTTTAGACTCAAAAGGCGTAAACGCCAAAAGGCCACTTTTCAGGAAAAGCAAAAAAAAAAATTTTTTAAGAAAAAAATCATAACTTTTTTGTTTCAAGACTGAGTAAGTTCATTTTCGGCCCAAATTATTAAATGTTTAAGATAAACAGTACGATTATATATTATTTAGGATAAATTAATAAATAAAGAAAATAGGATTGTTATACGCCCACAAAAAAATAAAAAAATGTTGTTTACAACCCAAAATTTTACATTGTCTGTAGAATGCTTAGGGTGTATAGGTCACTTAAAGCGTCCTTTCTTGCTGAAAAGGGGTGTATTGACAGTCAACGGAGAAGTATGTACTTAATATTCATACCATTATGATAAACGGTTAAGGTTTAAACGTCACTACAAGCATCTATTGTTGTAAAGAAGGGGTATATAACACAGTCACCGGAGAAGTATTTAGCTAATAATTACACAATGCTTTTAACTGCTCGATTGTTATTTATAAATCAAAGTCATCTCCTTGTTATTATTTATTTTATAATTATGTGTTCATAAAAACCTCTATTGAAAAAGTTGTCCATCGTAATCTCAAACTTTTGGCTTAAGGTTACGCAAATACTAGTCATTGAAAAACATGGCTTAGATTAATTTACTAGAACTAAAACCCAGATAAACTAGAGCTTGATACGGAATCAGTATAACAAAAAAACAATAAAATCATTTCAAAATATTTATTATCATTATGACATTAATTAGAGTCTATGCCTGAGCCTGAGCCTGTGAAGAAGTGCGTTTTTCTATAAACTTTAGGATAAGAGTTACGGGCACTTCTACTTTAGTCGCTTTTTCTCTACATTACTATAATTATAGATATTCTTTGGAATTGTTACAACATTCTTAATTATCACAACAAGAATAACTACTTTATTAAATTATGGTAAAAGACTAGAAGCTCCATCTAAGACAAAATGCTTTTAACTAACAATAAAATTACTTTAAAAAAAGAAGAAAATAAGTAGGTTATTAAATGACCGCACAAAAAAAGGAAATATTATTTTTTATGGCAATCAATTGAAAATGTTTGAGCTCTAATCTACATCAATTTCTTGGTTTTCTTCGTAATCACTATGAGGAAAAAAGTCACAAACGGTTTCTTCACAAGGAAGTCGACGATACTAATCGTGATAAGTCTTTGGAATGGTTCCATTATCACAAAGTCTCATCAAATCTTTATATTTGGCCTTGGATATAGGCAATCTGGCATTGTAGGCAGGCTTTATTATAGGTCCTGGAATGTCTTGTCTGGAGTCATCAACCACTGCAACAGTATCTTTTGTGTTGTCTGTGCTTGCCTTTGACTTCCCCTTACCCTTACCCAACTTACTCTTGGCTTTTGCTGTTCCTTCCCCTTTTCCTTTTACAGTCTTTGTTTTTAGATTACCTTCATGCAATGTTACTCGAATTTCTTCTGCGTCCTCAATCATTGAATATTTTGGTCTTATTTCATCGGGATACTTTTTCTTAAAAGTCGCCGTTCTTATTTGTTGGATGCGCACTTTTTTTAAAACTGAGGGTGTGAATGTTTTTTTAGCAAGCTCTTCAAAATTAAGAAAGTCTGTGTGATCGAGGGCTTCTACTCGGTAGGGTCTTGGGTTCTTTCGGGCGGACTGGAAATATGCGGGTGATTGAGACAAGCTCCATACTATTATTTTTTTACCTTCTCTTTCGATCACTGCGTGAACCGAATCAACCGGCATGTAAGTATGTTCCGGCAATAAAAAGTTTACTTCTATAACTTCCAAATTATTTGACGTCTTCAAAAACCAGTTTAGTGCAGCTAATACGGTTTTGTTTTTGTTCTGGCCGCTACAAGAATCACAATATAAAAGGAGGTTTTTTACACATCTACTATCTATGTCTTTTAGGTATTTTAATAAACAACTAGCAATTTCGTTACTGCCACGATTGCCATCAGTTTCTCCCCAGGTGAAGCAAAATGCATCCTGTGTCCACTTTCATAGAATGTAAAATTGTAGACTGCATATTTACGCGAATAATAAAGGAGCATACTTTCGCCTTAGGGGGTGTTTAAAATTTCTGTAAATCAAAAGATGCTGTGATGGTATCATTTGATAACTTTATATTTTGATGAGATTGAAACCTCCGGTATGTGGCTTTTTTTTCTTCTAGGTGTGCTTGAAGTTTTTCATCCTTGGCGGATGCGTTGTTGCAGTCTTTGGTTGTTTCTTTGTTATTCTTAAACTGAGCACAAATCGTACATTTATCTTTAAAACAACTAACTCTTTGAAACAACTATCAAATACTAGTTCAGGTTGGTAAGAGCACTGGCCGGCGTGAGAGTATTTCAACCTACAAACATAACTTTCGCTCATAAGACTATATTGATAAGTGTAATTCAAATTTATTTTCGGTCGTAATACGCGAAAACTAAATATGATAAAATAACTAATATAAAGTATAGGACACAGTTGATTTTTTCGAGATAATCTCAGTTAGGGCGTATAAGTCATCTTTAATTTTATAACGGAATAATAGGGGTGTATGCACCATATTTGGCTTAAGAGCGATGATATGACCAACATTTTAAGGCATCAACGTTAAGTCGTATGAGTCAACTTTATTTTTATACGAGAATAAGAAGGGTGTATGCTCAAGTTTTTGTTAGCGACTTTATTATTGGACCTTTAAGTTTTTTAATAATTGTGCATGTTACCTAAATAACCAATAAAATAAAAAAAATATATCAAATACGCCTCGTGTCTTTAAAAAATCTCCAAAAATCACGTGGGCCGTAATAGCCTCAATTTTGCGAATTTCCCAGTTTTAACTACACAGATTGATAGAGAAAAAAAAACTGAACATAACTGCATCAAAAAGTCATTTTGGCCAAAGTGGCGTTTACGCCCTTTGAGTCTAAAGGTAATTAATAATATCTGTGGCAAAGCCTTTCAATCACTTGGTTTTGTTATGAGACAGGCAAGTAGGTTTAAAGACAGGAATGCTATATTCACTCTTTATTATTCGTTGTACGTAGCAAACTTGCATACAATGCGCTGGTTTGGGATCCACATGAGCAAAAATACAAGCTCATGATAGAAAGGGTCCAACGAAAATTTTCTCGCTACCTATATAAAAAAATATATGGGTATTATCCCTATTTGTATCCTTCTCTGTTTGTTGCCGGGATGGTGGGCGTCAACACGTTGAAACTGAAACGTGAGTGTGCACTGTTGATGCACTACTACTTATTGCTCAATAACAAGATCGATGACGCGACTACCCTAGCTCGCTGTTCATTGTTTGCTCCGGACCGCCTGCGGCGGTCGCGCACCTGTGCCTCGCGGTGCCTGTTCGCGGCTCCGCCAGTGCGTACCCATACTGCTCGATATGCTCCCACTACCCTGGCAATCAATCTGCTGAACGCTTCCAGTATTTAAAAATAAATTACGTAAACTTTTAACTGAGAAAGCATACACAATCCAAGATTTCTTGAATCATTGATTAAATTGTTGACCATGTATTAATTTGACTGTATATTGATATTTTGACATTTAATAACTAAATTTGACATGCAAAATAATTTTAAATGTACTGATTGCCACTACATAATTATTGTATGCCTATTAGACAGGACATATTGGAACTTTATTTATTGTTTAGACCTGTAACTAACATATGCCCAGAATAAAACATTTTGAATTTGAATTTGATTGCTTAGGAGCCGGATGTCGACATATTTAAGTATAGCAGTAAATCTATGTTTAATGTTTGTATGAAGTTTTTTAGATAAATGTTTTGTTGTTGGCTCGCTGCGCGCTTTGGTATTTACTGTGAGTGCAGCAAGCAATTGTTATATAAATAAATAAAAAAATAAAACAGTCAGTACGCTTTCGGAGAGCATATCGGGCGCGACTCAGTCTCATCTCATTCACCTCATTAGTTTTAATCGCTATCCTATTTGTATTAGGTACTGAAATATAGCTATCTTTATAATCTTTAATCTTAGTTTATTTTAATCTCACCCCAACCCAGACCATTGGTCCTTCGAGCCATCGGAACGGGACCATTACGCATGTATCTACTAATTGTACTGTGTGAGTGTCTCGCTTGGAACTTACCAGACCCTGGCAAACAGAACTAAGTGGATTAACTATCCAGAAATTTCATCATCCTGCGGATACTAACTGACCTCGGTGCTCCGTACAGAAAGGTGCCATCATCCTGCTGATACTGATTGACCCTGGGTTTTACGAAAGCATCGCGTCATCTCATCGCGCTGTTACTCCAGGTTTGTTCTTGTAGCCATCGCAAGGACATTTGATCTCCAAAGAAGCCTTCATTACAAGTAAGGTCTTTTTTTAATCTTTGTAATGTCGGAAATGGATGACATTTTAGCAACACGACAACAACTAATCGAAGCTGTAGATAGACTCTTCACCAATTTCAAGAAGGATGGTGCAGAGCGCAAGTCCTCAGTCTACTTACGTCGTCGACTAGCTACCTTGGAACAATACTTTACTGAGTTCCATAATAAACATATGACTTTGATATCTTTTGGTGATCAACCTCATGCATATTTCAGTACTAATCAAAACGATCAAATGAAAAAATATAACAACCTTAAAATTACTATTCAAAACTATAACCCTCTCGTAAACAGACCGCAAATCCCTGAATTGAAACCTCCTACGTTCCAACCTACTGCGGAATCTCAAACCTCGAACCTCACGTCTCACGCTGCTTCTAAAACCCCTGCTCTTTTAGAGAGTAAAGCCGAAGGTCTGTTCAAATAGCAAGCTACCAACTTAAAGCTTTCATGAGAACATCCTCCAATATCGACCTTGATTTCGTCGCGGAAAAATGGGAGTTTGAAGACATCCTGAAGACGATACAATCTCGTTGGGCGGCTATTAAATCGCTTCATTAGGAGCCGGACAACAAGTATGGCGGATCAAACCCCGGGTACGAAGAGCAATTTACTCATTTTGACAAATATTATAACAAAATCAAGAAAGACATCAATAAGAAAATGTGGTCCGTTGCGCATATTGAAAAATCTACTCCTAAAATGAAGATAGTTAACTTTGAGGGAAACTACACTAAGTGGATATCGGGTAACTTAAATAAGTTTAATAGCGCTTTAATTACCAAGTTAAGTGCTCAGGGCCTAAATATGAATGATGGTAATATTTTGTATAAAGAAAATATTTTCATTAGTGCAAACAGAGTTCAATAATTCTTTTAAGAAGAAATTTAAAACTATTTGCCCTAAGTTTTTATTCAGTGACTGGGCAACTAAAGGCATCGGGAAAAATAGGGAAAGATTATTTGAACTGTATGGCCTTAAGCCGTATATTAACACGGAAACTTTTAATAAGTATGTTGCTACTTAATCGAAAACTTTTAAAAATGTCTGCAAAGCAGCTAAAGCTTCATTCATTAGCAACAAGGTTAAATCAGCAGACAGTAAAATAAAGACAGTTTGGAAAATTATTAACAATGAAACGAACAGAAACAAAAGGCATAATACTGATTACACACTGGACACTTCCCGCGGTCTCATTAGCGATAACGTCGATGTTGCTCAGGAATTTGCAACTTCCTTTACTAATATTCCAATTAAAACTACAGAAACTTTAAATTCCTCGCCCTAACTTGCTATTGATTTATTAAGAGCGAATGTTTCAGCCTGTCCTATAGAATTTAAATTTAAACATATAAACCCTGTGGTCGTTGTAAAGACATTTAAGCAACTTAAGATCAAAATTACAGAAGATCTGTGGGGCATGTCTACTAAAGTTTGTCAATCTATTATTGAGACAATTGCACCCTATTTAGCTTTCATATTTAATTTATGTGTAGATCAAGGGGTATTCCCAGATTTAATGAAGTTTAGTAAAGTAATTCCACTTTTCAAATCTGGGGACAGCAAAGACACTAATAATTATAGACCCGTATCGGTTTTGCCAGTTTTCAGCAAGATGTTTGAAAAAGTAATGTTAAATCAAATGCTCAATCATTTTAATCCTAATAACATCATACACGATCAACAGTATAGTTTCACCAAAGGACGTTGTACAACCGACGCCGGTGTTACATTATTAAAACATATCTTTAACGCATGGGAGGAGGCACAAGATGCTATAGGCATCTTTTGCGACCTATCCAAGGCATTTGATTGAGTGAATCACGAAACACTGCTCTCGAAACTTGAGCATTACGGACTGAGTAAACTTGCGCTTAGCTTAGTAAAATCATATTTGAATGATAGACTGCAGCAAGTTCAAATAAACGGTGTGAATTCATTGGACTTGTAGCTGCAAGTGTCAAGACATACATCCGTCCGCTGCCGCTGCCAACCGTGTACTGGCGCCCCGCTCGAGGTCTTCTCTGCGCCCCCGAAGGGGGCGCGAGGAATCGGTGTTGGGGCTTTTTGGCCCCTTGCCCGAGGCTGCGGTCTCTCGGCCCCCAGACTTGGGGACCCGTCCTTTGGTTACCCTCCCCCTCCCGCAGGTGGGGGTGGGAGTGCTTTATCGCACACCTAGACGCCGAGGGGTATACCTCCCCTCGGCGTTCTGTAGTGTGTTTCTGGGGGTGTAACTGTGGGAGCGCCCGAAGTGCTTCACGACGCCCGTGCGACCAGGCCCCTGCCGGGTGAGATCCCTAGTTCCCTAGGGAAGGCCCAGCAAAGGCCGATCGAGCAACGAGGGCGTCGGTTTTGGTTGGCGCTCGTCCACAGTGGCGGCTGTCCCCGTTCCCTACAACGTAACCAGATCTAGCCGGTGGCGCTGCAGGGCGCGGGGCGTTGTAGTGAGTATCGAGCGACTTGAGGTGTGTGTACGTCGCTCGTGTGGTTCGTCTTTGTGTTTTTTTGCGAGTGTGGAGTAGTGTATGTGTGGGCCGCGCACGTAGCGCCTATATTAACTTAGGACGCTTTGCGCGCGGCGGGCGTCATGTCATGAGTGTGGAGTTCTGTTGTTTGGGTAGGTCGCGTGTAGTGTGAGGGCGACTTACTCAGGCGTCTAGTCCGGTGGTGCGACGTCTGCGACGAGGTCGCGCGGGAACCGCTTGTAGTCGGGGGGTCGCGCGTGCCATGGTGCAATGTCCCTGATGTGATGTTGTTCAGAGACGTCGGCACGCGCGAACATCCTCCTCGCCAGGTTCTTGCTGAAATCTTCGACGCTCTCGACACGCAGGTCCCTGTGGATCACAGAGTTCCTCACGTACCGAGGTGCCTGGACTATTTGACGCAGCACGTGGTTCTGCTGCGTCCGGAGCTTCTTTCTGTGGACCTCGGCCGTGAGGGCGAGCCAGGCCGGGGCGGCGTAGGTGAGCTGCGGTCGCACGTAGGATTTGTAGATCCCCAGCTTGACTCGCGTGGAGAGGCGTGACGAGAGCATCGGGCGAAGTAGGTATGTAGGTATATATAGGCGCCCCGCCCGCCGAGAGGGGTATTTATACGCGGCGCAGTTTAGAGAGCGCGAGGAAAAGCAATCTGCAACTGCGACCCGCGCGCCACCACACGTATTATTTAACAACTACATTTTGTAAATACATCTTAGGAAATCCACTACTTGTGCCCATGTATTTTTCTATAAGACCTGTACATATTTCTGTGTGAGAGATTCCTAGTCTTGATTATACCATACCTAAATTCGTAACTACATCTGGAGTATCATTTACACTACCTAAGCGCTACAGTGGTGACCCCGACGTGATATTCATTTTTGTGAAGACCTCCAGATCAAGTATCCACCATGCCTTACGAAAGAGAACCAGAAGTATCAGGTGTGTCGACGTCGCTGCGCATCCCACCCATCTGGCGTGACAGAATACGCTTGTGGTTTGCGCAATTCGAAGCTATCATGTCTCCGCAGAAAAAGGGTGATCAAGCCATGTACGAGCTCGTTATCGGACACCTTGAGAGGCAAGACCTGGATGAAATATCGGACATCATTCTCCATCCACCGGAAAACCAAAGGTATGCCGCACTGAAGAGTCGGTTGCTCCAAGTGTAAGAAGAATCTGAACAGCGTCAAGTACAAAGATTGTTGTCCGAGATGGAACTCGGCGACATGAAGCCTTCGCAGCTGCTACGTCGAATGAAGAACCTCGCCGCGGACAACATCTCCGACTCAGCGCTGCGAATCATGTGGACCAACCACTTGCCGCAATCCATTCGAGCAGTCCTCGCTGTCAGCGATAATATCGCTAAGAAATCAGACATCCACGAGCTGGCAGTGATGGCTGACAAGATCATCGAACAGACGCAACCATACGGCGTTGTCGCGGCAGTTAGCTCCACTCCCACCACCTCGCATGCATCTACGTCACTGGAAGAGAAGATCGACGCTCTCACACGAGAAATTGCTGAGTTGAAACTAAAACAATCGCAACAACACAGCTATAGACGCAGATCGTTTAACAGGCGACACTCACGATCGCGTTCGTCGAGCCGGACCAACCACGATCGCGCGCGAGACGACCAATCAGCGATCTGTTTTTATCATCGCAAGTTCGGCAAAGAGGCGAGAAGGTGCACGCGGCCGTGCAGCTACGAAGACAGCAGCGCCCGCTCGGGAAACTAACACCTGCGTTGGCCGAGGCGGGAACCGGCGCAAGCAACTCGTCTTACCGCCTATTTATAATAGACAAAAACTCACGTTTATCTTTCTTGATTGATACTGGCGCCAACGTATCCGTGATACCGAAGAGAAAAGGCGGGAACGCCACACCAACCGATTTCTGTTTATATGCCGCGAACAACACAGTGATTCCAACGTATGGTGAGAAGACACTACAACTGGATCTCAACCTACGTAGACCTTATACGTGGAAATTCATCATCGCCGCAGTCAGCAAGCCCATCATTGGCGCCGATTTTTTAACGCATCATCAACTTCTTGTCGACGTAGCCGGCCGATGTCTCGTCGACAAAGTTACCAATCTCACCGCCAGAGCACCAGTCACCTACTCCGCCGAGCCTACCGTGAGAAGTATAGATGTTGATCAGCCTTATCACCGGCTACTCAGCAAGTACCCCGACATCCTTCGACCGTCATGTATGAAGGAGACTCCAAAGCACCGTGTGGAACACCACATCGAAACTACCGGCCCACCAGTGTACAGCAAGACCAGACCATTACCACCACATCGATACCTGCCCGTGAAGAAGGAGTTCGAGACGATGATGCAGCAAGGGATATGTCGTCCCAGCAAAAGTCCATGGTCCAGCCCGTTACACGTCGTACCAAAGAAAAACGGTGACATTCGCGTATGTGGCGACTACCGCAGACTCAATGACGTCACTAAACCAGACCGCTATCCAGTACCACGACTCAAGGACTTCACGTACCTACTTCACGGCAAGAAGATATTTACTACGCTTGACCTGAATCGTGCGTATCAACAGCTGCCTGTATATGAACCGGACATCGAGAAGACCGCCATCACCACTCCATTCGGTTTATTCGAATTCCCTCGAATGTGTCCAGGTCTCAGAAACGCCGGACAAACATTCCAACGGTTCATTAATGAAGTACTCATCGGGTTAGATTACGCATTTCCATTCATTGATGACGTCATCGTCGCATCAGATAATGAAGCATGCCACATCGCAGACTTACAAAAGGTGCTACGTAGATTAGACGACTATGGAATCACAATAAATCCATCGAAATGCGTCTTCAGCAAAGAAAATGTCAAGTTCCTGGGCTACGAAGTGTCAAGTAACGGAATCAAGCCCCCACAAGAAAAGGTCACTGCAATCACTGCCTACCCCCAACCAGTGACAATTCATGACTTACGTCGATTCATCGGAATGGTAAACTTTTATCGCGACAGCATTCCAAATGCCGCACACATACAAGCACCACTCAACGCGTACCTGCATAATTCCAAGAAACGTGACAAAACCAAAATAGAGTGGAACACAGAAGCTTTACAAGCATTCGAGTTGTGCAAAGCCGGCATACAAAACGCAGCTTTGCTCGCTCATCCATCCCCATCACCGAACGACGCCATCTCCCTAATGTGTGACGCATCGAATACCTGCGCAGGAGCCGTACTACAACAACTTGTAAACAAGAAATGGATACCACTGGGCTATTTCTCAAAAAAGTTCTCCGACACACAACAACGATACAGTACATTCGACAGAGAATTACTATCCATCTACATGGCGATCAAACACTTCAGGAAAATGTTCGAAGGAAGAGAACTCATTGTTTACACCGACCATAAGCCGCTGACCTACGCTATTCGCAAGCCGCCGTCCGATAACGACACACAAAGACGCACTCGACAATTGTTATTCATCAGCGAATTCACTACGGATATTCGTCATGTGAGTGGAGTAAACAATGTTGTCGCCAACGCACTCTCACGCATCGAAACCGTCGACCTACCTTCGCCAATTAACTACGATGACGTATCTCAAGCACAAGAAAGGGACAGCGATATACCCAACTTATTGAAGCAAACAAATATTCAACTCAAGAAAATCGTCATGCCCGCTTCAAACAAGCCAATATTCTGCGAAACGTCTACGTCACACGTTCGACCGTACCTACCAACTGACTTTCGTCGCATCGCTTTCAACGCCGTGCACAATCCAAGTCATTCCGGGTTACGAACTACACGCAAGCTCATGCAACAACGCTATTTCTGGCCCGCAATGAACACCGATATTGGCAATTGGGCGAAAACATGCATATCTTGCCAACGCTCCAAAGTTCAACGTCACAATCACAGTGAAGTGGCAGCGTTCCCACCAAGCGAACGATTCCAACACGTACACATCGACATCGTTGGTCCGCTACCCACTTTATCGTCTGGACATCGCTACCTGTTGACAATGATCGACCGCTGCACACGATGGCCCGAAGCAGTACCATTACGGGAAATCACTGCCGACATCGTCGCCAAAAAGCTATATGAAACGTGGATATCTCGCTACGGGTGCCCTGCAAGAATAACGACAGACCAAGGACGACAGTTCGAAAGCTGTCTATTCCGAGACCTCGCACATCTACTGGGAGTCGAACGAACCCGTACCACTGCCTACCACCCGCAGAGCAACGGCATTGTCGAACGCTGGCACCGAACACTGAAGACCGCACTTATGACTCGCCTACAAAATAGCAACAAATGGATCGTCGAGCTACCTACAGTGCTAATGGGATTACGAGCCGCCGTGCGTACAGACACCGACACCAGCGCCGCTCAGCTCACCTACGGCCAAGCATTGCGACTGCCTGGGGATTTCATAGCACCATCACCAGCAGCGAAATCAATGGATCACAACTTCGTCGATCAATTACATGACGTCATCACGAAGTTAACACCAACATACAAATCGCATTCCAACAAGCGATGTATGTTCGTGCACAATGATCTACAAACATGTAGCCACGTGTTGCTACGCGACGACACCGTCCGCAAACCGCTACAACAGCCATACAAAGGTCCGTACAAGGTCATCGAGCGCAACGAGAAGTTCTTCACCATCCAACTGCCAGGAAGATCTAGCACAATATCGATCGATAGACTCAAACCGGCATACACTATCAGCACTGAAGAACACGACCACACGAGTAGTGAGACGCCCCAGTCAGCTGCAGCTACCAGCGAAGATAACACCAGCCTACTCCCGGCCAACACCAACGAGCGCCGCACCAGATCAGGGCGATTAGTAAAGACGCCTGTACGTTTTCACTAGGGGGGGAGTACTGTAGCTGCAAGTGTCAAGACATACATCCGTCCGCTGCCGCTGCCAACCGTGTACTGGCGCCCCGCCCGCCGAGAGGGGTATTTATACGCAGCGCAGTTTAGAGAGCGCGAGGAAAAGCAATCTGCAACTGCGACCCGCGCGCCACCACACGTATTATTTAACAACTACATTTTGTAAATACATCTTAGGAAATCCACTACTTGTGCCCATGTATTTTTCTATAAGACCTGTACATATTTCTGTGTGAGAGATTCCTAGTCTTGATTATACCATACCTAAATTCGTAACTACATCTGGAGTATCATTTACACTACCTAAGCGCTACAGACTTAAAAGTCAAAATGGGTGTACCGCAGGGATCAATATTGGGTCCGTTCCTTTTTTTAGTATATATAAATGATTTACCTCATTTACTGAAAAACCGACCTCAAATGGTGTTTTCAAAGCTACAGTGGGGTCCTCACTTAACATCACTTGCAGGGCGGCTAAGTTCGGCTGCTTACTCTGTTTGGAAAATCCGTCAATTAACAGACGTGGATACCGCGAGACTAGTATATTTTGTTTACTTTCATAGCATCGTTTCTTTCGGTATTCTGCTGTGGGGACGGGCTGCAGATATTGATTCTATCTTTATTCTGCAAAAAAGTGCTGTCAGAGCCATCTACAACCTCCGCAAACGCGAATCTCTAAGGCAACTGTTTAAAAAAATTAACATCATGACGATACCTTGTTAATATATATATGAAGACATTATGTATGTTCGACAAAATCTATATCTTTTTAGTAAGATAAGTGACAGGCATAATTTCAACACTAGAAATAGGAACAGATTAGATCAACCACGTTTCAGGTTGTCTAAAGTACATACTTCTTTTATGGGGTACTGTGTAAAATGTTATAATAAAATACCACTCGATATTCTTCAACTAAATAAGAAGAAATTTAAAACATGCATTAAACGCACACTATGTAGACAAGCATATTATAAGTTCAATGACTATATCGTAGATAAAAATGCTTGGCTTAATGCTGGTTCTGTTCCACAGCCACTTGGGCATACTAGTTAAAATTTTAATGTTTGGAACAGACACTCCTTTCTTATTATCCCTTAAATTTTTCTGACATTGGGAACTTAATGTTTGTTTATTTTTTTATAAAATATGTTTTATTATTGAATAACTCCAATAGATATTTTAATGATTCTTTTCTTTTATGTAGTAAAATTTTATTCATCGCTCAAATACATAGCAAACTATAGTTTTGTATACGAGTAATTTAGAAGCATTTTTTCAATTTTGTAAATGTGAGTACCATGGATTTGTTTATTATATCATTGTTATACACGGTGACATTTGAATCACAGTTTTGCTAGAACAAACGTTGACCAGACCATGGTCTACTACCATTCTATAGCATCAAATATGTGATTAAAACTAATTAATAATAATAATCATTTAATACAAGTAACAAGACATAGTGTTAGTAACAATATACTTACAAACTATGTTAGTAAAACATTAACACAAACAATTTGTGATATCACTGCTAAAACTGCTGCTAAACTAGGCGTTCTCAAATTAGTCTTATGTTGCTCAAACGTGTTCAAATATTAACCGTAACATCAAAGTACCTAGTAGGTACTCATCCCGGTAGGATATGGCATTCAAGAGTTATGAGGAGTCCACGTGGACAACAAGGATGTCCGGCCAATGCGGGCCGAAATGCAAATAAATGATTAGCCAATGACATGCAATCGCGTGAAGTATCGCTCCGCCCATTTCTTTTGTTGAATGCCGCGGGCCGCTCGAACCACCCGGGCGGTAGCCAGTCTACCGAAATCTCTCGAGCGAGCGACGTGAATGCATCCGACGTATTTACGTCACAGGCACAAATCGTGCATTTTTTTTTTAAATGAGTTCTAACTATTCCAGTGTGGAGTGGTTGGTTATGGTGCGTTTTTACTCAATTGCTGGTGACAATCTGGCGGAAGCTAGGCGCACTCCCAATAAAAATTTGGAGTCAATGTTGTCTTGGTGCACACTGAGCTAACCCGGTTTCTCGGTAAGTTTTATTTTTGTCTTGTTCCTGTAATATCCCAATAAATAAATAATACCTAATAATGTCACGTTAGATACAAAAGGTACCCGTAGCTAGTTACAGGAAATAATTAAAACCATGTCTGATAGTAGGTACCTACCGTAAGTTCGCACCTAGAACGAAATGATAAAATTAAAGGTCAGCCACCTCGTCGCGCCGTCGGTACGGTGCGTCGCCTGCGTCGTGCATAGCCAGAAAATACCTAGGTAAGTACCAAAGTTTACCATAGCTAAAGCTATACCAAGCCATAAAAATCTGTTTTAACCACTGAAATGCCCCGGTACCTGCGTGACTGCGTGGATTGTTCCGGAACATTTGTCGGCGCGCCACGGGGCGCCCCGGCACTTATACACGACTTGTAAACAAAAGATTTTTATGAACCGATCTAAAAGATCATTGGAACCGATAGTTAATGACTGTTTCCGTTTATGAACACACTAGGCCTAATTATGCAACATGTTTTGGAACAATAGACACTTTAAATAACTTAACTTTTGTATTTTCTAGTAAGACGTACAAAAAGTCCATGTTTGTGCTGTAAGGAGTAACGATAATCCCGACTTTTTTAACGTTGTCTTTTATGTGTTTTTTTCGAAAACCAATGACGTTTTTTAAGCTATTGCATAGCTTTTATCGCGGGCTTTGAGCGCGGCGACCGAATCAAAAAATTCCGTAACGAAAATAAAACCTAACACCCCCCACTCCGCCTACCATGTAGCTCGGCCGAGCGTTCGCTTAACGTGTATGTATATGGTACGAATGTACTTGAATTAATATCAAAGAAAAAAAATACTGCATAAATAAAAAAAATATAATTGCATAAGTTAATAAAAAAAATGCTATGCAATAGCTTTACCGCGGCAGTCCCCGAGTGCCACACGTGTTTTTTTTTATTAGGTGCTATTGAATGGTAGTAGACCATGGTCTGAACAACGTTTCTTCTAGCAAAACTGTGATTCAAATGTCACCGTGTATGTTGACTTGACAGCATGGCAGTTGAGACTATGTCATGCTCACTTAAATGTCTCACTGTTGGTGACGCGTTGTTGGATCATTCGGTTCCCTACAAAATGGTTGAGCTGGATGGTGCTGATCCACGCGTCATGTTCGTGAACGGGCGCCGTCAGTTGAGACTGGTCATCTCTTTTTTTTTTTTTGTTCAAATTTAAAGGGCTTTGTCGCACATGCGATTATGCCGCCCTGGTTAGCTTAACAAAATTATACTAATCTCTATTTAACTTAACCTTAGCATAGCTAGTTTGTAAAGTATTCTAGCTGCATCAGAAAGTGGCTCAGCCAGGACACTATTACAGTAACCTATCTCTCTAATCCTACAATCTAAGCTATTTCTGAATTCCTCGTTGCGGACACATTCGGTTAATATGTGATAAACGTCATCAACGGAATTTATACAAAAATCACAATAAGTCGTTGTTGTTTTTGCCATTAGGTGTAAGAACTTATTACACGGAATGTGTCCGGAACGAAGTCTTAGTGCGATAACAGTATCACATCTGTTCAACAGCTGATTATCTATCCACGGTGAGTTCAATGGATGCGGTTGGATCGTTTTGTACCAGATTCCTTTTTCTTGTGATCCTTAACTGCCACGGCTTATTTTTATTAATCTTATATTTTGAATTGATGGTTAGTATAAAATATTAGTTTTAGTATATGCGAAACCCGAATCACGTGTCTAGTATTTTTATGTAAAGAATCTATTTACAAAATTTCAAAACTGTATCATGAAAAATTATAAGCTTAAAAGTTATAAGCTTGTTATATTACCTGGTTGTCCGTACAAAAACATGCTCACCACGCTGCGCCAACGCGCCGCACGCGCCTCCCGCGTCCTCTCGCGCTTATTGATAACAATTTGGCAGTAGGTACCTGACCGTACGGCGATTAGATTGTAATTATCCGGTAATAACATTTTCCATCACACTTGCAGGCTTTGGACTGTCGTAATGGTCTAGTGTAGGTATATATTATTATGTACCTACTTTATTCGTAAATGCAGTCGTAAGTGATAAAATGTCGTCAATGCAATTTGTTGCATCTTATGCTAAACACATACGGTCTTATTTAAAAACGTCTCTTAAATTTTAATCAATTGCTAAGTAACTGATTAGCAAAATTCTTATTTATAAACGCTATTTAGCGCTAAGAGGTCGCTAAGCAATTGATTAGTAGCTGTCAAAATTAAACACCACCGGTGCACTGTTAAGAGGATGCTAAGAGGCAAGATGGCGGATTTTATATGAATCAGCTGATGGATTCAATACGATTATTGTGGGCTTCTAGGTTATTTTGTTCCTAATATCGAGTTGTGCCTTAGCAAATATGAAATTCGACAATCTTGTACGGGATTTCAGAACGACGCAAAGAATTAAATAATTTTGAGACGCCGGCGGGAGGTAGACGGAGGAATACCTACAAACTTCGTTTAAATCCACTACGAGAATGATTACCTATTACATATTCTTCATTCGAAGTACACATAATGAAAGGATTTATAGGGAAAGCTCAGTCAGGAGGAGGCTCAGTAGGTGCTCAGGAGGTTTGAAGAGAATGAGTTCGTGAGGAAGCTCATCGGAGATTGTGATTATCCAATGTGTTGTCCCATGTGCCCCTCATCTTATGACGCCAGTTTTAATGCCCAGAACTAAAGAAAAGCCATGCTGTTGCAGTCACACACAAAAACAAGAGACAATTTGTAAAAACAATTTATATTGATACATATTAAAGCTACATTTTTGTTATAAATTCATTATTTTTGATTTCCAATATTCTTCGTCCAAAGCCATCGACCGTGCCATTCTTTCTTATGCCACTCTCATTCCTTTTTTATTTTTACGTAGTATGTTTTCATCCATCGCCGTCTATGAGAATATGTGAATAGTATTGGTGCTAGGTGCGAGTGACTTTCATAGCAGCAGTCAAACTTGTTCCTGTAAATAATCATAATAATTTTTGTTAAAAGACACTGAAACCCCGGTGCAAAAGCAATAGGAAGTAATATAAAATAGACACAAGTACCTACATACACTTCTAAAAGAGTATATTCGTGTTAAAAGGCTTATAAGACATGAAAATATATAGCTATTATCGGATATTGCTTTAACATTCATTTGGTCAGTTTACATTAGCAAGTAGACATAAATTCAGAGATAAATACATTTACCTGTTTACTCCAATTATTTGGAGCTTATTATTTTTATTGCTACCATCGCTAACTCATTGAAAATAACGTAATAAATCATTTTATTCTTATTCAAATTTTCCGATAAAATTTTTGACTTTTGTCTTTCAACGTCACGAGTAGTCACGACAGATACAAAAATCATGGGTTTGACAAATTTATTCTTAAAATTCTGTTTTTGAGTCGACTATTTTGAATATAATCTATGCCTAACGCATCATTTCACCTCTATTTCGTTTCGCAACTAATCACCGGCTAACTAGCGTTTATAAATAAAGAAAAGTTAATCATCGATTAAGAGCTAACTAATTAGTTAGCTAGTCAGTGGCTAATCAGTCATTAGCGAGATTTTTATAAATAAGGCTGTTAAAGTTCAAAGTGGATAAAAACTGTTAACTATCGCATTACTCAACACAGCAGGCTGTAGGTTTGTTGGCCATGTAGTCCAAAATTCCGTCTTAAACTCTGGTAGGAATTCGACTCACTCCTCTATCGACTGCTGCCGGAGGCTGAAAGGTACCGTAGTCCCTAGATCTTTGCATGGCGGAAAGCATTGTGTTTCACGATACTCTGATGCCGAATTGCTCCTCCTACCGCCGCACTGCCAGGGATACGTTATCACCACAAACCGCTAGTAAACGTACCATTTCTGTGTACTGGACGTTTGTGTATGAGAATGACATGGTTACACGATACTTTTTACATACGATAGGTACCTACACGGTACACGATCAACCGAAATACAACTGTAAGGCCCACGGCGGCCGCGCAATCGCGAAGGCGTATTGTAACTGAAAGGGAGCGTGACACGTGCGCGTCAGCCTGTAGCGTCCGGGCGACTGAAGGGGTTGTTTTACCCCCGCCCCGCTGTGCGCCCGCGCCTAGTGCCGCTATGACCTCGACCTGCCGTGACCTGTGTTGTGCGCGTATGATTGCGGGTAGGTACTTAGTGTCGCTCGGTGTCCAACTTGTAACCTTTTTTTAAATATTTTTGCGACAAAATAAAACATGCTTTAAAAATGATTGGAATCGATTCAGTCACTTATTCGGAACAAACTATATTCAGGATTCGCATATACTAAAAATAATGTTGTATATATATTTTTTTCATTGTTCTCGCATATAGAAGCAACAAGAATAATGTACCCAGGATTTTGTAATAGCTTGATTTAAGAAGAGTGTCCTTGGAGTTTCTTGCCCGTTGTTCTGCATAGAGATCTACGTTTACGTTCATACATCTGGTCATACACGCACGCCGGTTGCGAGTACTGTGTAAGTGTCGGTTGCATTAATATTTTGTCATTAAATTAAGAGATCCTTCAATCTAAAAATGGAGCCAATCTGTAAATGGAGCATCCCACCAATAAATTTCATGAAAAATGTTGCCAAGACGACCACATAAGGTTTGCCCTGTGAAAAAGATATCAGATCTCATGTTGAGCCAAGCTTCTGAATCTACACGGCCTAACTCTACCGACCCTAACTTCAAAAATTCTACATAGATTCTACAAGATAGAAAGGTTAAAGTTCAAGTAAACGGCATGAACTCATTAGGGTCTGAAATGACAATGGGCGTTCCTCAAGGTTCAATATTGGGTCCATTCCTCTTTTTAGTTTACATTAATGATTTACCCCAATTACTGCAGAATCAACCGAAGATGGTGTTATTTGCAGATGACACATCATTGATCTTTAAAGTAGACCGACGGTCACAAAATCTTGACGATGTGAATAACTCTTTTCTTCCAAATCTACACCTAAAAATCTACACCTTTTTCATAAAATAAGTGATAGACATAATTTTAATACTAGAAATAAAGATGAGCCTCCAGAGCTTCTTGCCCTTGAACACCAAAATCTCCCTTGCTCAAACTCTCATATAGCCCATCATAGACTACGCTGCTGCCTGTTATTTGGATGCCACCGAGGAGCTTTTAAACAAGCTTGAGCGTTTGCAAAATATCTGTATTCGTTTTGTTTTTAACCTTAAAAAGTATGATCACGTTTCTAACTTTCGCAAGATACTCAAGTGGCTCCCTATTCGACTTCGCAGGAACTCTCGGATATTGTGTCTGCTATTCAACCTACTTCAGAACCCTAAAACGCCATCCTATCTGTGGGAACGCTTCTCTTACGCCCGTCCTTTTGATGCGCCTTGCAGGTCGCATCTTAGAAATCTCCTCAAATCCCCTCCCCACTCAACCGACTTCTACTCCTACTCTTTCACTGTGCACGCGGTACGATTGTGGAATTCACTTCCGCCTGCCATTAGGAACTGCCATACTATTGGAGTATTTAAAAGTAGAGTGAAAGAGCACTATCTTTCCACTTTGTCATAATTGCATATGTATTTATTATTTGAATTACATTATATTGTTATATATTTTAGTGATATTTATTTTAGTAGTATGTATGTATGTAAGTATATTCTCATATTGTATGTTTATATTTAAATTGTAAAATTATTTAAGATTTTATGTATATTGTTTTCCCTTCTACTCTTACACACGTTGTCTACATCTCTTTAATATACTCTCCTATCGCAGGTATGCTGGAAGAGATTTCTTTAGAAATAAGCATCACCTTTGTACGTATTTTTCTGTTCCTTTCTTCTTGTCTGTTTATATATGTGTGTACATAAATGGTTAAATAAATAAGATAGATCAAACATTTTTTAGATTATCTAAAGTACATACATCTTTTATGGGGTACTGTGTTAAATGTTACAACAAAATACCTTGTGATATATTGCAACTAAATGAAAGAAAATTTAAAACTCATATAAAAAGTACACTTTGTAAACAAGCATATTACAAATTAGAGGATTATATCCTAGATAAGAATGCTTGGAAACATGCTGGTCCTGCTCCATCGGACAATCTAGAGTGTAGACAAAATCAAACTGGTTGCTAATTTAATTGTATAATTTATAATTTTTATGACATTGATTGTTACATTATGTACTTAACTACTTTAACTCACACACTAAATTATTACTTGTTAAAATTTTGGAAACATCATCTACTTTTCAATATTTGTAAATATGTGAGCACCATGTATCTATCACATAATTAATTTACCTGCCTTTGCATTATATTTAATTCTTTTTACCTATTGTGGTATAGTAATTTTATTCTAGGTGCATCGTCTTCACATATGATTACATAATTAATGTGAACTTACATAATATTGTAAAACATTTTAAAAGAGTAACGGTGGAGTCTCTTGCCCATTCTTCTCCATACGAAACTACCTTTTGGAAGGGGCAACTAGAATCAATTCTATTTTTTTGTAAATTTTAACGTTCAAAAGTGCCTTTTATGTGCCTATTTGAAACAAATGATTTGACTTTGACTTTGGACATATTGCTGGCATCCTTCATATAGCTAGCGAAGAACTGTAGCAGAGGTAGTGTACAACCAATTTTCGCGAGCTTCCTTAACAATATGTCATTATCCACCGTATCGAACGCCTTTTTAAAATCGAAGTACGCAGCATCTACCTGTACCCCCGAGTCTACTGCCGGCACCACCTGTACCATAAAGTTAATAAGGTTTGTAGCAGTGCTGCGTCCAGGTCGGAACCCATGTTGCGCATCTGACAGACGCGCACGCATTTGTTCCTGAACGGAGCACTGAATAGCCGACTCGAGTACTTTAGCAGGCGTGGAGAGTACAGCAACCGGTCTATAATTACAGGTATCTGAACTTGGTTTTCCTTTAGGGACCGGAACAACGCGCGAGATCTTCCACCTTTGAGGTAACGTGGCTTGATGTAAACATGCATTAAAAATTTGAAGTAATGGCTCCGCCAGTACCCTCCCGCAGTCTCGGAACAGAAACGCTGGTATCCCGTCTGGGCCAGACGAACGTTTAGTGGAGTGGTGTTATTTAGTGGTCTTATACCATTCCTAGTCACCTTATATCCTAAAAAGTCGAGGCTATTTTTTTTAAACGCACACTTATCAATATTTATAGTTATACCGAACTCTTCGAATCGCTCGCATATTTTGTGGAGATGTGCCTTATGTATATCGTCACTGGTACTTCCTATAATGATGTCATCTAAATACGAAAATAGACTGGATGTTTGCATATTACCTTTATCATCCCGCGTAGAAATACTGTCCAGCCCTTGAAGCACCGTGTGGTTCATATAACGTTGAAACGTTTGGGCGGCATTACGTAACCCAAACGTCATACGGCAAAATTCGAACAGCCCGAACGGTGTGATTATTGCCGTCTTTTCGATATCGTCAGGGTTGACCGCAATCGTGTGATATGCCCGACGAATATCTAATTTTGAAAAAAATTACTTACCGGTCAGTATGTGTGAAGTCATGTAGCCAAGGGATTGGTTAACGATCAGGTTTCGTTATGGTATTAAGACTTCGGTAGTCACCGCACGGTCTTTACTCACCATTTTTCTTAATAACCACATGCAAGGGGCTTGCCCACGGTGATTTAGATGGTCGACAAATACCTAATTCTTGCATGACTCTGAATTCCTCCTTAACCTTTTTGTATCGTTCAGGCGGCAATCTCCGTGCACGTACGTGAACAGGAGGACCCTCGGTATCTATATGGTGGTAAATTGTATGATTAATGTTTTCTTTATAACAGCTAGGCTTAGTTGTATTATGTGTAATTTAATAAAACAATGTAATAATACTGCACATGTGAATATATTGAGCTCGCTTACTATTTTTACAGTTATTGCTCTCCGACGCCATTCTCGTCCTTTTTCTAGTGTAGTCCATGCATCCTCTGATCTCCACTAGTGATGTTTCTTCTTACTAACTAAACATACTACATCTTTCCCATATAATTATAATTAATATCAACAAACATAGTCTGTTAAATGTTTTGGAGGAACTATGTTTCTTCTAGGTCTCAACTGAAAATCTCGTACTTGCTCTTGGGCATCTTCCCTTACAACAACAATTTGACTATCACTATTCCCTCTTTCCATAGATACATTTTGTTCGTCTGATTGTTCATTGTTTAATAAATCCAAATTACATTTTGGTTGAACATTTACAACTTTATGAAATGAAGGTTTTACATGCAATGTATTTCTTCTAATTATTTGTCCACTAACATCTTTTAAAATCAAAGACCTTGGAGATGAGTGTATATCTACAACATTTGCTGGGACCCAAACATTATCCCTTAAATAAACTACAGCTTGGCCAGAATAGAAGGAATGTTTGTTATATTTGGCAGTCTTATCAAAGTTTCTTTTATTATACATATTTACTTTGTTTTGAGTTTCATTAAAATTTGTTACCAACTTTGGTTTTAAAAGTACATCATGAATAGGTAGTTTGGTTCTTGTCAATCTGCTGAATAGCAACTGTGATGGTGTGTATTTTGAACCTAATACTGGAGTATTTCTATACTCCAGCAATACTTCTTGAATGTCAACACCACTCTCAGTTGATTTATTCAGCAGATTTTTTGCAATTCCAACAAATCTTTCAACAAAGCCATTGGACCTTGGATATTTTGGGCTTGAAGTAATCAGTTTTATATTCCAAAGTGTTGCAAAATTCTTGAACTCAAAAGAGTTGAATGGCATATTGTCAGCCCTCAAGATCCTTGGTATACCATGCGTTGAAAAAATATTCTTCATTATATTAATCACAGTAGCTGCAGTTAATGAATTTACATGAATTAAGTCAAACCACTTAGAGTAATAGTCAGTTACAATTAAATAAGTTTTGCTATTCCACTGTAGGAAATCACAAGCTATTTTTTGAAATGGTAAACTAGGTGTCTCATCAAGCAACATAGGTTCTTTTGATTTTTTCGCACTATATTTTTCACATGTTTCACATTTTGATATAATTTGAATAAAATCATTCTCAAGATTCGGCCAATAAAATAAAGATTTTGCTCTAGCAATTGTCTTATTTATCCCAAAGTGACTTGAATGAACTTTTTTTATTACTCTATCTCTTAATACCAATGGCACAATAATCTTGTAATCTAAATAAACAATTCCATTTTCATATGTAACGTTATCTTTACATTTATAATAAAATTTCACAGTATCAGCTACTTTATTTTTGCATTTCGGCCATCCATTTTTATAGTACAATTTTAATTGTTGAAGGACAGAGTCCTTTTCAGTTTCTAACATGATGAGATTTTGTACTTCTTCACTGACATTGATAGTGTGTACAGTTTTAGTAAGAGAACTATCCAATTCTATATTGTCAGCATTGCTTGAAGCACGACTTAAGGCATCAGCTACATGCATCTTAGAACCAGGAGTGTATTGAACATCCAAATCATAAATGCTTAATTTTATTTTTATTTTTCTTAAACGTTGAGAACCAATAGAATTAATTTCTTTTTTCATAACCGCCACTAATGGTTGATGATCTGTTTGCATTATTACATGCCTTCCATATATATAGTAGTGAAACTTTTTACAAGCAAACAGTATTGCTAAAAATTCCTTATCAATTTGTCCATATTCAGATTCACAATTAGATAAACTTTTTGAGGCATATGATATTGGATGACCATTTTGCATTAGTACGCAACCAATTGCATCCTTAGAACTATCAGTCTGAATTACAATTTGTTTTTTGGGATCAAAATTTACAAGTACTGGTGGACTTATTAAAAGATTCTTAATGTTATTGACACATGTAGTATAACCAATATTCCATACAAATTCTACATTTTTCTTTAACAATTGCCTCAGTGGGCTGGTTACTTCAGACATATTGGGTATGTATTCCCTAAAATAATTGACAAAACCTAAAAATCTCTGGAGACTTTGCTTATCACTTGGCATGTCATATTCTAAAACAGCCCTAATCTTATCTTTGTCTGGTACTAAATTTCCATCTACAATTTCATGGCCAAAATATTTAACTACATCAGGTAAGTATTGAATTTTCTTTGGGTTAAACTTTATATTCAACTCACGTGCTCTGCTTAGGACTTTTTCGAGTATCTCATCATGTTTTTCTCTGGAATCCGCGTGAATTAAGAAGTCATCGATATATATAAACAAACCTTCAATGTCATTAAAGCAATTTCTACAGCTTTCTTGGAAAACTTCAGCTGAGATTTCAAGACCAAATGGCAAGACATTAAAACAATAAGATCCATAAATTGTAGAGAATGTACAGTACTTTTTACTATCATCAGTCAACCGAATCTGCCAAAATGATTCTTTCAGATCTAAAACCGAAAAGAATTTTGAATGACTTATTTGTGACTTTAAATCATTGATAGTTGGAATTTCATAATACTTTTTTAGAATGCACTCATTGAGAGCTTTGGGGTCTAAACATAAACGGATAGAACCATCACTTTTTTCCACAATAACTACCCTATTCACCCATTCTGTAGCCTCCTCAACTTTGGATATCACATTTAGTTTACAGAGTCTGTCCAGCTCATCTTTTAATTTTAAAGGAACCCTATGTGGAGGTTTGGACACTGGGATAGAGTTTTCTTTCAATAAAATTCTACATTTTTTAGGAAATTGACCTGTGCCTGAGAAAACATCTTTATACCTATCCATTAGTATCTGTTTATTTGATTGATTATTTTTGATACTGTTTATAAACTTTCTTTCAACAATGCCTAATAACAAACATGAATCCTTCCCTAATGTTGGCTGATATGCAGAACTAGTAACAATAAAATCCAATAAATAAACTTTTGACTTTAATTTTGTTTCCAATAAAACAGTACCATAAGTTTTGATTTTTGATCCGTTGTATGCCTGTAATTTGACTTTTGATTTACTTAGTTTAATATTTGAATGTTTATTCTTTGAAATTTTATTTTGGATATCCTCTAGCAGTGAGATGGGTATTAAGTTAACATCAGAACCAGTATCCAGTTTGAAGGTACAATTTATGACATTTTCAATGGACAGGTTCTGCTCCCAACAGTTAGAATTATTCGCATTATGTATTTGACCTACCGATTCACAAATTAAATCCTCTTTGTCATTTTGTTCCTCGGATACGACTTGGACTTTTTTGGTGCGACACACTTTTGCAAAGTGGTTATATTTCCCACATTTTGCACATTTTGTTCCTCTTGCTGGGCATTTTTTTATGTCCCGCTCATGTTGGCCACCACACCATTTGCACTGAATAGTGGGATTTTTTATCTGTACCTTGTGGACGTCACCAACTTCTGCTGAGTCACATTGCACTTGTTTGATTTGTGACTTTGTCACCTCTGAGAGACGTAGCCTATTCACAGTTTTATCTAGGTCCACATCACCCATGCTCAACAAGTTCTCCTGTTCGGATTTATTGGTAGTGCCGACAATAACTCTGTCTCGGATGGCTTCCTTTTCATTTGTGAACTCACAATTTCTAGCTAGACTTTTTAAGTCCGTGAAATAAACATCAAATGGCTCACCCGGTCGCTGAGAGCGCTTATAGAATAAAAATCTTGAAAACAGTACATTCTTTTTGGGTTCACAATATTCATCGAATGACTTTAATACATCATCAAATGTCGTCACCCTTTTCTTTTCGTCGGCATCATTAAGCTTGTCAAAACCAAAATTATTAAAGATTTGTACTCCTTCGTCACCAACGACGTTTAGAAAAAATGCAATTTTTCTTTCATCCTTTTCTTCATTAAGGCCAGAGGCAATGAGATAGATACTTAGCTGTTGCTTAAACTTCCTCCAATTGCTCGGCAAATCCCCACCGAGACACAGTTTTTCGGGTAGGTTGTACGACGCTGCGGCCATGTTTGCACAATTACAATTTGTACGATTATTGCAAAAGACGGTTCGTTATCAAAACATTTACGGCTGCGCCATGTATTATGTGTAATTTAATAAAACAATGTAATAATACTGCACATGTGAATATATTGAGCTCGCTTACTATTTTTACAGTTATTGCTCTCCGACGCCATTCTCGTCCTTTTTCTAGTGTAGTCCATGCATCCTCTGATCTCCACTAGTGATGTTTCTTCTTACTAACTAAACATACTACACCGGTCAGTATGTGTGAAGTCATGTAGCCAAGGGATTGGTTAACGATCAGGTTTCGTTATGGTATTAAGACTTCGGTAGTCACCGCACGGTCTTTACTCACCATTTTTCTTAATAACCACATGCAAGGGGCTTGCCCACGGTGATTTAGATGGTCGACAAATACCTAATTCTTGCATGACTCTGAATTCCTCCTTAACCTTTTTGTATCGTTCAGGCGGCAATCTCCGTGCACGTACGTGAACAGGAGGACCCTCGGTATCTATATGGTGGTAAATTGTATGATTAATGTTTTCTTTATAACAGCTAGGCTTAGTGATATCTGGAAAACGAGATAACAGCTCGTACATCGGATGATTGACTTCTACCGTTTTTACTATGTGTGTTTCATCAAGTTTACAATGGTTGCTATCGCACATAAATTAGTTGATTTATCAATAAGTTTGTGAGCCTGTATGTCTACCATCAAATTAAAATATCCTAAAAAATCGGCTCCCAAAATTGGTTGCTGAACATCGGCTACAATAAAGTTCCATCGAAATGTTCGCCGTAACTTAAAATCTAACAATAAATATATAAGTAGTACCATACGTTTTTATGATGCTTCCACTTGCCGCGTACAGTTTGTAGTCTTCACATGCACTCGTATTCATTTTCCTATTTAGAGGGCAAACGGAAACGTTCGCACCTGTATCCACCAAGAAGCGTAGACCACTTTTGGAGTCAGTCACGCTTAGTCAGTCACGCTTATGATCCGGATATAGTGCGTACATCCGCCGCTGGCTGCACCCGGGTTAGTTTTCCGGCGTTTTATTCTTCCACGTACACGGGCTGGTGCATTTGTGTGCACGGTCCTTAAAACTGTAATGGTAATAGCATCTGATACACGGGATTCGAGCGCACGACCATACATGGGTTTGAATCAGCTCCGTGACTAAATTAACTAAAAATGGTTAAAGTTACTTTTTGTTGACTTTTTTTTCGCTAATTTGTTCAAATACTTGCCATCAATAAGTGAAAGTGTTATCTCGGAAAATAAACATATATATCCATTATAAAAACCAAACTTTCAATAAAAAACGTTTGACATAAATAAAATAAAAAGTGGATTTAACGGTGTCATTATCATAATAGTACTATATCCTAATTCCTCCAATAAACAAAACATAAACAGTCTTATTTATAAACGTCTCTTAAATTTTAATCAATTGCTAAGCAACTGATTAACAAAATTCTTATTTATAAACGCTATTTAGCGCTAAGAGGTCGCTAAGCAATTGATTAGTAGCTGTCAAAATTAAACACCACCGGTGCACTGTTAAGAGGATGCTAAGAGGCAAGATGGCGGATTTTATATGAATCAGCTGATGGATTTATTACGATTATTGTGGGCTTCTAGGTTATTTTGTTCCTAATATCGAGTTGTGCCTTAGCAAATATGGAATTCGACAATCTTTTACGGGATTTCAAAATGACGCAAAGAATTAAATAATTTTGAGACGCCGGCGGGAGGCACACGGAGGAATACTCACAAACTTCGTTTAAATCCACTACGAGAATGATTACCTATTACATATTCTTCATTCGAAGTACACATAATGAAAAGATTTATAGGGAAAGCTCAGTCAGGGGGAGGCTCAGTAGGTTTGAAGAGAATGAGTTCGTAAGGGAGCTCATGGGAGATTGTGATTATCCAATGTGTTATCCCATGTGCCCCTCATCTTATGACGCCAGTTTTAAGGCCCAGAACTAAAGAAAAGCTACGTTGTGGCAGTCACACACAAAAACAAGAGACAATTTGTAAAAACAATTTATTTTGATATATAATAAAGCTACATTTTCGTTATAAATTTATTATTTTTGATTTCCAATATTCTTCGTCCAAAGACATGGACCGTGCCATTCTTTCTTATGCTACTCTCATTCCTCATTTTTTTTACGTAGCATGTTTTCATCCATCGCCGTCTATGCGAATAGTTGAATAGTATTGGTGCTAGGTGCCAGTGACTTTCATAGCAGCAGTCATACTTTTTCCTGTAAATAACCATAATAATTGTTGTTAAAATACACTGAAATCTCGGTTCAAAAGCAATAGGAAGTAATATAAAATAGACACAAGTATCTACATACACTTCTAAAAGAGTATATTCGGGTTAAAAGGCTTATAGGACATGAAAATACATAGCTATTATCGGCTATTGCTATAGCATTCATTTGGTCAGTTTACATTAGCAGGTAGACATAAATTCAGAGATTTACCTGTTTACTCCAATTTTTCGGAGCTCAGTATTGTTAATACTACCATTGCGAACATAATGAAATAAACCAAATAAATAATTTTATTCCTGTTCAAATTTTCCGATAACATTTTTGACTTTTGTCTGTCAACGTCACGAGTAGTCACGACAGATACAAAAATCGTGGGTTTGATAAATTTATTCTTAAAATTCTGTTTTTGAGTCGATTATTTTGTATATAATCTGTGCCGAACGCATAATTTCACCTCTATTTCGTTTCGCAACTAATCACCAGCTAACTAGCGTTTATAAATAAAGAAAAGTTAATCATTGATTAAGAGCTAACTAATTAGTTAGCTAGTCAGTGGCTAATCAGTCATTAGCGAGATTTTTATAAATAAGGCTGAAAAAGTGCCAGAAAGTGTCAATTTCATAGTTTTTATAAACAAAGACAGTGACTCAAGTGTTCGACATTGCAAAAAATTCCAATTGAATGAGTCATTTCTAACCGTTCTCGTTCGTTTAAATATCTCATCTGTGCATTGCAATGCTTAATTTTGCTATAACTAATTAAGCACAGTTGGTTCAGTGGTCCTAAGTGTTGGGTCAAAACATCAATCAACCGAACCCGAATTCGAGCCCAGCAGAAGTTGGTTCTTTTTGTGATTTCTAAAATTCCAAACTTCTATGTAACGTTCGCCATTCTCCCCAAAGTCACCAACTATATAATTATAAAACACCACGGCAGAGGGCGGTACTATAGCTTCTAGTAAAAATGGACTTCGAAAGCAATAACATAACTCACCGGAATAAACCTAGTAGAACAAGCTCGTTAACCGACCTATCTAAAATGACAGCAAATGATAGCGAGAAAACGATATTGGATGCAACGATGATGAGTGTTCCGGATAGCTTCCACGACACCACTGACGAAATTCGTGAGTTAACTAATGAAATCAAATCACTTAAACAGCAATTACTAAGCGCTCACCAAGAAATCGACAATTTAAACGCGGAAAACGTACACCTTAAAACAGATTTACAAAATATGAATACGACTGTTAACACCTACAAGAGAATATGCTCAACGCCTGAGAAAAAGAGCACAACACCATTACGCATAAACAAAGTATCACGCCGAGTTAATTCACCAAATGACCTAACCAATAAACGTGAACCACCAATCATTCTATCAGTCTGCGCAACTAACAAACAAAACAAAGAAACGCAGACTACTAATAGTCGTAATCAGACACCACACAATGATAAAAGATTGCCTGCTTCTGTAGCATCGACCAATTCCGCAACAATGAAAACTATGATATCGAAGCCTAACGAAAAGAACAAATTGTATATCTTAAGTAGTAACAAATACAATGGATCCTTGTCCTCCATAGAAGAAGTTTTCTTCGAATACTGCGACTACTGTCACTACATAATGCCTAATAGTACCATACCACAATTACTAAGCGGCATCGAAGAAAGATTGAAGGGATTCACCCTAAACGACTACTGCCTAATTTTTATTGGAGAAAATCATATTATTACAAATGAAAACAACTACATAAACTTAATAAACTTACTAAATGACTCGCTTCGAAAAGTTACGCACACCAACGTAGTAATTTGTCTTCCTACGTATAAGACAGGATCACTTATATATAACTTCAAAGTTGAGATGTTCAACAACCTTCTTTACCTAGACAACCAAAACCATAAGTATGCATACATCTTCGACAGCAATCGTGGTCTAACACATAAGATGTTTTCTTACACTACGGGCAGAATCAATAAATACGGAATCAAAAATATATATGACAATATTATGAGTAACATAAAGGTTGATTTAGACTTATACTGTCAGACAAGCAAACAGACGAATAATAACAACAGACAAGAATATGACGAGAGTACAACGACTCCCATTGGTGACGCACACAATTCAAGCCTAAAAGAAACCCCCAACTTTTTTCGTATATAACAGTATACATATCCTTCATCAAAATATTGCTGGACTCCTGAGTAAAAGCGATACGCTTACTGTGTATTTGGAAGAACTACAAAATAATAAACAACAGATCGATACTATATGCATTACCGAACATTTTATGACACCTGAACAGGAAGGACTTCTAAATATACCAAACTACAACCTAGCAACAAGTTTCTCCAGAGATAATAGAAGAGGTGGCGCGTGCATTTTAACCAGGGTCGGTCACAAGTATAAAGTGTTAAACTTAGGGAAATATTCGGTAATCAACGTAATTGAATGCTGCGCGATAGAATTGACAGAACACAACATTATTATTGTATGTATATATAGAGTACCCCAATCTAATTTGGATACATTTTTCGACAATTTAAATAATATTTTGCATTTGCTGTGTTTAAAATTGAATAACAAAAAGATTGTCTTATGTGGGGACTTTAATATCAACCTATTGAAAAGAAATAAGCAAACCCTAGACTTCGAATATACATTGTTAAATTATAATTTAAAATTACAATTTTCTCAACCCACTAGGTTAAGCAGTGGGACCTGTTTGGACAATATAGCACATAATGTAAAAGGATGTAAAGGAGAAATTATAGAATTAGGTCTGTCAGATCATACCGCGCAACTTTTGAAATGTCCTGTTAAGAAGACATGTGTCTTAAAGCGTTGGAAAATAAAAAGAAGGAATTATTGTCAAGATAATGTAGAGAAATTTAGAAATTGCATTAAAAGTCTCACTTTTTCAGACATATATACAACTAGTGACGTCAATGAGGCCTACGACCATTTTCTTGACCTATTCAGATGTTTTTACGATCTTTGCTTTCCCTATGAAATAATAACAAAATCGATTACTAAGAAAGCAAAATGGATCACGAACGGGATAAGGAAATGTAGCAAAAAGAAACGGCACTTGCTATGGCATTATAGAACAAATCCTTCCCTAAAGAATAAACAATCGTTTAAGACATATTCTGCAAGGTTTAAACGAGTTATAACGTTAACACAAGCATCACGAAATAACTACTTCATTAAGACGTCCATAAATAAATCTAAAGCGGCATGGACCATAATTAATAATTGTAAGACCTGCTTCCCTAAAGAACCAATAACACAAATTCAAACAGGGACACAGAAAATCACGAACCCATTAAATATAGCTCAGGTTTTTAACAAGTTTTATATTAATCAAGTTACCGAACCAAAAAATAAAACTATACCGGAAATGAACGTACTCTTAAATACTCCAAACTCTTTATTTATGGAGCCTACCATACCTCAAGACATAAATAATCATATTTCCTCACTTCGAAATACAAATAGTGTTGGTTATGACGGAGTATGCACTAAAGTTATCAAAGAAGTGTCTCATTACATAGCTCCACATCTCAGTCACATAATTAATATGAGTATTTCTAGCGGAATCTTCCCTGAGAAATTAAAAACGTCAATAATTGTACCATTGCACAAAAAAAATGATAGACAAACAATGTCAAATTATAGGCCTATTGCGTTAATACCCGTCTTTTCAAAGATATTTGAAAAAGTTATTTATAAGTCCCTGTACAACTACCTTGAGAAATCAAACATATTAGTAAATGAACAAAAGGGATTTCGTAAGCAGAAGACAATCAATATGGCTATACATGACCTGCTTCTCCCTATTTTGTCAAATATAGATAACAGAAATCCTGTATGTGCTATCTATATGGATCTAACTAAGGCTTTTGATTATGTGGATTATCCTATACTAATACATAAACTTGACAAATATGGTATCAGAGGAAATATACTTGACCTCATTCGATCTTACTTAACGGACAGAAAGCAATTTGTAGAAATCACACACATATCCGCAAATACTAGCTACGAGAAAAAATATCGTTCCGAAAGCGAGATAATTAAATACGGTATTCCTCAGGGTAGCGTGCTAGGACCCCCCCTTTTTTTGCTCTACATAAATGACCTTCCGAGACAAATAAAGCACCCTATGGTACTATTCGCCGATGATAGCACCGTAATTATTAAGTGTGATGATCCCAATACTTATGAAAATGAAATAAAAATGACATTAAATAGAATTATAACATGGTTTGACAACAATAATCTAATTATAAACTTAGAAAAGACCAAAATTATGCATTTTTATCAAAGAATACCAAATACAATCTTTGACATTAGCTATTTAGGGACAAAAATAGAATCAACTACTGCTACTAAATTTCTTGGTATTAATATCGACAACAATTTGACTTGGAGACCCCATACAGAGGAAGTATGTAAAAAACTGAATAAATTTACCTATGCTCTTTATAAACTATCAAAAATAGTGAGCCTAGAATCCGTACTTACAGCCTATCACGGCTATGTTGCATCAACACTCAGATATGGCGTAATACACTGGGGCAATTCAGTTGATAGAGAACTCGTATTTAGAGCCCAAAAAAGATGTGTCAGAGCTATATGTGGCCTTAAAAGCACAGACAGTTGTCAACCGTTCTTTAGACGTCTAAAAATTCTTACCTTGCCATCGCTGTACATATATGAAACAAATATGTTCGTCAAATCTAACATTTCATCATACAAAATAGCTACTAAAAGTTACTACAGAAAATTACGCGATAAAAATAAGTCAGAACTCGAAGTGACTCATGGCAAAACTGCACTAATGAATAAAAGTACTTTCTGTATGGCCCAAAAAATATATAACAAACTACCTGAAAATCTAAAAACGCTAAACCTGGACCATTTCAAAACAGAACTATTAAAAATATTGATAAATAAATGCTATTATTCACTACAGGAATATTTGGACGATAATTCTATGATCACTGCTTCAGAAAATTGTACATAACCTCACCTATTTTGACGATTTGAAATTTTATTTGACATTAGGATTATTATGGCATGAACTTTTAACTATTTTTTTTTATTTTTTTATTTTTTTTTATTTTTTAATGATATGCATGTACCTGCTTATATTGACTTTATATAAATTTGACAATGTTAATTAAATATTATTTGCCCGCCTCTGGGCAAAACATAGAGGATCTACCTATCTGTAACTTTTATTTTCTTAATTTTTTATTGATATGCGTGTACCTACCTATATTGATTTTATATAAATTCGACAATTTTAATTAAATATATTTGTACGCCTCTGGGCAAAACATAGAGGATCTACCTATCTGTAACATCGCAAACTATTGTATTATGACCTATGTTTACAAATAAAGCATTCTGATTCTGATTCTGATTCTGATTCTGATTCTGATGGACCACTACTGCCGGTTGTATCTGTTCGTTGTGTACCGCGCGATCTCCAGGACGACCTTCCTCTTCTGTAAAATCCACCTCGTCCTCTTACATACCCTTGTTTTTGGGTATCTTGAAACTTTTCGAACTGTGCCGTGAGTTTGGCTATCTGCTCACCTGCATCTAATGACGTCGACGGCGTCGTTGTTACCTCCAGCACTTCCTTAGACCGCATGCTTTCCATGATTTTGTCGGCTGCCCGTGCGTTACCTTCCAAATCTTTCGTTCCGGTGACAGCTAGTACACCTTTTACTGACGCCGGAAGTTGTCTCATCCACAATTTTGCCAGTGTTTCTTCCTCAACCTTGCCGCGAGCTAAGTCACGCATGCGCCTTAATAATTGTGTTGGTTTATTTTCGGCCAACTCAAGGTTTAGTAATTTTTCAAAAAGTTGATTGTCACTGTCTTCGTATTCTGCAATGAGGCGTGTTTTAATGGCGTTAAATTTCCCTGTCTCCGGAGGGTCACGTAGAATATCGCTCACTTGGTCAAGGATGTCTTTGTTGAGTCTGCCGACAACCATGTTGAATTTTGCCTCGTCGCTGAGGTTTTGTGGTGCAAGGATTGCCTCTGTCTGAGAAAACCATAGTGACGGTTTATCGCATCAGAAAACCGATAATCGGTTGCCGACTGCTATAGCTGCTACTTCCTTACTGTGCGACGGCTCCAGCTGCGCCGCAGGTGTCGAAACTTGTACTGGATACATTTTATAGTCTTACGATCGCGAAACGGTACACTTCATAACACCGCAAAAATTCACAACGGTTCTCGGGGTCACCACTGTGGAGTAGGCTCTGTTGTAAGAGATAAATGAAAAGAAGATCCACTGTAATATTGTTTATTATAACACTGTCACAACCAAAGAGATACAGTACTATTTCGAAACGTGGCACAGAGCCTACTGGCTAGCTACGAATGCAACATGCATCGTATGCAAATAGCGTGCCCTTACAGTACTATTAATGTCAAGCTCATGGTCTAAAATGGTATTTTGTTTTTTGTTAGGTGTCACTATAATGGGTATATCGTCGGCAAATAATATGCATTTATGGTTAGTTATTTTTACAATGTCATTTATGTAAATGAGGAATAGTATTGGGCCCAGTACGCTACCTTGTGGAACGCCATATTTATTATATCTATATTCGGAGGAGTAAGATATGATGTCATTATTTTCGTTTTTTTTTTATTGATAATGACACGCTGTTTTATATTACTTAAATAAGACGATAGCCACTGAAGTACTTTTCTTCTAATCCCAATAGCTTCTAGCTTTTTTAGCAATATGGCCGGGTGACACCAGATCGAAGGCATTCGATAGATGAAAAAAAGGCCAATAATAATATAATTATTGTTAATATTTGAAAGTACAGCTTGCATAAGAGTAAAAATAGCCAATGATGTGGATTTGTTCTTTTGAAATCCATACTGCTCTTTACTTATAATTTGAAATTTATTGCAGAATTCAGTTAATCTTTTGTACATACATTTTTCATAAATTTTGGACAGGATGGGTATTAAAGTTATAGGCCTGTAATTATTAATGTCACACTTATCTCCCTTCTTAAATAAGGGCTTTATTAAAGATAGCTTTAATTTTTCAGGGAAGGTTCCATGTGAAAAATACATGTTTATTAAATGAGTGAGAATAACCGTCAGTTCATTACAGCAGGCTTTTATGATTTTCGTATTTATTTCATCATAGCCCTCCGACCTGCTGTTGGACAGAGACATTATTTCCTGTCGTACCTCGTGTACCAGCATTGGTATGAGAAACATTGAGTTGACGGATGTATTTTTGTAGATATCTTGCTCAGTGCTTTTTCCCTCTGGAATATGCGGTAAATTTATGTTGTTGGTTGTTTATTTGTTTGTAAAAAAGTTTTTATTTTGCACTTTTTAGTTGTGGTACCTGCCCCCAATGAGGTTATATAATACTAGAGGAGCAACGTCCTACTAACAATTTCAGAAAAACGTAACCACTTACGAGTTTAAAGTCGTAGCTTTGAAATGGAGACTTAAATATCAAAATAATCTATGTTTGTCTCATTTCTTCTACCGTCAAACTAATTACGTTGGAATGAGACAAGACATTATTATCGGAAAAATGGCCAAGGTTGGCAATGATCAACATAATTTCCCCAGAATTAATTATGGTAGTTATTGAATCAATTATTATGAAAGGTTGTATTATGGAACTATCAATAGATTAAAGATTTAAATAAATAGACAAGGATTAAGTACATATAGGAAGAAAAGAAACAAATGCGTAAACGTAAATATTATGTTTAAAAACTATAAAGATCGTGTCAAATTACTTTTGTTTAAAATGGAATGATATTATAATTTAATAATTAATATTATTATTATTTTTTTAAATTTAGAATTACAGGAACATACATTCGTCATTCACTAAACTCCTAACAACCTGGCAAAATCAAAATCGTTTTTACTGGTAGCACTGATGGCAAAAACAATGTTTGATAAATTTATTTCTTCTCGTAATGTTTTTATGGATAATCTAAAGAAAATTGAGCAAATTTGCTTGTGAAATTTAACACCACTTACTTTATTTATTTTTTCAGACCGTTACATACAAATTTTAACCGCTCATTTTACCATTTTGATATTTTTTATTGCTAAGCAATTGCTCACTTCACGTCAAGCTGACAACTGAAGTCAGATACAGGGTTGGATTTAGGGACGTTGAAAAAGATAGCACAAAAAATTTAAAAGGCTAGTATTTATAAAAAATTATAGTACACTTTCATTATTTTTAATTTAACATAATAGTCATTAAAATCAACACCAATTAAGGCAAAATTTACTCCTCATCTAAGTTTATCAGTTCTTGAATATTACTGTTAGTTCTATTTACATCTTTGGCATTTAAGCTCATCAACATATCCTCAGTAGGAATAAAATCAGTACAATTCCCACTTTTACTACAGCTTTTGATAGCGTCACATGACAATAAAATGGCGTCTATGGATTGTGTTGCCAGTTTGTTTCGTATCTTAGTCTTGGTAAGGTTCACTTTACTGAATATTCGTTCGCAATCGGCATTTGCATGTGGAAGTACTAAACAATCTAGGACAAATTTTGATATTTCTTTAAACGGCCTATCATTTGTCAAATCATGCCATTGGTATAGTTTACTCCAAAATACATCGACTTTTTTTTCAGACATGATTTCTTTCGGTAGTATTGCTGAAGCTAAGGCACGCCACTGGTTATCAAGCCGCTGTATGTTATCCATGTTTGTTATATCAGTGACTCTGGGAAAGGCAGAAACAATCGGAAGTATCGATGGAGTCATCTCTCGTTCATGTTGACTCAGTGCTTTAACGGGACTCAGCACTGAAAGTAAAAGCAGTGGTTTGCTATTAAAATCATATCTCTTCCTGATCTGTTGAGCAGATTCAACTAAAAAATCTTTGCATCTGCAAAAAAATTCTTTACGCCTGGCCATATCTGCTTTAATCTCTGGGGTATCGATTTTGGAAGCAACTACTACTCCAAGGTACATTTGTTCATCTTGCAATTGCCATGCAGTGTCTGCGGGATTAAGGTCGCATATTTCAGTACGATTGACGTAATTCCTTTGCATAAAGCAAAACAGGAAGTCTTTGTAGAGCTCTTTAATTTTGTGATCTAATTCCGTCACAACTACCTCTTGAGACTGGAAATATAAATTCAAGTTGGTGAATTTAGGCAGTGTCCAGGACATGAATTCATAATATAACTTCATGTATGGGTCTCTTAGCAAATCAAGAATTATTTGGCCAGATATCAAGCGCTTTGATAGTGCCATATCGGTGAAATAGAGCTTGAGAGCTTCCCAATTGTTCAAAATTCTTTTGACAACTTGAACCAGTGAAAGCCACCTTGTCTGGGATGGGTGTAACATTTTTTGTGGTTTTAATTCTAAAAATGTTTGAAATTGAACCAGTTGCGCACATCGTTTCGAGCTCATCTTTAAAAAACGAAATATACTTCTTGCTAGCTCCTCACACCTATTAGGCAATTTTAGGCACGCTGCGCTGGCGCAAAAATGAATGGAATGGCAAGTACATTTCATTATTATTATTCCGGGGCACTCTTCTTTGAATTTAGTGGCCACAGAGTTTTCCGAACCCATCATAACATTACATCCATCCGATCCGAATCCAACAATATTTTTTAGTGGTATGTTGTGTCTCGTAAATGACTCAATTAATTTACTGTAAATATTGTTTGCAGTTGCTCCTTCATTCGCCTCATTCGGGTCATCACCGCTGAATAAATTATGGAGGTTCCAAAATTTACTTCTTATTTTTCCTACATCTTCATCAAAATAACGAACAACTACACATGAGGCTTTATTGGTCGAAATATCCGTTGATTCGTCCGTCATTACACTGAACTTCGATGTTTCAAGTTCTTTGGCTAATTTCGCATTATAGCTTGGGCTAATGGCTTTATAAACAATTTTAGCATTGTTTTTTCGAGTGAAATTCATCTCTTTTACAACTTTAGAGTCCGGTATGCATTCTTTTAAAACCTTGCCTAAATGGTCTGAAACATTAAACGCAATGTTGTGTTCAGCGAAAACAGCAGCTAACTTAATTTCCGCAATTCTAGCTAATTTTGTTGTGCTAGGTTCCTGTGTCGAAGAAGTGCTTGCCGTAAAAAAACTTGATACGTTTTGGGTGCCTCGTACAACAGACAAATATTTTATATGTTTCTGACCTTCACTATGTTTTGTGATTATGTGTTTTTCTGCAACCATGGAAATGTCGTACACTTTGCATCTCGCTTTATAATTGTTTTTAAGGTCCTGAGTGAGCCACTTACTGAAATTAGGGTCCTTTTCCCAATCCGGCCTATACTTTTGAAGACGATGTTTCTGTTTTTCTACCATATCGCCTCTACTCAGACGTTTTTTCTTTGGGGTGGATACTGCTGGTCTGTCATTTTCATGACTATCACTGCCACTTTCCATAATTAAAACACTAAAAACTTATTATTTTACACAAAAATACGGAGGCGATTGTTACCACTTTGATTGAATTTCGAATGAAGGAAGGAACTATAATGTACTCTGTGAAGGAACTGAAGGAAGGAACGAGATAGTCAGGGAATCCCCGGCCATCGACACACAAAACATCGCAAGATCAGAATTCGTTCGGATACACGCACGGTCGAAATATTCGGGCGAAATTATAGTATAAATACTATAATTATAGTACAAAATCCAACACTGGCAGATATGCCTGCGGACATATACGAAGTAGTAACACATCGGCGCCGTACACTGCTGATCTAGTCCTATAAAACATCATTGCCTGCCCCACACACATTCGTAAACCACTACTTGATATGTAAATAACCGTGACAGAAAATTATTAAAACATCGTCAATATAAACTAAGTGGAAAAAGTACGCAGTATTACGAATAACTCAAAAACTACTGGCCAAAACGTGATCAAATTTAAATGGGAACACATGTGAAGCACCAGCTTTCAAATAAAAAAAGAATCATCCAAATTGGTTCACCCAGAAAAAAGTTATGAGGTAACACACATAAAAAAGAAAAAAAAATACAGTCGAATTGAGAACCTCCTCCTTTTTTGGAAGTCGGTTAACAAAGTCTATTTCTCGATATTTATAAGCGTTAGCGACCTTACATCGCGTTTATGCCTCTTTCTTGACGCGTTAGCCGACCTGTCTTGAAGTTATGTGACATACTGAATCATGCATGATTTTTTTGCTCCTAAGTACCTACTTACCATAATGTGTAGTCAAATAAATGCCCCACTGATTGTAATAGGTAGTTTGTTTTTATTTTAACCTAACCTGAGATTAGTTATAGGATTATTGTACGGAACCGTACATTACTTTACCTACTTACGCGCCGTGCATTCTGCACACACAGCATGTTGTACCTATTATTGCAAATAATATGTACAAATATATATCAATAAATCAGTGTTTAACGAACATTCACGACAGTCGGTTTTATTTCATCATCCCAATAGAATCGCCCCGTTATCATATCACTAAGTGTAGGGATCCCCTACATTTATATTGATTTCGTACATGTAGGCTATGGCTTTATTAAATACACAATTAGTCAGACAATCCAGTATCCGCATATCGAATCATGACCGTCTGGTCGCCGCGTCATCGGTAACGAGAGGGCTGTGACTCGCGAGCGCCGACACAGACGCACTCTCCGCCGACACACGACATGGCGCTCTATCTTAAGCTGTGCCGCGCGGTGCGCACAGTACTTGGCGTGGCGCGGGCACGCGGCGCCTCTTCGCTGGCGGAGGGCGGCGGCACGTGCCACGAGCATGGCGCGCTGCCCGCCTGTCCGCCGTGCGTGCCCGCCTGTCCGCCGTGCGTGCCCGCCTGTCCGCCGTGCGTGCCCGCGCCTCAGCCGCCGTGCCGCGCGCGCCAGCCACCCGCCAGCCGAGGCACGCGCGTTGTGTGCTGTGCCCCGCCGCAGGGCGTACGCCCGCCCTGCCCGTGCCCAGCGCCCGCGCTTCCACTAACCTGCCAGGACGCCGTCCACGAGGCAAGTATCGCGCCGCGCCGGCGCCGCCCCGCTGATAGTTCCTACTTTGCTTGGAAATAAATAAAAGGCGTGGCCGACTCGAAAGGCTAGAATTCTTATATAGGTACAAGCTTTGCCACAGTTACTTTTCAACTATTTGCGTACCTACAAATATGATCCCTATTAAAATTCGGCACTAAATCCAACTCTTTCTAATGCTATTAGAACTGTGTATCATCGAGTCATGCGTGTCTGCCCCACGCTCATCCACCTCAAAACCATGCAAGCGGGCATGGCTGTGACCAAGACCCCGTCGCGCTGCGGCTGCAAATAGCGCGGAATGCGCGCCGAGCCGACTACGAATGGGAAGTGGCGTGCCGTGCCGCCGCGCCCCGCGCGCCCTCCGCCTGCCCCGCTCCCTACGCGCTCGGTGGCGAGCGAGAGTGCGCGCGTGCTACCGACGGCTGCACGTACGCGGTGCTGCACGAGTCCCGCGCGCCCTGCGCGCTTCACGTGTCCCCCGTGCGCTGCGGGCCCGGCCGTACGCCACCGCCGCCACGCTGCGTGGAGCTGGCGCCCGATGACGCTTGTCGCATCAGGGGCGACGTGCACGTCGACCCGTGCGCGCACCGACCGCGCGTCATGATCGAAATCGACCGCAGCACGTTGGGGGGCGCGTGCACTACGCCCGCCTCACCTCCACCAGCTTGCCCACAAACAAGTTCCTCCTCGTGCACCAGCACTGCGTCGACAACGGCCGTGCAGTGCCAACATGCGAACCGGTGCGTGACCCTGGCCGCGCCGAGCTCCGCGCCGCCCCGCTGTCGCCGCCCCACAATTGTTGAGCGACTTTGTGCCCGCCCTCCAGATTCTCAAAGCGGAAGACGCATTCACACACCTGTGGCGCTCTCTGTAGCTGTAAAGTCTTTAAGTTCTGTGTCTGGTGGTTTAGAAGGTATGCTTCGCTCGAAAGAACAGCTGAAGCAGGCTGGCCTCGGGCGCGTCGTGACCGATGTGAGAGAGAGCCCAGCGAGCCAGGTGAAGCCTCCGGGTGGCCGGCTCGAGCTGTGCGTGCCGCCCGGCACGGAACGCGTGGCCGTGCACGTGTCAATGATGCGCGCGGTCGGTGGTTTGTGCCCCACACCGTCCTCAACGTCCGCCTCGTGTGCAGACGTCTCGTGTCCACCCACTTGCGTATCAAAAAGTACCTTCTCGTGTGATAATTTCAAGAAGAGCCCAGCGCCGTGTGGCCCTTCCACGCCGCCGTGTTGCCCCTCCGCGCCGACACGCTGCAAGCCGGGCCCGAAAACAACAACCAAACGATGTTCGTCAACGACCGCTTTTATGGCAAACACTATCGTAGTCAACTCTTAGCTAAACCAGCCATCGTCGTGTGTTAGTGTAATATTTTTTAATAAAATCGTAAACTACTTTATTTGTCATTATTGACTTCCTATTCTATTTTACGCTTTATTTTATGTTTTCTGAGGTTGATCAGGGGCTCTTAAAGTGTTCGGTGTTTTCACCAAAACTTTAGCAATATCGGCGTCACGCGATGACCTAATTTTATTACTTAATATTTTATAATAGACTAGCTTTTGCCCGCGGCTTCGCCCGCGTACTACCGGGAGAAAAAGTATCCTACGTGTTAATCCAGGTTCTAAACTATCTGTGTTATAAATTCCATCCAAATCTGTTCAGTAGTTTTTGCGTGAAAGAGTAACAAACATCCATCCATCCATCCATCCTCACTAGATAGGCCCAGGTGGAATAAAAAGCGGACTGTATTTCTAGGTTATAATTAGGTATAGGTAGGTACAATGGTCAAAATTTAATTATATTAAAATCGATGCGATCGTGGTCGCGGTGTTAAAAGGAGTGTCCTGTCGAGGGCGCGCGAGCCGTCGTCCAGCCGCTGCTGCTACCACGCCGCCCGCTCCCCTCTGCTTGATGACGCATGTGTGTCTTGGAGGTGTTAACGTGTGCGTTAACATATTCCCGGGCCACCATGGAAAGGCCAGCCCAGCTGATGATGATGATGATGTATGAAGTATGCTTCGTGATCAGTCCGATGGTCCATCCAACAATGGGCATATTTTATGAAAGGCCCGTCTGATTGTCCCAGTCTTTATTTTGATGTCCGCTACTCGAGCTTCTCCGTCATGTCCCGGATACAGCTTCACGATACGTCCCAACGGCCACTGAGCCACCGGCAGCGCCTCGTCCTTCACGATGACCAATGAGCCCTCTGTGAGCGCGCCTTGTGAGCGCTGCCAGCGCGTCCTTTGGTGCAACTGGGAAATATATTCCTTATTAAAGCGTCTCCAAAAATGTTGTCGTAGAAGTTCGACTCGTTGATGACGCGGCAGCCGTGCCGAGTCGCAGTCGGACATCTGTGGATGAGGTAGAACAGTTAGAGTACGACCAATGAGAAAATGAAAGGGAGTGAGAGCTGAGAGATCAGATGGATCGGATGAAAGAGGTGTGAGAGGCCTTGAATTAAGAATGCCTTCTATTTGGACTAGCAATGTGTACATTTCCTCATATGTGAGGTTTGCCATCCCAAGTACTCTTTTGAGATGATGTTTCACTGATTTAACAGTGCTTTCCCATAGGCCCCCGAAGTGGGGTGAATATGGAGGAATGAAGTGGAAATTTACACCTTGCTCTGCAGCGCAACTGTAAATTGACTCACTGTGATTCCTGATAAAGTTGGTGACCACACGCGCAGCACCCACCAGATTCTTCCCGTTGTATGAATAAATATTATTTGGTTTACCTCTGCGAGAAATGAACCTGTTAATTGCTGCTATGTAAGACTCTGTCGTCAGATCTGTAACCAACTCCAAATGCACAGCTTTAACTACAAAACAGATGAAAATACAAATGTAAGATTTAATAAGTACACTTCCACGCCCCTTACGGTTGTTGATCATAATTGGCCCTGCGTAGTCGACACCTACGTCACTGAATACAAAGTTTGCGTGCAATCTCTGTTCAGGTAACTGTCCCATGATAGGTGTTACAGTTTTACCTTTAAACCGTTTGCATGTAACACATGATTGTGTAGTTTTTCTAGCCAGGTTTCGACCAGAAATTGGCCAGAAAGCTTGACGTATGTGAGACAACAACAGTTGTGGGCCAGCGTGTAGAAGTGTGATGTGATATGTTGAGAATATGATTTGAGTAATGTGATGAGCTGGATGCAGTAGGATAGGAAACTTTCTATCATAATTGTATGGCGATTGTGCTAACCTTCCGCCCACACGAATGAGGTGATTATCCCCTACAAAAGGATTAAGTGAATTTAATGTATGTGAAGCAGGTAACTGCTTGTTATGTAATAATAGTTGATATTCCTCAAAAAAGAAATCTAATTGTACTATCTTCGCTAATTGGTATCTAGCTGAATTAAGTTCGCTAGTAGATAAAGGCATGACGTCACCTATGCACACCTGTTGGCATTTTTTTGTATTGATGTTATTTGATTGTTTATGTTTGCAGTGATGAATGAACCGAAGTATGTAAGCTACGATTCGTGTAAGTTTGTTAAAATTAGAATATTTGTAAATAAATGAATTATTATCAATTGTATGTTTGTGCGTGAGATGTGTTTGGGAGCGGACTTCTGGAAGGTCAGATACGCTGAGATGCCCTGGTTGTTCAGGCCAGCTGTGATTATCATCATTCCTTAAGAAGTCAGGTCCTGAGAACCATAAAGGTGTATGAAGTAACTGTTGTGCATTGGTACACTTCGTGATTATGTCAGCTGGATTTTGTTTGGTTGGTACATAGTACCATGACTGTGGTTCAGTATGTTTGAGAATGTCCGTGACTTTGTGTTTGACGAATGTTTGTAATTTGTGTGTCGGTGAATTTATCCAAGATAAAACAATTATTGAGTCACTCCAATAATAACACTTACAGTTGTTTTTATTGCGAAGTGAGTTTAAAACTTTATTACTTAAATTAACACCGGTAAACGCGGCACATAATTCAAGTCGCGGTATGGTAAGTGTTTTTAAAGGAGCCACCCGTCCCTTGGCAACTAACAGTTGAACGTTGATATTGCCACCTGGTGTATATGTATGTATGTATGCGCATGCACCATACGCCTGTTGTGAGGCATCGCAAAACATATGAAGTTCAATGTTATCGCGTAATGAGTCATGGAATGCTCGCCGAGGAATAGATAAATGATTTATAAAAGATAATGATTCCACGAACTTTGCCCATTGTTGTTGTATTGAAACCGGTATTTCACCGTCCCAGCTGATGTTATTTATCAACATCTGTTGCATAATTAGTTTAGCTTCAAGTACGCAAGGGCTAATGAGTCCCAGTGGGTCGAAAATATGACCGATAGTGGATAAAATTGTGCGTTTTGTGATTTGTTTTTGTGATACAAATTCTGAATGTACTGTGTATGAAATTGTATCTTTGTTGATGTTCCAATAAATGCCTAGTGTTTTTGATGGATCGTTTGAACTAAGATTAAATGTTGTGCTGTCTGAATCATTGAAACCTAGTTTATTTAGAACAGCGGGACAGTTAGACTGCCATTTTCTAAGTGGGAATTGATATTTTTGCAATTCGGAAAAAACTCCTTTGGCAATTTCCAATAGTACCGACTCATCATCTGTCCCGGTCAAAAAGGTCATCACAATAAAAATCATGCAAGATGATCTCGGAGACCAATTTGTGATCATAGCTGTCCGAATGATTTTGTGTGTTTTGACAATCTAGGCCTATTTGTTTTATGCAGCGTGTTGCTAAAAACGGCGCCGATGCCGTGCCGTATGTGACAGTGTTGAGCGTGTATGTTTGCAGAGGTTCCGTAGGATTGTATCGCCATATGATTTGTTGCAGTGGGCGCTGATGTTCCGCCACTGTTATTTGGCGAAACATTTTTTCAATGTCCGCTGATATTATATACTTATGTTGACGAAATCGTATGAGTATAGAAATAAGATCGTCTTGGACGACAGGGCCTACTAACTGAATGTCGTTGAGTGCCAGTTTTGAGGATGTCTTTGCGGAACCATCGAATACTGCTCTGAATTTTGTGGTTGTGCTTGACTCGCGAATAATACCGTGATGTGGAAGATAGTATACTGGTGAGTGCTGTATGTTTGTGTTAGTGCTGTTTGCACTTGACTGTATGATTGATGTATTATGTTCTGAATGAATGTATGTATTTTTATGTGAATGTTTGTTTAAAGTCATGTGACCTAGTTGTATGTACTCTGTTATGAAGTTCGAGTACTGTTGTTTGTATGTGGGATTTGAATTCATGCGGTTTTCTATTGAATAAAACCGTTTTTTGGCTTGATAATATGAGTCACCCAAGCAATCGGGTGATTTTTTAAATGGAATAGTGACAACGAATCTGCCGTCACTTTGTCTCGTAGTTGTTTGTGTAAAAATTATCTCGCATGCATCTGATTCGGAGGGATCGTTTATTTGTGAATTAGATAAACTATCCAGCTCCCAAAAGCGTGATAACTGATCTGAGTTGTTGTTATTGAAAAAACAACTGTTTGTGTGTTTGTCGGTGTTTGTTGTACACCCGGAAACTAGCCAGCCTAATTCAGTTTCTTGTAGTGTAGGCTGTTGTTTACCTAACCGAATGTGACCGCTGCTAATTATTTGCCAGAATATGTCCGCGCCTAGCAATATATCAATTGGTGCGGGTTCATAGAACTGAGGATCGGCTAGTTTTAAATGTTTAGGTATATTTAAACCTTGTGTATTGATGCGCATGTGAGGTAATGAGTGTGCTATTGTATCAAGTACCAAACATGACAAATTGGCTGTGAATGAACCATGTAATGATTTTATCAGAACATTTGTGCGATGAAAAATTTTTGTATGTTGCTGATTTATGCCCGAAACTGTGCCGCGAATGGGTTCGAGTGTGAGATTGAGCTTTGTACTCAGACTGTTAGTGATATAACAGGAGGTACTTCCACTGTCCAGCAAAACCCTCGCCAAGCGTGGTGTTCCATCACTGGCGATGACATGTACTAAGGCAGTGGAAAGTAGAACTGATGTGTGTTGTGAGCTACTGTTACTAGCGAGTGTGGTGTGCGCAGTGTCCTTGGTCGGTTCCTTATGTATGTGTAGCATTGTGTTATGTTTCTTTTGACAATATTTACATGCTCCGCCACGGCAAGACTTTGTTTCGTGACCGTTATGCAAGCAATTAGCACAGAAGTTTGAAAACTTGGAAATTTTTTCTATCCTCTTCTCCACAGTCATTTGTTTGAATTGTGGACAAGCGAACAGAAAATGTTGACCCTTACATAAGGGACAAGGAATGCGAGATTGTTTATCTTTATTGTCTGATTTTGGTGGATGTGATTTTGAATCTGTTTGTTGTATGTTTTTATGTATGTTTTTAGTGTCTTCAAGATTTTGTAAAAGCATGAAACGATCACTGAGATATGATTTTAAATCTTGAAGTGTGGGCTTTTCTACTGTGTTGTTTTTGCTTGATTCCTTCCAATATCTGAGTGTTGTTAAATCTAATTTGGAGGTAATCAGATAAATTAAAATTGTGTCTACTGTGGGTTCGCCTAAATTATTAAGAGCTCTGAGATTTTTATTTACTGTGTCTAGTAATTGTCTGAGTGATGTTGCGGATTCTTTTTCAATGTTTTGTATGCTGAATAATGCGTGAAGATGATTGTAAATCAGCTGATGTATATTATTATATCTTTCCGTTATAAGTTCCCAAGCTACCCGATAATTGTTTGATGATATTTGTAACGATTTAATAATATCGGAAGCTTCACCTTGCAGAGATGCACGCAAATAGTGAAACTTTTGAATGTTATCTATTGATTTGTTGTTGTGTATGAGTGATTCAAAAGTGTCTCTGTATTCGAGCCAATTCTGATATTCCCCTGAGAAGTGTGGAAGGTCAATGGTGGGTAATTTTATGAATGCTTTTGTTGCTGTGTCACCTGCAGTTGGAGTTGGTACAGACCCGGCGACGCAGGCAGTTTCATTTTCACGCAGCAGATGGATGCCGAGCGCAAGTTGATACTGGTATTCCATTTCAAATTGCTCCCGCTCCCTCAGCTGTTCATCTGAAACCCCAACAATGTCGTCGATGAGGGTTTGATTTTTATCGAACTCGTTTGCAAGGGACTTGTAGGACTCTAATCGATTGCTAAGTTGTATAATATCTAAATCAGACAAAGGCTTTTTAGATTTTAATAATGACTCAAGAAAATTTTTAAATACCGTGACCTTGCCTTTATGACTGGATCTCCTCTTTTTGTATGTATTGAGCTGAGGAATGTCATATTCGTCGGGCTTATTTGTAGTTTGAGCTGATTTGGGATCAGTCATAATTGAAATTTAATTAAAGTAATGTACTTAATTGAAACGTTACTTAAATTGGATTGAGAATGTGGCAAGCACAGCGCGGCGATCACGTAACTTTACCAAATTACCCTCGGTGTGTTAATGAATGAACTCGGTAGGTACGCTGAGAACAAGGCGATGTAAGCTGTATAAGAGAAAAAAAAAAGGTATTAGAAAGTGATATAATAATGAAAAAGAAATGGTTGGTGATAGGAAAGAATCGAAATGATAAAAAAAGTTACAAGAAAATTGAGAAAAGAAATATGTAGGTAGGTGATGACTGGAAAAAAAATCTGATGCAATAATTGCTTATATAAGAATAATTGACTATAGAAAGGACTAATTATGGATGAATTTATGCTTGAAAATGGAAATGGATGGCAATTAAGCAAGTTGACTGAATATGTGATGACTTTTAATGACTTTAAAAGGGAAACTATATTTTCTATCACCAAAATTTATATTTGTCATCAAGTTGTATCACCTAATAAATAAATCTATCGCCACGAAATATTTTCGTTCTCAGATAAACAAAAATTGTTCCCAGGTATGAATTATCAAATTAATTCGAGACTCGGGGCACCCCGACTCGGACAGGTTTTTTTTTTTTTTTTTTTTTTACTATGAATAACTTTTACCGCGGACATGGTGGTCCGCGCCTTTGTGTACAGGTTTAATTGTTTATCTATTTTACTTAATTTTTTACAATTATTGTGCTCCTACGTCGGACACATTACTCTAAGTTATACTAAACTAACTTAAATCTACGTGAGTCCATCATAATTATATATGTTTTTTTTTTTTTTTTTTTTTTTTTATATTATTATTAATTATATTATATTTATATTATATTATTGTTAATTTATATATATATGCATGCTCATGCAGTAGGTGTCATTATGTTTTTTTTTTTTTTTTTTTATATATATATTTTTTTTTTTTTTTTTGTTTTTTTTTTTTTATACATAGTTTATTAATACACAGGCATTACAATTTTTACTTACTTTACTACTATTTAATTTTATTACTTAGTTTATTTACTTTTATTACTTTTACTTTATAACTTATTACAAATATATTTTTACAGGAATTACGGTTGTTTTGGTTTGTTTAACACATAATCTAACACAGGATTACTTTATTATATTTACTACTATCTTAATTATTACAATTTATGGAGAGAGAGTGAACTGCATGGCAGTGCGAGCCGACCAGTCCCACTAGACGGCTTCCGTTCACGGACATGACGTGAACATCCGCGCCGTTCAGCTCAACCATTTTTTAGGGAACTCAACGACCGAATGCGCAGCGCCACCATCGGTAGGACATTTACGTGAGTATGACAGACTCGCTCTGCCATGCAGTTTACATATCTGTTTTTATTACTATGCAGGGGGTTCAGACTGGTGGTGGTTTACTTTATTTGGTTATGGATTGGGTTGGAGTTTGGATGGGGATTTTTTAGGTGGAGTTTAGGTGGGGTCTGCTAGCCAGGGACTTCGCTAGCCTGAGCAAGGCTTCCACGACGACTTCGTCTCGATGCCGCATGGCCGTCTTCAGGTTGTATTCGACGACCGTTTTAGTCGGCGCATCCATCGCTCTCTTTGCAAAGCGGCCCGTGGCGTCGTCGGCGTCGTCGGTGTAATAGACGCAACTGACAGTGTGTCGCGACACCGCCACTACCGCGTGAGAGATGCTGTCGTGGATTTGGAGCCTCCTGGACTTGGTGTTGATGATTATTACGCTGTCGTAGGTCAACCCCTGAGCCTCGTGTATGGTCAACGTGCGCGACCCTTCGCCGGACCCATATCCTTGGCTCATAAGAGAAGCTTTCTCCTCTTGTGTATGAACCAAGAACAGGGTGTTTTGGGCGGTGCTCGGTATTTGCGCTCCCGTGTAACCTTCCACCCTCAGGGAGTGGACCCGCGACAGCGACGACTTGGAGGAGTATATACCGGAGTATATCTCGCTCAGTGCAAACGCCACATCCATCGGATTACGGTGTGTGCAAAGCAACTCCTGGGTGATGCCTGCCACCAGGTTTGGACGGGTATACCTTAACTCGAATAGGTTCTCTCTGTCCAAAAATGGGAGCTGGTTGACGTCTCCGATGAGGACAACTTCGCTTGCTTCAGACAACTTTACTGCCATAACTATGGCCCCAAAATGGTTCATAAGAGCTTCGTCTACCGTGAGGCGGTAGCATTTCTCTTGCTTCTTGAACCCGTTGGCTAAGATTGAGGCCATAGTGCGCACCTTTGTTTTTACTCGATCTCCTAAGCGGTGCGCTAGCTTCTCCCTGAGATCTTTGGCAGCTTCGGTCGTCGTGGTTGCTACAACGTCCTTCTCCTCATCGAATTGCTTCACCACCCAGGTTGTCTTGCCGCAACCCGGGACTCCGTTTACCCACCTGATATTGGGTACCGCCCAACTTTCCTGCGATGCTGGGATATCTGAAGTCCCCGAAATGGACTGTGCCATTTCAAGGATCTTATCGTCCAGCATGATTTTGGTACATTTTGCGGTAACCAATATCGGGTCGTCATTTGGTGCCTTGAACTTGATTTTGCCTGAGCGCTCCGTTTCTTCCTCGTCCAGGGCCACGAAACCGCTCTTCGCGCTGTAGGCTGCCATGTACGACCCCGCCATTTCTCCTCTGATGACTAGAGATTTGACGTTGTCGTACACTGCTGCCTCTGCTTCCTCGAGTAGTACCCTTAGCAGACCTTCTGTTTCTCTCTGGAAGGTCTGCAGGATCTTCCTGCATGTCATGAGATTGACCTCTCTGGTCGCTCTCACGATTGCTAAGTACTCGAGGAAGGCGCTCTTCACGTGGTCCGTGGTGCCCGAGTTCACTGCGAGGGTCGGCGGGCTGACTTGCCCTTTGTCGGCTCTTGTTGGCGTAGGCTTCTGCTGGATTGGTTCTGTTGGCTTCCTCTTGAAGAACCTCTCCACTGCTGCTTCCTGCTTCTGGGTAGGTGATGTGCGGCTTGGGAGCAGTGCACTGAGGAAAGTGCCGAAGGCTTTCAGGCGACTCCTCGACCGGGCCCGGTCCTCCGGGCTAGCGGTTTTGCTCTGCTCCTTTGCAGCTTTTTCGGCGGCTGCCTTCTGCTGGGCCCTCTCTGATCCGCTTTGACTGGTCGGGTTTGTTGTGGGGCTCGTCGCACCGGCTGTTGGCTGTCTGGGGGCTTTGAGGAAACTCAGAGTTTCCCCTCTGTCCTCATAGACAACTACCTCATGCTGTTCTGAGGCTTTTAAACAGCCGAAGCGGTCTGCGACGTCTCCTCTCTCGCCCTCTATCATCATCGCGTCGATGCTAATGGTACGGGCTGTAACTGCCATGTACTCCCCTGCCTCCCTGATCCTCTGAAGGAACGAGCTTACTTGAGCAAATGGAGTTTCCACTCCCCACTCGAATAGTGCGATCGTCTTACCTTTGGATCGCAATAGACGGAAACGGTGAGTGGCAACTTCCACTTGCGGCAGTGCAGCATACTTGCTGCCTTTCATCCTCGTTTTGGTGGTACTTCCGTTGATCAAGGCGGCAAGGCCTGGAGAGATGGGTATACGGGCTGCAGCTCGGCTTGAGCCTATGCAGAAGCTTATGCCTAACTTTTCCCCTTCTCTGTTCATGAAAAGGGGGACGCCTCGCAGTCTGACGCCTGGGACTCCGTCTCCTCCGCATGCCAGGAATTGCGTGATGGGCATGGTGCTAGGGGCTGGTTGTAGGCTGGCTTCTGCTGCTGTTGTTGTTGCTGCTGCTTCCGCTTGTGTGGGCTGCTGGTTGGTGTTTGTGTGTGTGGTTTGTGTTATGGTGAGTGCTGTGGGTGTTGGGTTTCGTGTTGTTGTTGTTTGTGTTGTAATTGTCGTAGTTATCGGTGTGGTCGTGACTGGTTGTGTTGGATGTTGGTTGGTATTTGTGCGTGTGGCTTGTGTTATGTTGAGTGGCGTGCGTGTTGGGTTTCGTGTTGTAGTTGTTTGTGCGGTGATTGTCGTGGTTGTTGATGTGGTCGTAGATGGTGGTCGCTTTCGACTGCGCAAGGTTGCGTCCGTTTTATTAGCCCCTGCTGCGACAGTAGCGACTTTGCTCGCGAATGCCAAGAATGGTTTCCTGATAGCCGGTCTCCCCATGATGGTGTGGAGTGTGGACTGGCTTAGCTGGGTCTCGATCTTTGCTTCCAGCTCCATTCTATCGTGACTGAACCTTGGGCATGCGAAGAGCAGGTGCCAAACTGTTTCTTCGCAACTGGGGTCACAGACGCACGAGGGACTATCCTTGAGATGAAAGCGGTGGAGATACGCTGAGAATCCTCCGTGTCCTGTTAGGACTTGTACATGGACCGGTGTGAGCACTGCGTCTCTGAGTGTCCTTTTCGCCGCTAGGACGTCTGGGAAGAACACTTTTGTGACTCGTATCGCGCTTGCCACTTCTTTATAGTCTCCTCCCGTATCTTCCTCCTCACGAACGATACGGGGACCTTGTTGTAGTCGGCTGTCGCAATTGTTAGGGCTGCCTCCTTGGCCAGCTCGTCCGCTCTCTCATTCCCGGCGGTTCCCACGTGGGCCTTGAGCCAAAAGAGCCTCACTTCTCTGCCCTCCTCTCTGATCTCTCGGACGCTTCTCTTGATATGGAGTGCCAGGTGGTGAGTGACAGACGGTCTCCTCAGCAGGTCAAGTGACGATCTTGAGTCACTTAAAATGCTTACGGAGGCCGCCCTGGATTCTCTTGCCATCCTGACGGCTCTGAAGAGAGCGTACATTTCCGATTGGAAGACTGTGTTGTGAGGCTCCAGGCCAAAGGTGCTGGACTTCGACTCCTTTCCGTTTTCCCACCAAGTTAGGGCAGCTCCGACTTTCCCCTCTATCTTGCTGCCGTCGGTGTATATTTGGGGACCGATTACTTGATGGGTTTCCAGGGTTTCGGGAGTCAAGTCCTCTAGGCGTGCGTACTCCGTTGTTGTGAGTTGCGCTGGGTGGGGATTCTGGGAGTGGTGCACGTTGCACTCCAGCTCGCGGCCCGGCGGTATGAACTCTTGGGAATGTCCCTTTTTGATCTTGAAAAGGGTTGCGGCCTCGATTACCCGGAGGTCTAGGGGGAGTTGGCCTGACAGAATAAGTGCCGATGTCAGAGACACCGTGCGGTATGCTTTGCAGATCTTCTGCGTGAAGCCTCTTTGCAGTGAGTCAAACTGATTCCTTGTCATCAGTTTCTCAGCTGCGGGGGCCCACGCACTCGCTGCATACATCACGATGGGCTCTATCACCGACACGTATATTGTCCTAATTATCTCTCTGTTGAGACCCCAAGTCACCCTTGCCGCGCATGCCAGCTGCTTATAGATGTCTGCAGCCTTTTTACAGGTCGCAGACACGTGCGCGTTGAAGGTGAGTTTGGAGTCTATTGTGAGACCTAGCAGTTTGACCTGTTCGACCAGGTTCAGCCGCGTGCCTGACATGTAGAGTACCGGAAGGTCGTATTTCAGCTTTCTCGTTAACACCATCGCGTTGGTCTTGTGCGCGGCGAAACGTAGCTTGTTTTGAACGCCCCATTCCGATACTATGTCTAGCGTGTCGTTGGCTGATTGCTGCAGGGGACCGGCTGTGAAGTCCGAGAATACGAGGACAACGTCGTCTGCGAAGGCTTGGCAGTATAACCCCATACTCGCCATCTTTTGTAGGAGCGAATCTAGGATAAGGTTCCAAAACGTCGGTCCGGCAATTGAGCCCTGGACGCATCCTTTCGTGGTACCCTTCTCGCTAGTCGCTCTGGCGTAGTTGACCCTGATGTTCCGGTCTTCCAGGTATGAGGCGACGAGAGCGTAGATGTTCGCGGGACAGTTCTTGACTACCATCTGTTTTTTGAGTGCTGGCCACCACGCGTTATCGAAGGCCCCCTCTATGTCCAATGATATCAAAAGCACGATCTTTTTGGCTTTGATTTCGGCTCGTAAGTGGCCCATTAGAGCGTAGAGGGCATCCTCGGTTCCGCGCTGCGGCATGAAACCGTATTGGTTCGTGTTGAGTGTCGGGAGGAAGTGCCACTGGAGTCTGCCTACTAGGAGCTTCTCGACGATTTTTCCTAGGACCGAGAGCAGACCTATTGGTCTGTACGACTTTGGGCTGGTGTAGTCGTCTTTACCTAGCTTGCGGAGAATGCACACGTGGGCGACCTTCCACTGCTTCGGGAAGTGTGACAGCGACAAGCACCTGTTGGCTATCGCTAAGAACACTTCCCTATTGCAGTTTATTGCCGCTGTACAGATGTCTGCCGTTAATCCGTCGGGGCCGGGGGCTTTCTTCGGATTTTGGTTCTGGAGAACCATTTCCAGCTCCGCGGGCGTAAAGGGCGGATCATCGGTAGACAGACCTTGGGGGTTCTTCTTCTCCGCTAGCCTCCTCAGGGCTGTGTGATATGGCTGTTCGGCATCCGTTGAGTCGTCGGGGTAGAAGGTTTTTGCCAGAAGCTCCGCGGATTGCTCTGGACTGAGCGTCTCGCCTGCGGTGTTTCTCAGGAGCGCGTCGTCCTGTCTTCTGGCTGTCTTCCGTAGTACCCTGTAGATGCCGTCCCACATGCTCTCTCGGTCCTGCTTCGAGCAGAACTCCTTCCAGTTGGCTGTGGCTGCTTCCGTTGCTGCTGTGGTGTATGTTTGCTTTGCCAGCACGTATTCCTGGATGGTGAAGTGTCTCCGGCTTGCGGCTGCATTTCGGATCCTTCTCTTCTTCGTCATAGCTACTTTTTTGAGACGGTCTAGAGAAGGGGTCCACCATGGGGGCTTGGCGCCGTGTTTAGGCGACCCCAGTTTTGGGATCGCTTCCTCGCATGCGCGGTGGATGTTCTGAGTGTACAAAGCTATTATTATCTCCAGATCCTCAGGGTTCGAGACGTCCGAGACTCTGGCTGGTGTGATGTCTCTGTCTGCCAGGCTGGTCTTGAAGTGCGTGCTGAAGTCGGACCACTTTGCCTTCTTAGTGTTGTAGATACGCGTCGAGATTGGCCTTAAGGGTTCCAAGGCCTTTTCTAAGCGCATCGAGAAGGTTATTGCGTTGTGGTCTGAAGTTATTAGACTTCTTTCTACACGCCACTCTTCAACTTTGCCTAGCAGCGACAGGCTGCATGCCGTCACATCGACGATGCTTGTGCACCACCTGTCTCCTCTGTAGGTCTCGAACGTCGGTGTTTGGCCCGTGTTTAGGATGTGGAGATCCCGCTCATTGAGGAATGAGCTGTACGCTGCCCCGCGATGGTTTTCGGAAACACTTCCCCACCACTGACTCCAGGCGTTTACGTCTCCTCCCACCAGGATGTTGGTTGTGTGTAGTTTGCGTGTTGTGTTTTGCGTTTCCGAGAGGTAGTGTTCGATGTCTTGGTCACCCTCAAAATAGACCGATAGCACTCCAAGACTGAGCTGGCCCACCTTCAGCAGGACGGCGGCGATGTTTTCGGTCACGAGCTGAGGGTCGTGGATGACCTCCAGGTGGTTCCCGAAAACAACTATCGCCGCTTTTACTGGTTTTTGGCGGTTGAGGCTGCACTGGATGACTTGCGTGCCGGGACTTTGTTTCATCACACCTGTTCTTCCTACATAGGGCTCTTGAACAAGTGCTACTGAAACTCCCCTCGCCTGAGCCGCCAAGTGGAGTTCTTCTGTGGCCAGCTTGGAGCGCTGAAGATTGACTTGGATGAATTTCAATCTTGCTGTCGGTCTTGTGCGTTTTGGGGGGTGACTGGTTGGCTGGTTGGTGTGTGGTCTTGGTCGCCCTTAGCAATAGGAAACGCGCGACCTTGCTATACCATCCCATTTTTGGCGTTCCTGGCAGTCTTCGCTGAACGCTGTGTGTGCCAGGTCGCTGCCCGTCCTGTGTGCTACTTTGCAGTTTATGCATGTGGGTTGTTTGCCTTCGGCTCGAGTGAGGCAGTCCCCTGCGTTGTGCGCTCCGCTGCAGTAACTACAAGCTACCTTTGCGGCCTTACATATGGACTTGTTGTGTCCATAAGCAAGGCACTTTGTGCACTGTACGAGCGGGGACTGGTCCTCAATCGAGCATCGCTTTATGCCCACATGGACTTTCTGCACCGACGTGTAGCATTTCCAGAGCTCCGGGGAGAGCTCCAGAACAGGGTGGCACTCATGGGGGTTTCTCGCGCGCTTCCTGTAGCGCACCTTTAGGGTCTGTCCATCTACAGCGGCGTTCTGCAGCAGGTGTTTATTTTGCGCCTTTAGGAGATCGACGATCTCCCCGTCGCTGTAGCTGGACAACACTCCCTTGATGCAGACGAGGGGGTTTTGTGCCTTCGGCTCCTGGACCTTGAGCCCTGCGTGCGACTGGAACTGGTCCTTTATTTTATTCAAGTCCGACTTGCTCGCGCACCTTAGGACCACTTTCTGGTTGCGCGCTTTCCGGACTGTGTCGACTCGGGCTCCACTTGTTTTGAGGTCCAGGGCGGTCCTGATCCTCTCGATCACATTGTCTCCAGTGTGCTGGGGGTTCGTTGACGAGACGATCAGGGTGTGGTTAGGTTGTGTGGGTGGTTTGGGGGCCTTGGGTGTGCTGGTGACCTGGGCAAAGGTTTTGGGGCCCTGCTGTTGTTGGAGCGGTCTGTCCGCTTTGCCCAGGTCTGCTACCCCCTTCTCGATGTTCTGGAGGGTCTTTTTTACCTCCCCGACTGCGATCTCCGCTTCCAGATTCAACGCCGGGGGCGCCTGGATTACCGGCTCTTTGTCGCGCAGTACGCGGAGGTCTGCCGAGACGATCTCCAGCCTCTCGGAGATGGGTTTCAGATGTTGTGTCATGTTAATTGGTGGATGTGGTGGTGAGGGGGAGGCTACAGGCTTGTTGGCGATGGCCTGTACTTGGAGGCGCAGTCTCTCCATATCCTCCTCAAATTTGGTAGTCGTGAGTAGGCCTGTCTCCCGGCTAATCGGGTCCGTTTCTGTTTGCCTTGGCCGGTTGAGGTCCTCCTTGAGCCTTTCTAGGGCCTTCCGGAGCACGTCCAGCTGGTTGGATACGCTGGTCATGTTGTTATCTAAGCGTGAAAGGCCGGCCCCCATTGTCTCCCACTTGGGATCCCCCGGGGCTCTTGCGCCTTCCTGCCTGGTCCTCTCGTGCTCCTTCTGGTTCCTGAGGCTTGCTGAGGCGACCTCGTCTTTCACCTCCTTGATGCCCTTGAAGGCGTCAAGGGTTTCGTGGCCGAGCCATTCCCGGATCCCTTTTGCCTCTTTTTTGGTATCAGAGACGTCCGTCCTTAACATGGAGAGCTCCACCTTCATCGTCATGAGCTCTCGAGTGTGAGCTCTCTCGACCCGCACAAGTTCTTGCGCGTGTCGAGAGCGCTCCTTCTCGAGGTTGTGCTTATGACGTGCTCTCGAGTCCGCCAAGGACAGCGACGTCTCGTACAGGCCCTGCAGGCACTCGTGGACTGTGACCTTACACTCCCGTTTCATGTTGCCTGCAGCTTCCAGAGCGTCTTTTGCCTTCTGAAGCAGGTTGTTTGCCTCCCTTGTGGCCAGGTCCATCTCCACCCCCGTGCCTCTTCTCGGTGTTCTATCGAGCAGGCTCGGGCGTCCACTCAGGGGGCGGTCGGTCGTGCTGGCTGTGGAGGCCACCGAGCTTTCCTCGTCCGAGATGATCTGGTGGGGGGGAGAGATGCCGCACTGCTCCCAGTCTATGGCCAACTCGGCGATCCTTGTGCGCTGTTCCATCCGGGGTGTCGGAGGCGACCCGGGCACTGATGGTAGTGGCAATGGCGGTACCCTGCTCGTGACGTCCGGCTCCGACGCTGCCCTCGGCGCCTGTGGCCTCTCTGATGGATGCGCCGGCTTGTCCGAGACGACTGATTTTGCCGTATTTTTTAAAACCTTTTCCCTAAGGGATTTTGGGGCTTTTACGGTGTCCGTGGAAGCCTTGCGGGAGGTGGTGGGCTGTTTGGAGGACATTGTTGAGTGGTGGTTTTTTTTTTTTTTTTTTTTTTTTTTTTTTGTGTTAGTGGCAGTGGGGTTATTAGGAATATATACAATGATACTTAAAACTAGAGTTTGTTAGTAAATATCCTATGCCTGTGTAATATTAATAATATTACTAATAGTTTGATGGACTCACGGATGTTCCGCTGGTGGTCTGCGTCTGCTGTCCGATGAGGAGCCCGATAATCGTTAGAGCTCGTTGTTGTTAGCTCTATGTGAGCACTGATGGTGGTCCTCAGTGGAATCCTGTGGTGTCGACGTGTCACTGCTCGTGTGGGGTGTGCAGATTGGGGTTTCTGTTGGGGCCAAGTTGTAGAACTTCTTGCGCCCTTTCAAACGAGCCCAATCTCGGCTTCCCAGGTCCAACGGGAGCAGAGTTAGCCCGAGGGGGGGTGAAGTATCCCGAAGAGGGGGAGGGGGAGGGGGGGAGGTCTCGTGGGGAGACTATTGAGGGGGGGTGAAGGAGGGGGGTTGGGGGGGGGGGGTCTCGTGTGTAGACTATTGGTGGGGGTGAAGGAGGGGGAGGGGTAAAAAGTTGAGGGGGGGTACCCTTACTCAGGTCTTTAGTGGAAGGGGTAGGTGATATAGGTGGGGGAAGTTATGTTGTTGAGTGGGGGGGGTAATGGAGGGGGGTGGGGGTGGTGGGGGTTGGGGTTGTGGGGACCCTTGATGGCTCTGACAAGGTCCCGGAGTTCCAAGTTGGATGAGTCCAAACTCGGGGGGGATGGGATTAAGGGCTGAGGAGTTCCGTCGGGGCTAACCTGATGATGGGTCGTGGAGTCGTCACGCTGGTCGCTGGTCTGAAGGCAGATTCTTCGGCCGGCTTCGGAGTCTCCAGTAGTGGCTGGGATGGCTGTCGGTACGTCACGCCTCGTGTATAGAAAACACGTGTAGTAAAAGTGAGGTTGGTTTTCACTAAATAACCACGTGTTTTCACGATTTTTGACGATTTTCGCACCTTAATAACTTCCAACCTGCTGATCCGATTCGCCTGATCTTGATGTTGGTAGATAGACCTCTGCCGCGACTCTTAGGATTAAAAATTTTTTCACGTTTTTGTCAATTTAAATTAGTCGGATAGTAGGACGGAGCCTATTTAAAATCAAAATAGCTGAAAACAGCTTGAAAATGCGTCACCTGGATGCAAAGTTATAACGGTTAGGTTAGGTTAGGTTAGGTTAGGTTAGGTTAGGTTAGGTTGGGGGATCCCCCACAGCGCATACTTCCTCGCAGTATCCCCTGGGCAACGCCGTGTCTGACCACCGTAACGGAGTGGCAGACCGGCGGCTAAAGTGCGCTGTGCTATCGTAGCATATTTTAATCTTTTTACTATTTTATCTGTGTCGGCAAGCTACGAACTGCTCTTGAGGCTATGCCTAGACCCCTGAGGGAAGCCTCCGGGCGTTTTAAAAAAGGCCCTTCTCAGGGCCAAGCAAAAGGCCCTTCTCAGGGCCAACCAAAAGGCCCTTCTCAGGGCCAACCAAAAGGCCCTTCTCAGGGCCAACCAAAAGGCCCTTCTCAGGGCCAACCTAAAGGCCCTTCTCAGGGCCAGTCAGAGGGCGCTTCGGCGTCGGAGGCTAGCCGCGCATCGTCTGCGGCTAGCTTCTACTGTATAGCAGACTCGGACAACGAGTCCATTGGGTTCGATGCTCGGACCCAATCCACTGGCCCTTCTAAGGGCCACGCTGGAGCTGGCCGCGCACCATCTGCGGCCAGCTTATCCAGCCTACAGGCGGAGCTGGAGGTATCGGACTCCGACGCATCGGAGTCTGCAATGGACACGTCGGCGACCGGAAGTGACCGCCTCCAGAGGAAGCGGGCTTTCATGAAGCCCGGGTCCGGTGGCTCCTCGGAGTCCATTGGGAAGTCGAGGAAGAGGCCGAAGTCAAAAAAGAACTCGACCTCTCCGTCGACTTCCACCCATGAAGTAGGCCTGCTGGACGCCGAGCGTCAACTCGGCCTAGCCAAGAGGGCGCAGCTCCAGCAGGACCTGGAGGAGAAGGTCGCCGCGAAAGAGCGGCAGGCGCGGGCCGCCAGGTCGAGGGCCGGTTACGGTGCATCAAGTGTGCTGTACGCCGACCACTCCCTGGCGGAACTTGAGCGCATGGCGCTCGAAGACAAGGAGGGAGTTCTGGAGGTCGCCTCGAGATCCTCAAACCTCAAGGGGACCTTCCAAAAGGCCCTCAAGTGCCGGGCCGTGAGCTTACATGGCATCGTGGCGGAGCTGGTGCAGCGCACCGCCACTGAAGAGACGCGGCAGCTGCAGGCGAAGGTGGATCGCCTGCAACTGGAGGTCAGCCAGCTGCACCAGAAGCTGGCTGAGGCCACGGCCCGGCACGTCCAACCTGCCCCTGCCCCTGGTCCGGTGGTAGGAGGCTCCTCCTCCTCTTCCAACCTTGAGGATACAATCCGAAAGGTGGTCATGGAGGAGAGGGCCTTCACCAGAGCCTGTTTCGCAGGAATTGAGGACCGGCTCCTGCCGGAGACCCGGCTCCGCCCACCACTAGCGGCGGACAAGCGTTGCACGGCGAAGGAGCCGGAACCTGCGCCTGTAGCAGGCCCGGCATCGGGGGAGCAGCCCCAGGCCCCGAAGCCCTCCAAGGGCAAAGGCAAGGGCAAGAGGACCACCCCTCAGACCCTTGCTGCGGGCACGGAGGGAGCGCCTGCTGCTCCAGCAGCCCCCCCGAGCTCGCAGAGGGAGGACGCCCTGCTTCCCTCCACCACTCCGTCCAACGAGACGTGGACGGAAGTGGTCAAGAGGGGGGGAAAGGGCAAAAAGTCCCAGCCCACTGCGACTGCTTCGGCAGCCCAGAAGGCTCCGGCGGGCGGGAGGAAGCTGGTTCCTCCGAAAACGGCGGCGGTCGTGGTGACCATCACCCCGGAGGCCGTGGAGCGGGGCGAGACGTACGAGTCCGTCCTGAGACGGGCTCGTGCTAACGCGGATCCCTCCCGGCTGGGGATCGGAGCCATCACCTGCCGCCGTACCCTAACCGGAGCCCGAATTTTTGAGTTCGGGGGGGAGCAGCGCGGCGCAAACGCGGACCTCTTCGCGACCAAGTTGCGAGAGGTCATCGCGGATGCGGCAACGGTCGCCAGACCCGTTAAGACCGCAGCCTTGGAGGTGGCCGATCTCGACGATTCGGTCACCAAAGAGGATGTGGTGGCGGCCGTTGCGGCGGCTGGAGGCTGCGACGCTGGCGCAGTGAGAGGGGGAGCCATCAGGCTAGGCCGCCGCGGCATGGGCACCATCCGCGTCGAGTGCCCAGTCGCCGCGGCTGCGGCCGCTCTAAAGGCGACCAAGGGTCGGCTGCTAGTGGGCTTCAGCTCAGCTGTGGTCCGGCCGCTTGAGGACCAGCCCTTGCGGTGTTTCAAGTGTTTCGCGCCGGGCCACACCCGAGCCACGTGTCCCTCCAAGTCCGACTGGGGCGAGTCCTGCTTCCAGTGCGGGCAGGAGGGGCACAGGAGTGCCACGTGCAGCGTCGCCACGCCCCGCTGCGCGGCGTGTGCCGCCAGTGGCCGCCCCGCGGGGCACAGGATGGGAGGCAAGAGCTGCCGGCCACCTGCGAGGAAGGGCGTAGTGTCGGCGCAGGTTCGCCCTGCTGCCACCACCGCCGCTGTCGTCGCCGCTGTAGCTACAGCTCCAGCGGCGGTAGCTGAGGAGGAGGGTGCGATGTCGGAGTAATGGTTTCCGACTACCGCATCCTCCAGGCGAACACCAACCACTGCAGAGCGGCCCAGGACCTGCTGATGCAGACCATGGCTGAGTGGTTGGTGGACGTGGCGGTGGTTGCCGAGCCGTACTCGGTCCCTGGCCGTTGGCTGGGCGATCGGGATGGCTTGGTGGCACTAGCGGCGCGGTCTTCCACGGACTCCCCTCCCCTCTCGCTATTAGAGAGGGGACCGGGATACGTGGCCGCCGCGTGGGGAGAATTCGCCCTTGTGGGCGTTTATTTCTCCCCAAACCGCCCCCTCCAGGACTTCGAGAATTTTCTCGAGGTCCTCACCGCAGTGGTCGGTAGAGTGGCGCCACGCCAGGTCGCCATTTTGGGCGACCTGAACGCCAAGTCGACGGCCTGGGGCAACCTGGCCGCCTCCTGCAACGTCCGGGGACGCGCCACAGAATTCTGGGCGGCGTCCTGTGGTGTGTCCCTCCTTAACAGAGGGACTGTTCACACGTGTGTGCGGCGGCAGGGAGGGTCGGTGGTCGACGTATCGTTTGCCACCCCCGTGCTAGCCGCGCACGTCGTGAACTGGCGGGTGGAGATGGTGGAGACCTTGTCGGACCACCGATACGTGCGGTTCGACATCTCCACCCAGAGCTCCCAGGGGACGGTCCGCTCGGGCCAATCTGCGTTCCCACGGTGGGCTCTCACCCGCCTGGACCGAGAGGCCGCGCAGGAGGCGGCGTTCGCCCAAGACTGGTTTGCGCCCCCTGTCGAGGGATTGGACGTGGACGCCGCGGCGGTCGAGCTGAGGCGGTCCTTGACCGAGGTGTGCAATTCCAGCATGCCCCGGTCACGCCGCCCGGCTCCCCGCCGCGCCGTCTATTGGTGGTCGGAGGAGCTGGCCGGGCTCCGGGCCGCGTGCGTAGCGGCCAGGAGGGCGTACACGCGGAGTCGACGACGCAGGCCCCGAGACCCCACCAACGAGGAGGGCCTCTATGCCTCGTACGTCGAGGCAAAGAGGGTCCTCAAGACGGCAATGGGGGCGGCCGAAGACTCGGCGAGAGCCGAGATGCTCGAGGGTCTCGACAGGGATCCGTATGGACGGCCTTACAAGGCGGCGCGGAACAAACTGCGCCCCTGCGGTCCTCCACTGACGGAGACCCTCGAGCCGGCATTGCTGGATGGGGTGGTCCGGTCCCTGTTTCCGTCCAGGGCCGACTTCACCCCTCCAGTGATGGACCCCCCGCCGGGGGTGGTTTCGCCGGAGGAGGAGATCCCTCCGGTTACGGCGTCTGAGCTGTACGGGGGGACCCTTCGCCTCCGCGCGAAGAACACAGCCCCAGGGCCGGACGGCGTTCCCGCACGGGTGGTGGCCATCGCCGCCTCTCAGATGGAGGAGAGGTTTCGGGACCTCTTCAGCGCGTGTTTCACGACTGGGAGGTTCCCGAAGCTCTGGAAGGAGGGGCGGCTATGCCTCCTCCGAAAAGAGGGACGCCCGGCGGACTCCCCCTCGGCTTACCGGCCCATCGTTCTGCTCGATGAGGTCGGTAAGTTGTTCGAGGGGATAATCGCCGACCGGCTAAATGGCCACCTGGGGACTGTGGGGCCGAACCTGTCGGACGCCCAATTCGGTTTCCGACGGGGTCGTTCGACGGTCGACGCGCTGGCCCTACTCAAGGGCCAGGTCAAGGAGGCCGTGGAGGTGGGTGACGGAGTGTTGGCGGTGTCGTTCGACATCGCAAACGCCTTCAACTCCGTCCCCCACTCTACAATCTTGGAGGCGCTCCGGTACCACGGAGTGCCTCAGTACCTGCGCCAACTCTTGGCCAGCTACTTGGAGGACCGGGTGGTCCTCCTCGAAGACAAGACGGCCAGATTGAGGCGCTATGGCGCAGAGTCCGGTGTTCCACAGGGGTCGGTCCTAGGTCCACCGTTGTGGAACATCGGATTCGACTGGCTCCTGCGGGGAACCCTCCTCCGTGGCACGAGTATCATATGTTACGCGGACGATACCCTCCTCATTGCCCGGGGGAGGGACTTCAGGGAGGCGGCCAGTCTGGCCTCTGCCGGCGGGTCCTTAGTGGCGGGAAGGATCCGCCGCCTAGGGCTGAAGGTGGCGCTGCAGAAGACCGAGGCCGTGTATTTCCACGGGCCTCGGCAGCGCATCCCCCCTGACGGCCACATTGTCGTGGAGGGCGTCAGGATCGGGGTCGGGGCCCAGATGAAATATCTGGGCCTTGTTCTCGACAGCAGGTGGCGCTTCGGCCCGCACTTCAGCGGGCTGTCGACCCGCCTGCTGAAGACCGCGAACGCCCTGTCCTGGCTCCTCCCGAACCTGGGGGGTCCGAAGGCGCGATGCCGGCAGTTGTACGCCGGCATCCTCAAAAGCATGGCCCTCTATGGGGCTCCGATCTGGGCGGACTCCCTCCACAGGAGGGAGAACGCCACTGCCATCCGCAGGCCCCAAAGGGCCATCGCACAGCGGGTTGCGAGGGCCTACCGCTCGGTAGGGTTCTCGGCAGCGTGCGCTCTGGCCGGCACCCCTCCTTGGGAGCTCGAGGCATGGGTGCTGACCAGAGTGTACGAGTGGACGGCGCGGCGCAAGGCGCTAGGGGAGCTCCCCGCCGCAGAAGAGCGGGAGGCCGTGCGGCGAGAGGCGCGGGACGCTATCGTCCTTCATTGGACGGAGGACCTCGCCTCTGCCACTTTTGGCCGCCGAACCCTGGACGCGCTCGGGCCAGTCCTGAAGGATTGGCTCGAGCGGTCCCATGGTTTCCTCTCTTTCCGTCTGGTGCAGGTGTTGTCCGGGCATGGATGCTTCGGATCGCACCTGCATCGGATCCAAAGGGAGGAGACCCCGTCGTGCCACGACTGTGGCGCGGCGGTGGACACGGCACAGCACACCTTGGAGGTGTGCCCTGCCTGGTCCGAGCTGCGCCACGCCCTGGTTGCAGCGGTCGGGCAGGACCTCTCGCTTCCCGGCGTCGTCAGCGCCATGCTGGGGAGCGAGGGGGCCTGGGCAGCGGTCGCCTCCTTCTGCGAGGAAGTGATGTCGCAGAAGGAGGAGGCGGAGCGCGTGCGGGAGGACGACCCTCTCGCGGCGCCGCTCCGAAGGCGGAGGAGGGGTCGAAGAAGACGTCAGTACGACAGTCATCTCCGACTCCTCCCAGGTGGAGGCCAGCAGGCAACGGGTGCGGGGGCACCCTTGCCTGTATTGCACAGGCCTCCACCAGTGTCGGATGGGAATGGCCAGGTGTTCCCGGCCATTCCCGTAGCCCCCCAGCCTGGGGGGCATGCGGGGCCCGCCAGCTAGGCGGGCACGCGCCGGGAGGGTCGTGGACGTAAAGGCTGTGCCAGTTTCCCATGGCCCTCCCATAACGGCATTGAGGGAACACCGCTGGGTTTTTTAGTGGGTATACCGGCACTCTGCCGGGGAGTCCCACATACCCCTCCCGTCCCCCGACGGGAGGGTATGCGTAATGCATTTTTCCCAGCGGAAAAAAAAAAAAAAAAAAAAGGTTAGGTTAGGTTAGGTTAGGTTGGGGTGCATGTTGAAGAGCCTCCTCGTGGCGCACCCTGGGCAACGTCAGCTCCAATTGCCCACCTGCTTTTGATGGTGGACAATTGGGGCTGGCGGCTAATCTTCAACAAACGGGGAAGGGTCATGGTTCCAATCACCTATCATCCTAGATAGTCGGTGAAGGGAACCGGGCTAGGGGCGGGACGGCTAGTCCGTCATAGGGGTAGGCCTGGTGGCCAACTTACGTCTACACCCCCTCTGATTGCAGAGGGTTGGTGGTAGGCGTATAGTGGGAGGGGGAGAGGAAGACAACCTCTTTAAAAAATTACCTCAATCCTAAGGTCGAGCGTGCCGAGGGGATGAATGGCCGGAGGGGATCCGGTCGCTAGCGCTGGGGGGGTTAATAGGGGAGATTAGGGACCTCACCCTTCAAAGGAAAAATGAAAAAATGAACAAGACAGAGGGAAACAAACTACCCCAGGGCGGTACCGGCTGCTCAGCAGCCGGAGAATCCGCCACGTTCCCTTCGGGAACGTCAAGCCCCCAATCGTATTCTGGGGGGGGCAACCAATGTCCACCGTTTGCCGATGGCAACAAGAGCCGAGGAGGCTCACTACACACCGCCGACACCACTGACCAGCGAGAAAAGGAGCTTCAGAAGAATCTGAAGCCCCTGCGCGTCTTGGTGACACCGCTTGCCGGCACTGACGGCAACAAGAGTCGAGGAGGCTCAAGTCCCGACAGGGACCAATCGTCCGATCAGGAAGGATCTCGGAGGAAGCGGAGTCTTTCTGCGAGTGACGAGAACCCGTCGGCCGCGAAGGTGCCAACGGCACAGAGAGGGCGAGGTCGTATCGTGGCGGGTGGATCCTCCGCTCGGCTGCCGGAGCGCGATGGGCGGGGTCGCTTCACGCCGATACGCCGGACCAACACGCCAGCTCCAGTGGAGCGCGTGGAGAGTGCCGAGAGCGACCTCGAGCCCATGGAGGCGGACCTAAGCGGGGGCTCCACTGTGTCCCTGCTAGGGTCAAACAGAGCGGAGGCGAGCGCTGCAAAGCGGGCGCAGCGAAAGGCTGTCGTGGCTGACGAAGTCAGCGAGTTGGCCCGACAGGCCCGTGAGCGGCGCTCAGCTCGGATGGCTGCCGGGGGGAGCATCACAGCGGTGGCACTCAGCCGCCAAGTTCTGGACGGCGTGGATGTCGTCCTGAAGGTTGCCACCAAATCGGGCAACCTGAAGGGCACATTCACCCGTGCTTTGAAGGAGGCGGCTGACGGCATAAAGGAGGCGGCTGAGGTCCTCCTTAATCGCACTAGCACAGAGGAGACGGCGAAGCTATGGGAGGAGAACGGCCGTCTCCGATCCGAGTTGGAGGACCTCAAGCGGCAGTTCGCCGCCCACAGAGCAGCTCCCGCAGCTACCGGCTCCTCTTCCGTCGCGGCCCCAATGTCGACTTCATCGCCGGTCCCGTCTTCGACCCCTGCAATTGCAGATGCGGAGGTCGAAAAGATCGCCCGCATCTGCATGATGCAGTGTGGGAAGATGGTGGGTGCCCGCATGGAGGCCATTGAGGCAAGGCTCCTGCCGGCTGAAACACTCCGCCCGCCGCTCGCTGCGGACAAGCGGAGAAAGGAGGGGCCCGCTAAGCAGGGGCCACTAATAGCTGCGGCGGCAGAGACAAGCCGCTCCGGGAGTGGGACCAAAAAATCCGCCAAGGGTACGTCCGTGCTCACTTCCCGGGCTGCTGCACCACCGGCGACTGCGCCACCGGCGGCTGCGCCACATCCGGCCGCGCCCGGGCCTTCCACGGAGGCCTGGACGACGGTCGTCAAGAGGGGCCGCCGTAAGGGGCGGAAGACGGCACCACTGGCACCGGCTGGAACACCGACACCGGCACCTAAGAAGGCCCACAGACCGCCTAGGGTCAGAGCCCCACGCTCCGCGGCTGTAGTGATTACGCTGCAGCCCGGAGCCGTCGAAAGGGGCATTACCTATAAGGCGGTCCTAACGCAGGCAAAAGCCAAAGTCGCGTTCCCCGACTTAGGCACACCGTCCGGCTTCAGAATGAAGCCGGCGCTAACGGGGGCGCGGCTGCTCGAGGTGTCAGGTGCCTCTAGCGGCGAAAAGGCGGACATTCTGGCCGCCAAGCTCAGGGAGGTCCTCAACCCGGAAGACGTCCGGGTGTCCAGGCCGATGAAGACTGCTGAGCTGCGTGTCGGTGGCCTGGATGACTCGACGACCCCGGCTGAGGTCGTGGCGGCCGTCACCCGAGTCGGTGGATGTCCGCCCGACGATGTGCGGACGGGCGACATTCGCGCCGACGCTTCCGGGCTCGGCACGATTTGGGTGCGGTGCCCGGTGGCGGCGGCAAACAAGGTCGCTGACGGTGGGCGTTTGTTGGTGGGATGGGTTGCGGCGAGGGTGAAACTGCTGCAGCCCAGGGCTATGCGGTGCTACCGGTGCCTTGACATTGGGCATGTTAGGGCACGGTGCACCGCCGAAGTGGACCGCAGCGAGCAGTGCTATCGCTGCGGCCAGCCCGGCCACAAGGCGGCCCAGTGCTCCGCGGCGCCAAACTGCAGCCTCTGTACAGCTGCAGGAAGGCCCGCCGGGCACAGAGTGGGTGGAAAGGCCTGTGGCGCGCCCGCCAGCAAGAAGAGAGGGGGTGCCAAGGCTGCGGGGGGCTCTTTACCCCCCCCTCAGCCTGGCTGCCCTTCGGCCGACTCCCGGCCTAGGAATGGTGCGGAGGGGATGGATTGCGCCTAATGGCGCTCTACCATTTCCTCCAGGGCAACATCAACCACTGTGCCAGAGCTCAGGATCTCTTGCTCCAGAGCATGGCGGAGTGGTCGATTCGCGTGGCCGTGGTCGCCGAGCCGTACTTTGTCCCCCCCCGGGATAACTGGGTGGGAGACCTTGACGGCTTGGTGGCCATCATCGGCGGGACTCTCGCCAACCCGTCCCGAGGACACGGCTGGGTGGCCGCCCTCGCGGACGGCATTGGCGTGGTTGGGGCGTATTTTTCGCCCAACAAGAGTCTCGCCGACTTCGAAAGCTTCCTTGTCGAGTTGGGTGCGGTCGTGGGCCGACTCCACCCTCGCCCCGTGCTGTTGCTAGGGGATCTCAACGCCAAGTCTGCGGCGTGGGGATCTCCGGTGACCGATGCTAGGGGTGAGGCGCTGGAGGAGTGGGCGGTCACGACCGGCCTGGTCGTCCTGAACGTGGGCTCGGTCCACACGTGCGTTCGGCAGCGGGGCGGGTCTATAGTGGACGTATCGTTCGCTAGCCCTGCTGTCGCGAGCCGTGTTCGTGACTGGCGTGTCGCCGTGGAGGTGGAGACGTTGTCGGATCACCGATACATCCGTTTCGACGTCTCCGCCCAGACCGCCGGCGGCCGCAGTTCATCGGGCCCGCGAACGGACGGCCCGCGCTGGTCGCTCAAGCGCATCGACAGGGAGCTTCTCGAGGAGGCCGCCATTGTCCAGGCCTGGGGCCGGGAGTCGGCAGTGAGCGGACCCGTCGACGTCGAACAGGAGGCGCTGTGGTTCTGCGGGGCGATGACGCAAATTTGCGACGCGTCCATGCCCCGAGTCCACGCACAGTCAGCAAGGCGCCAGGTGTACTGGTGGTCCGCCGCGATCGCGCAGTTACGCGTCGCGTGCGTGGCGGTGAGACGCCAGTACACCCGATACCGGAGGAGACGTCGTCGGGTCCCTGACGAAGAAGCCGCGCTGTATGAGGTGTACCGCGCGGCTAAAGAGACTCTGTGGCTGGCCATCGGCGAGGCGAAGACGCGAGCCAGGGAGGAGATGCTGGAGACTCTAGACGGGAATCCGTGGGGGCGCCCTTATCGAGCGGTTCGAGGGAAACTTCGAGCCGCGGCGCCTCCACTTACGGAGAGTCTTCAGCCAGAGCTGCTGGAGGAGGTAGTCGCAGCCCTCTTCCCGGCAAGAGCGGAGCATACTCCGCCGCCGATGGCTTTGCCCACAGCCGCAGAGTCTACAGAGGAGAACGCCATTAGCGTCCCAGAGGTGACACAGGCAGAGATGAGGGCGGCCGTGATGCGGCTCCGGGCCAAGAACGTGGCTCCGGGGCCCGACGGGATCCACGGCCGAGCATTAGCCCTCGCTCTGAAGGAGCTGGAGCCCCAGCTGAGAGGACTCTACACAGCGTGCCTCGAGCAGGGCCAGTTTCCCACTTTGTGGAAAACTGGTCGTCTGGTCCTGCTCAGGAAGGTGGGGCGCCCTGCGGACTCGCCGTCCGCGTACCGGCCCATAGTGCTGCTAGACGAGGTGGGTAAGCTGCTGGAGCGGATACTCGCAGCCCGCCTCGTCGGCCACTTGTGCAGAGAAGGGCTGGACCTGGACGAGAGCCAGTTTGGTTTCAGGCATGGGCGCTCCACCATACACGCTATATCGCGGGTGAGAGTCCTGGCGGAGGAAACGGTTTCCCGGGGTGGGGTGGTGGTGGCGGTGTCCTTGGACATCTTCAACGCCTTCAACACCCTGCCCTGGAGTTGTATTCGAGAGGCACTGCGTTATCATCGGGTGCCTCTCTACCTCCGCCGCATCGTTGGGGCTTATTTGGCGGAGAGGTGTGTCACCTACGTGGGACGCGATGGCGTCAACCAGCGCCACATGTCGTGCGGTGTTCCACAGGGTTCGGTTCTGGGCCCGCTCCTGTGGAACATCGGGTACGACTGGGTGCTGAGGGGCGAACTCCAACCGGGCGTCGACCTGACGTGCTATGCTGACGACACGCTGGTCACGGCCCGGGGGAGTTCGTACAGGGAGGCAGCGTTGCTGACGACGGCTGCGGTCTCACAGACGGTGAGCCGCATACGGCGCCTCGGCCTGGAGGTGGCCCTCAACAAGTCGGAGGCCATGGTGTTTCATGGTCCCCGGCGGGCGCCACCATCCGGATCCCACATTGTGGTGGGGGGGGTTCGAATCGCTGTCGAGCCCACCATGAAGTACCTGGGGTTGGTGCTCGACAGCCGGTGGGATTTCGGCCCCCACTTCCGGCAGCTGGCGCCCAAGTTGTTGGGCGCGGCTGGGGCGCTGTCAACGCTGCTTCCCAATCTGGGGGGCCCGAGCGCCGCTTGTAGGCGGCTCTACGTGGGGATCGTGCGATCGATGGCCCTTTACGGGGCTCCGATCTGGGCGGCTGACCTGACGGCCGGCAGCATCTCTGTTCTGCGAAAGCCGCAGAGAGCGATGGCCGTCAGAGTCATCAGGGGTTATCGCACGATCTCCTACGAGGCGGCTTGTGCACTGGCCGGATCCCCGCCCTGGGACCTGGAGGCGAAGGTGCTCGCGTCACTGTACCGGTGGCGCGAGGAAGCGCGGGCGCGGGGCGAGCGACCGATGCAGCGACAAATGGAGCAGCGTCGGTCGCAGCTCCACGAGGTCCTGGTGGCGGAATGGCGGGACAGGCTCTCACGCCCTACCGCCGGCCTCGTCACCATCGAGGCGGTCCGGCCGGTGCTCGACCACTGGCTCGGGAGGAGGCACGGCTCCCTGTCGTTTCGGGCAACGCAGGTGCTCTCGGGGCACGGTTGCTTCGGGAAGTACCTGTGTCGCATAAACAGGGAGCCGGACGCCCGGTGTCACCACTGCGTCGACTGCCGGGAGGACACGGCGCGGCATACGCTGGCAGAGTGTGCCGCTTGGGAGGAGCCGCGCCGTGCCCTCATCTCAGGAGTAGGCAGTGACCTCTCGCTGCCGGCCGTTGTGAATGCGATGGTCGGCGGCGAGGAGTCCTGGCACGCGGTGGTATCCTTCTGCGAAACAGTGATCTCGCAGAAGGAGGCTGCGGAAAGGGAGCGAGAGATCTCATCCTCTCACCCGGCCCGCAGCAGGCGCACCGGGCGTCGGCGGAGGGCGGACAACGCCCTCTTCCAGCCCCCCTAAAGGGGTCCAGGGGCGACGGACTCGGGGACGTCCGTCGCCCCCCATACATCAGGACCCGAGGTGGCGGCGCGTAGTGTTCCACGCGCGCCCCTCTTAGACGTCGCGGGGGGAGTCAAACACCTCACTCCCCCCCCTCGACCGGACGGGGCCCGCAGAGGCGGGCCGGCACCGGCCGGGGGTTGCGGAAGATTTGTACGTTCCCGCGACCCCCGGCGTAGGTGTGAGACGGAACACCGGGGTGGTTTTTAGTCAGTAAGAGTCTGACAGACCCCTCCGCCCCCCCAGGGCGGGGGACATCCATGAGGATTTTCCACCCCGGAACAAAAAAAAAAAAAAAAAAAAAAAAAAAAAAAAAAAAAAAAAAAAAAAAAAAAAAAAAAAAAAAAAAAAAAAAAAAAAAAAAGTTAGGTTAGGTTAGGTTGGGGGTCCCCTGGGCAACGCCGTGTCTGACCACCGTAACGGAGTGGCAGACCGGCGGCTAAAGTGCGCTGTGCTATCGTAGCATATTTTAATCTTTTTACTATTTTATCTGTGTCGGCAAGCTACGAACTGCTCTTGAGGCTATGCCTAGACCCCTGAGGGAAGCCTCCGGGCGTTTTAAAAAAGGCCCTTCTCAGGGCCAAGCAAAAGGCCCTTCTCAGGGCCAACCAAAAGGCCCTTCTCAGGGCCAACCAAAAGGCCCTTCTCAGGGCCAACCAAAAGGCCCTTCTCAGGGCCAACCTAAAGGCCCTTCTCAGGGCCAGTCAGAGGGCGCTTCGGCGTCGGAGGCTAGCCGCGCATTGTCTGCGGCTAGCTTCTACTGTATAGCAGACTCGGACAACGAGTCCATTGGGTTCGATGCTCGGACCCAATCCACTGGCCCTTCTAAGGGCCACGCTGGAGCTGGCCGCGCACCATCTGCGGCCAGCTTATCCAGCCTACAGGCGGAGCTGGAGATATCGGACTCCGACGCATCGGAGTCTGCTATGGACACGTCGGCGGCCGGAAGTGACCGCCTCCAGAGGAAGCGGGCTTTCATGAAGCCCGGGTCCGGTGGCTCCTCGGAGTCCATTGGGAAGTCGAAGAAGAGGCCGAAGTCAAAAAAGAACTCGACCTCTCCGTCGACTTCCACCCATGAAGTAGGCCTGCTGGACGCCGAGCGTCAACTCGGCCTAGCCAAGAGGGCGCAGCTCCAGCAGGACCTGGAGGAGAAGGTCGCCGCGAAAGAGCGGCAGGCGCGGGCCGCCAGGTCGAGGGCCGGTTACGGTGCATCAAGTGTGCTGTACGCCGACCACTCCCTGGCGGAACTTGAGCGCATGGCGCTCGAAGACAAGGAGGGAGTTCTGGAGGTCGCCTCGAGGTCCTCAAACCTCAAGGGGACCTTCCAAAAGGCCCTCAAGTGCCGGGCCGTGAGCTTACATGGCATCGTGGCGGAGCTGGTGCAGCGCACCGCCACTGAAGAGACGCGGCAGCTGCAGGCGAAGGTGGATCGCCTGCAACTGGAGGTCAGCCAGCTGCACCAGAAGCTGGCTGAGGCCACGGCCCGGCACGTCCAACCTGCCCCTGCCCCTGGTCCAGTGGTAGGAGGCTCCTCCTCCTCTTCCAACCTTGAGGATACAATCCGAAAGGTGGTCATGGAGGAGAGGGCCTTCACCAGAGCCTGTTTCGCAGGAATTGAGGACCGGCTCCTGCCGGAGACGCGGCTCCGCCCGCCGCTAGCTGCGGACAATCGTCGCCCGGCGAAGGAGCCGGAGCCTATGCCTGTGGCAGGCCCGGCATCGGGGGTGCAGCCCCAGGCCCCGAAGCCCTCCAAGGGCAAAGGCAAGGGAAAGAGGACCACCCCTCAGACCCTTGCTACGGGCACGGAGGGAGCGCCTGCTGCTCCAGCAGCCCCCCCGAGCTCGCAGAGGGAGGACGCCCTGCTTCCCTCCACCACTCCGTCCAACGAGACGTGGACGGAAGTGGTCAAGAGGGGGGGAAAGGGCAAAAAGTCCCAGCCCACTGCGACTGCTTCGGCAGCCCAGAAGGCTCCGGCGGGCGGGAGGAAGCTGGTTCCTCCGAAAACTGCGGCGGTCGTGGTGACCATCACCCCGGAGGCCGTGGAGCGGGGCGAGACGTACGAGTCCGTACTAAGACGGGCTCGTGCCAACGCAGACCCCTCCCGGCTGGGGATCGGTGGCATCACTTGCCGCCGCACCCTAACCGGAGCCCGGATTTTTGAGTTCGGGGGGGAGCAGCGCGGCGCAAACGCGGACCTCTTCGCGACCAAGTTGCGAGAGGTCATCGCGGATGCGGCAACGGTCGCCAGACCTGTTAAGACCGCAGCCTTGGAGGTGGCCGATCTCGATGATTCGGTCACCAAAGAGGATGTGGTGGCGGCCGTTGCGGCGGCTGGAGGCTGCGATGCTGGCGCAGTAAGGGGCGGAGCCATCCGGCTGGGCCGTCGTGGCATGGGTACCATCCGCGTCGAGTGCCCGGTCGCCGCAGCTGCGGCCGCTCTGAAGGCGACCAAGGGACGGCTGCTGGTGGGCTTCAGCTCGGCTGTGGTCCGGCCGCTTGAGGACCAGCCCTTACGGTGCTTCAAGTGTTTCGCGCCGGGCCACACCCGAGCCACGTGTCCATCCAAATCCGACTGGGGCGAGTCCTGCTTCAAGTGCGGGCAGGAGGGGCACAGGAGTGCCGCGTGCAGCGTCGCCATACCTCGCTGTGCGGCATGTGCCGCCAGTGGCCGCCCCGCGGGGCACAGGATGGGGGGCAAGAGCTGCCGGCCACCTGCGAGGAAGGGCGTAGTGTCGGCGCAGGTTCGCCCTGCTGCCACCACCGCCGCTGTCGTCGCCGCTGTAGTTCCAGCTCCAGCGGCGGTAGCTGACGAGGAGGGTGCGATGTCGGAGTAATGGTTTCCGACTACCTCATCCTCCAGGCGAACACCAACCACTGCAGAGCGGCCCAGGACCTGCTGATGCAGACCATGGCTGAGTGGTTGGTGGACGTGGCGGTGGTTGCCGAGCCGTACTCGGTCCCTGGCCGTTGGCTGGGCGATCGGGATGGCTTGGTGGCACTAGCGGCGCGGTCTTCCACGGACTCCCCTCCCCTCTCGCTATTAGAGAGGGGACCGGGATACGTGGCCGCCGCGTGGGGAGAATTCGCCCTTGTGGGCGTTTATTTCTCCCCAAACCGCCCCCTCCAGGACTTCGAGAATTTTCTCGAGGTCCTCACCGCAGTGGTCGGTAGAGTGGCGCCACGCCAGGTCGCCATCTTGGGCGACCTGAACGCCAAGTCGACGGCCTGGGGCAACCCGGCCGCCTCCTGCAACGTCCGGGGACGCGCCACAGAATTCTGGGCGGCGTCCTGTGGTGTGTCCCTCCTTAACAGAGGGACTGTCCACACTTGTGTGCGGCAGCGGGGAGGGTCGGTGGTCGACGTATCGTTTGCCACCCCCGTGCTAGCCGCGCACGTCGTGAACTGGCGGGTGGAGTTGGTGGAGACCTTGTCGGACCACCGATACGTGCGGTTCGATATCTCCACCCAGAGCTCCCAGGGGACGGTCCGCTCGGGCCAATCTGCGTTCCCACGGTGGGCTCTCACCCGCCTGGACCGAGAGGCCGCGCAGGAGGCGGCGTTCGCCCAGGACTGGTTCGCGCCCCCTGTCGAGGGATTGGACGTGGACGCCGCGGCGGTCGAGCTGAGGCGGTCCTTGACCGAGGTGTGCAATTCCAGCATGCCCCGGTCACGCCGCCCGGCTCCCCGCCGCGCCGTCTACTGGTGGTCGGAGGAGCTGGCCGGGCTCCGGGCCGCGTGCGTAGCGGCCAGGAGGGCGTACACGCGGAGTCGACGACGCAGGCCCCGAGACCCCACCAACGAGGAGGGCCTCTATGCCTCGTACGTCGAGGCAAAGAGGGTCCTCAAGACGGCAATGGGGGCGGCCGAAGACTCGGCGAGAGCCGAGATGCTCGAGGGTCTCGACAGGAATCCGTATGGACGGCCTTACAAGGCGGCGCGGAACAAACTGCGCCCCTGCGGTCCTCCACTGACGGAGACCCTCGAGCCGGCATTGCTGGATGGGGTGGTCCGGTCCCTGTTTCCGTCCAGGGCCGACTTCACCCCTCCAGTGATGGACCCCCCGCCGGGGGTGGTTTCGCCGGAGGAGGAGATCCCTCCGGTTACGGCGTCTGAGCTGTACGGGGGGACCCTTCGCCTCCGCGCGAAGAACACAGCCCCAGGGCCGGACGGCGTTCCCGCACGGGTGGTGGCCATCGCCGCCTCTCAGATGGAGGAGAGGTTTCGGGACCTCTTCAGCGCGTGTTTCACGACTGGGAGGTTCCCGAAGCTCTGGAAGGAGGGGCGGCTATGCCTCCTCCGAAAAGAGGGACGCCCGGCAGACTCCCCCTCGGCTTACCGGCCCATCGTTCTGCTCGATGAGGTCGGTAAGTTGTTCGAGGGGATAATCGCCGACCGGCTAAATGGCCACCTGGGGGCTGTGGGGCCGAACCTGTCGGACGCCCAATTCGGTTTCCGACGGGGTCGTTCGACGGTCGACGCGCTGGCCCTGCTCAAGGGCCAGGTCAAGGAGGCCGTGGAGGCGGGTGACGGAGTGTTGGCGGTGTCGTTCGACATTGCAAACGCCTTCAACTCCGTCCCCCACTCTACAATCTTGGAGGCGCTCCGGTACCACGGAGTGCCTCAGTACCTGCGCCAACTCTTGGCCAGCTACTTGGAGGACCGGGTGGTCCTCCTCGAAGATAAGACGGCCACATTGAGGCGCTATGGCGCAGAGTCCGGTGTTCCACAGGGATCGGTCCTAGGACCACCGTTGTGGAACATCGGATTCGACTGGCTCCTGCGGGGAACCCTCCTCCGTGGCACGAGTATCATATGTTACGCGGACGATACCCTCCTCATTGCCCGGGGGAGGGACTTCAGGGAGGCGGCCAGTCTGGCCTCCGCCGGCGGGTCCTTAGTGGCGGGAAGGATCCGCCGCCTAGGGCTGCAGGTGGCGCTGCAAAAGACCGAGGCCGTGTATTTCCACGGGCCTCGGCAGCGCATCCCCCCTGACGGCCACATTGTCGTGGAGGGCGTCAGGATCGGGGTCGGGGCCCAGATGAAATATCTGGGCCTTGTTCTCGACAGCAGGTGGCGCTTCGGTCCGCACTTCAGCGGGCTGTCGACCCGCCTGCTGAAGACCGCGAACGCCCTGTCCTGGCTCCTCCCGAACCTGGGGGGTCCGAAGGCGCGATGCCGGCAGCTGTACGCCGGCATCCTCAAGAGCATGGCCCTTTATGGGGCTCCGATCTGGGCGGACTCCCTCCACAGGAGGGAGAACGCCACTGCCATCCGCAGGCCCCAAAGGGCCATTGCACAGCGGGTGGCGAGGGCCTACCGCTCGGTAGGGTTCTCGGCAGCGTGCGCTCTGGCCGGCACCCCTCCTTGGGAGCTCGAGGCATGGGTGCTGACCAGAGTGTACGAGTGGACGGCGCGGCGCAAGGCGCTAGGGGAGCTCCCCGCCGCAGAAGAGCGGGAGGCCGTGCGGCAAGAGGCGAGGGACGCTATCGTCCTTCATTGGACGGAGGACCTCGCCTCTGCCACTTTTGGCCGCCGAACCCTGGACGCGCTCGGGCCAGTCCTGAAGGATTGGCTCGAGCGGTCCCATGGTTTCCTCTCTTTCCGTCTGGTGCAGGTGTTGTCCGGGCACGGATGCTTCGGATCGCACCTGCATCGGATCCAAAGGGAGGAGACCCCGTCGTGCCACGACTGTGGCGCGGCGGTGGACACGGCACAGCACACCTTGGAGGTGTGCCCTGCCTGGTCCGAGCTGCGCCACGCCCTGGTTGCAGCGGTCGGGCAGGACCTCTCGCTTCCCGGCGTCGTCAGCGCCATGCTGGGGAGCGAGGGGGCCTGGGCAGCGGTCGCCTCCTTCTGCGAGGAAGTGATGTCGCAGAAGGAGGAGGCGGAGCGCGTGCGGGAGGACGACCCCCTCGCGGCGCCGCTCCGAAGGCGGAGGAGGGGTCGAAGAAGACGTCAGTATGACAGTCATCTCCGACTCCTCCCAGGTGGAGGCCAGCAGGCAACGGGTGCGGGGGCACTCTTGCCTGTATTGCACAGGCCTCCACCAGTGTCGGATGGGAATGGCCAGGTGTTCCCGGCCATTCCCGTAGCCCCCCAGCTTGGGGGGCATGCGGGGCCCGCCAGCTAGGCGGGCACGCGCCGGGAGGGTCGTGGACGTAAAGGCTGTGCCAGTTTCCCATGGCCCTCCCATAACGGCATTGAGGGAACACCGCTGGGTTTTTTAGTGGGTATACCGGCACTCTGCCGGGGAGTCCCACATACCCCTCCCGCCCCCCGACGGGAGGGTATGCGTAATGCATTTTTCCCAGCGGAAAAAAAAAAAAAAAAAAAGGTTAGGTTGGGGGATCCCCCACAGCGCATACTTCCTCGTAGTATCCCCTGGGCAACGCCGTGTCTGACCACCGTAACGGAGTGGCAGACCGGCGGCTAAAGTGCGCTGTGAAGTCGTAGCATATTTTAATCCTTTTTATTCGAATTTTATCCAAGTCGGCAAGCTACGACCTGCTCTTGAGGCTATGCCTCGACCCCTGAGGGAAGCCTCCGGGCGTTTTAAAAAAGGCCCTTCTCAGGGCCAACCAAAAGGCCCTTCTCAGGGCCAACCAAAAGGCCCTTCTCAGGGCCAACCAAAAGGCCCTTCTCAGGGCCAACCTAAAGGCCCTTCTCAGGGCCAACCTAAAGGCCCTTCTCAGGGCCAGTCCGAGGGCGCTTCGGCGACGGAGGCTAGCCGCGCATCGTCTGCGGCTAGCTTCTACTGTTTAGCAGACTCGGACAACGAGTCCATTGGGTTCGATGCTCGGACCCAATCCACTGGCCCTTCTAAGGGCCACGCTGGAGCTGGCCGCGCACCATCTGCGGCCAGCTTATCCAGCCTACAGGCGGAGCTGGAGATATCGGACTCCGACGCATCGGAGTCTGCTATGGACACGTCGGCGGCCGGAAGTGACCGCCTCCAGAGGAAGCGGGCTTTCATGAAGCCCGGGTCCGGTGGCTCCTAGTCGAAGAAGAGGCCGAAGTCAAAAAAGAACTCGACCTCTCCGTCGACTTCCACCCATGAAGTAGGCCTGCTGGACGCCGAGCGTCAACTCGGCCTAGCCAAGAGGGCGCAGCTCCAGCAGGACCTGGAGGAGAAGGTCGCCGCGAAAGAGCGGCAGGCGCGGGCCGCCAGGTCGAGGGCCGGTTACGGTGCATCAAGTGTGCTGTACGCCGACCACTCCCTGGCGGAACTTGAGCGCATGGCGCTCGAAGACAAGGAGGGAGTTCTGGAGGTCGCCTCGAGGTCCTCAAACCTCAAGGGGACCTTCCAAAAGGCCCTCAAGTGCCGGGCCGTGAGCTTACATGGCATCGTGGCGGAGCTGGTGCAGCGCACCGCCACTGAAGAGACGCGGCAGCTGCAGGCAAAGGTGGATCGCCTGCAACTGGAGGTCAGCCAGCTGCACCAGAAGCTGGCTGAGGCCACGGCCCGGCACGTCCAACCTGCCCCTGCCCCTGGTCCAGTGGTAGGAGGCTCCTCCTCCTCTTCCAACCTTGAGGATACAATCCGAAAGGTGGTCATGGAGGAGAGGGCCTTCACCAGAGCCTGTTTCGCAGGAATTGAGGACCGGCTCCTGCCGGAGACGCGGCTCCGCCCGCCGCTAGCTGCGGACAATCGCCGCCCGGCGAAGGAGCCGGAGCCTATGTCTGCGGCAGGCCCGGCATCGGGGGTGCAGCCCCAGGCCCCGAAGCCCTCCAAGGGCAAAGGCAAGGGAAAGAGGACCACCCCTCAGACCCTTGCTACGGGCACGGAGGGAGCGCCTGCTGCTCCAGCAGCCCCCCCGAGCTCGCAGAGGGAGGACGCCCTGCTTCCCTCCACCACTCCGTCCAACGAGACGTGGACGGAAGTGGTCAAGAGGGGGGGAAAGGGCAAAAAGTCCCAGTCCACTGCGACTGCTTCGGCAGCCCAGAAGGCTCCGGCGGGCGGGAGGAAGCTGGTTCCTCCGAAAACGGCGGCGGTCGTGGTGACCATCACCCCGGAGGCCGTGGAGCGGGGCGAGACGTACGAGTCCGTCCTAAGACGGGCTCGTGCTAACGCGGATCCCTCCCGGCTGGGGATCGGAGCCATCACCTGCCGCCGTACCCTAACCGGAGCCCGAATTTTTGAGTTCGGGGGGGAGCAGCGCGGCGCAAACGCGGACCTCTTCGCGACCAAGTTGCGAGAGGTCATCGCGGATGCGGCAACGGTCGCCAGACCCGTTAAGACCGCAGCCTTGGAGGTGGCCGATCTCGATGATTCGGTCACCAAAGAGGATGTGGTGGCGGCCGTTGCGGCGGCTGGAGGCTGCGATGCTGGCGCAGTAAGGGGCGGAGCCATCAGGCTGGGCCGTCGTGGCATGGGTACCATCCGCGTCGAGTGCCCGGTCGCCGCGGCTGCGGCCGCTCTGAAGGCGACCAAGGGACGGCTGCTGGTGGGCTTCAGCTCGGCTGTGGTCCGGCCGCTTGAGGACCAGCCCTTACGGTGCTTCAAGTGTTTCGCGCCGGGCCACACCCGAGCCACGTGTCCCTCCAAGTCCGACTGGGGCGAGTCCTGCTTCCAGTGCGGGCAGGAGGGGCACAGGAGTGCCACGTGCAGCGTCGCCACGCCTCGCTGCGCGGCGTGTGCCGCCAGTGGCCGCCCCGCGGGGCACAGGATGGGGGGCAAGAGCTGCCGGCCACCTGCGAGGAAGGGCGTAGTGTCGGCGCAGGTTCGCCCTGCTGCCACCACCGCCGCTGTCGTCGCCGCTGTAGCTCCAGCTCCAGCGGCGGTAGCTGAGGAGGAGGGTGCGATGTCGGAGTAATGGTTTCCGACTACCGCATCCTCCAGGCGAACACCAACCACTGCAGAGCGGCCCAGGACCTGCTGATGCAGACCATGGCCGAGTGGTTGGTGGACGTGGCGGTGGTTGCCGAGCCGTACTCGGTCCCTGGCCGTTGGCTGGGCGATCGGGATGGCTTGGTGGCACTAGCGGCGCGGTCTTCCACGGACTCCCCTCCCCTCTCGCTATTAGAGAGGGGACCGGGATACGTGGCCGCCGCGTGGGGAGAATTCGCCCTTGTGGGCGTTTATTTCTCCCCAAACCGCCCCCTCCAGGACTTCGAGAATTTTCTCGAGGTCCTCACCGCAGCGGTCGGTAGAGTGGCGCCACGCCAGGTCGCCATCTTGGGCGACCTGAACGCCAAGTCGACGGCCTGGGGCAACCCGGCCGCCTCCTGCAACGTCCGGGGACGCGCCACAGAATTCTGGGCGGCGTCCTGTGGTGTGTCCCTCCTTAACAGAGGGACTGTCCACACGTGTGTGCGGCAGCGGGGAGGGTCGGTGGTCGACGTATCGTTTGCCACCCCCGTGCTAGCCGCGCACGTCGTGAACTGGCGGGTGGAGATGGTGGAGACCTTGTCGGACCACCGATACGTGCGGTTCGACATCTCCACCCAGAGCTCCCAGGGGACGGTCCGCTCGGGCCAATCTGCGTTCCCACGGTGGGCTCTCACCCGCCTGGACCGAGAGGCCGCGCAGGAGGCGGCGTTCGCCCAGGACTGGTTCGCGCCCCCTGTCGAGGGATTGGACGTGGACGCCGCGGCGGTCGAGCTGAGGCGGTCCTTGACCGAGGTGTGCAATTCCAGCATGCCCCGGTCACGCCGCCCGGCTCCCCGCCGCGCCGTCTATTGGTGGTCGGAGGAGCTGGCCGGGCTCCGGGCCGCGTGCGTAGCGGCCAGGAGGGCGTACACGCGGAGTCGACGACGCAGGCCCCGAGACCCCACCAACGAGGAGGGCCTCTATGCCTCGTACGTCGAGGCAAAGAGGGTCCTCAAGACGGCAATGGGGGCGGCCGAAGACTCGGCGAGAGCCGAGATGCTCGAGGGTCTCGACAGGGATCCGTATGGACGGCCTTACAAGGCGGCGCGGAACAAACTGCGCCCCTGCGGTCCTCCACTGACGGAGACCCTCGAGCCGGCATTGCTGGATGGGGTGGTCCGGTCCCTGTTTCCGTCCAGGGCCGACTTCACCCCTCCAGTGATGGACCCCCCGCCGGGGGTGGTTTCGCCGGAGGAGGAGATCCCTCCGGTTACGGCGTCTGAGCTGTACGGGGGGACCCTTCGCCTCCGCGCGAAGAACACAGCCCCAGGGCCGGACGGCGTTCCCGCACGGGTGGTGGCCATCGCCGCCTCTCAGATGGAGGAGAGGTTTCGGGATCTCTTCAGCGCGTGTTTCACGACTGGGAGGTTCCCGAAGCTCTGGAAGGAGGGGCGGCTATGCCTCCTCCGAAAAGAGGGACGCCCGGCAGACTCCCCCTCGGCTTACCGGCCCATCGTTCTGCTCGATGAGGTCGGTAAGTTGTTCGAGGGGATAATCGCCGACCGGCTAAATGGCCACCTGGGGACTGTGGGGCCGAACCTGTCGGACGCCCAATTCGGTTTCCGACGGGGTCGTTCGACGGTCGACGCGCTGGCCCTACTCAAGGGCCAGGTCAAGGAGGCCGTGGAGGCGGGTGACGGAGTGTTGGCGGTGTCGTTCGACATTGCAAACGCCTTCAACTCCGTCCCCCACTCTACAATCTTGGAGGCGCTCCGGTACCACGGAGTGCCTCTGTACCTGCGCCAACTCTTGGCCAGCTACTTGGAGGACCGGGTGGCCCTCCTCGAAGATAAGACGGCCAGATTGAGGCGCTATGGCGCAGAGTCCGGTGTTCCACAGGGGTCGGTCCTAGGACCATCGTTGTGGAACATCGGATTCGACTGGCTCCTGCGGGGAACCCTCCTCCGTGGCACGAGTATCATCTGCTACGCGGACGATACCCTCCTCATTGCCCGGGGGAGGGACTTCAGGGAGGCGGCCAGTCTGGCCTCTGCCGGCGGGTCCTTAGTGGCGGGAAGGATCCGCCGCCTAGGGCTGAAGGTGGCGCTGCAAAAGACCGAGGCCGTGTATTTCCACGGGCCTCGGCAGCGCATCCCCCCTGACGGCCACATCGTCGTGGAGGGCGTCAGGATCGGGGTCGGGGCCCAGATGAAATATCTGGGCCTTGTTCTCGACAGCAGGTGGCGCTTCGGTCCGCACTTCAGCGGGCTGTCGACCCGCCTGCTGAAGACCGCGAACGCCCTGTCCTGGCTCCTCCCGAACCTGGGGGGTCCGAAGGCGCGATGCCGGCAGTTGTACGCCGGCATCCTCAAGAGCATGGCCCTTTATGGGGCTCCGATCTGGGCGGACTCCCTCCACAGGAGGGAGAACGCCACTGCCATCCGCAGGCCCCAAAGGGCCATTGCACAGCGGGTGGCGAGGGCCTACCGCTCGGTAGGGTTCTCGGCAGCGTGCGCTCTGGCCGGCACCCCTCCTTGGGAGCTCGAGGCATGGGTGCTGACCAGAGTGTACGAGTGGACGGCGCGGCGCAAGGCGCTAGGGGAGCTCCCCGCCGCAGAAGAGCGGGAGGCCGTGCGGCAAGAGGCGAGGGACGCTATCGTCCTTCATTGGACGGAGGACCTCGCCTCTGCCACTTTTGGCCGCCGAACCCTGGACGCGCTCGGGCCAGTCCTGAAGGATTGGCTCGAGCGGTCCCATGGTTTCCTCTCTTTCCGTCTGGTGCAGGTGTTGTCCGGGCATGGATGCTTCGGATCGCACCTGCATCGGATCCAAAGGGAGGAGACCCCGTCGTGCCACGACTGTGGCGCGGCGGTGGACACGGCACAGCACACCTTGGAGGTGTGCCCTGCCTGGTCCGAGCTGCGCCGTGCCCTGGTTGCAGCGGTCGGGCAGGACCTCTCGCTTCCCGGCGTCGTCAGCGCCATGCTGGGGAGCGAGGGGGCCTGGGCAGCGGTCGCCTCCTTCTGCGAGGAAGTGATGTCGCAGAAGGAGGAGGCGGAGCGCGTGCGGGAGGACGACCCTCTCGCGGCGCCGCTCCGAAGGCGGAGGAGGGGTCGAAGAAGACGTCAGTATGACAGTCATCTCCGACTCCTCCCAGGTGGAGGCCAGCAGGCAACGGGTGCGGGGGCACCCTTGCCTGTATTGCACAGGCCTCCACCAGTGTCGGATGGGAATGGCCAGGTGTTCCCGGCCATTCCCGTAGCCCCCCATCCTGGGGGGCACGCGGGGCCCGCCAGCTAGGCGGGCACGCGCCGGGAGGGTCGTGGACGTAAAGGCTGTGCCAGTTTCCCATGGCCCTCCCATAACGGCATTGAGGGAACACCGCTGGGTTTTTTAGTGGGTATACCGGCACTCTGCCGGGGAGTCCCACATACCCCTCCCGTCCCCCGACGGGAGGGTATGCGTAATGCATTTTTCCCAGCGGAAAAAAAAAAAAAAAAAAAAGGTTAGGTTAGGTTAGGTTAGGTTAGGTTAGGTTAGGTTAGGTTAGGTTAGGTTAGGTTAGGTTAGGTTAGGTTAGGTTAGGTTAGGTTAGGTTAGGTTAGGTTAGGTTAGGTTAGGTTAGGTTAGGTTAGGTTAGGTTAGGTTAGGTTAGGTTAGGTTAGGTTAGGTTAGGTTAGGTTAGGTTAGGTTAGGTTAGGTTAGGTTAGGTTAGGTTAGGTTAGGTTAGGTTAGGTTAGGTTAGGTTAGGTTAGGTTAGGTTAGGTTAGGTTAGGTTAGGTTAGGTTAGGTTAGGTTAGGTTAGGTTAGGTTAGGTTAGGTTAGGTTAGGTTAGGTTAGGTTAGGTTAGGTTAGGTTAGGTTAGGTTAGGTTAGGTTAGGTTAGGTTAGGTTAGGTTAGGTTAGGTTAGGTTAGGTTAGGTTAGGTTAGGTTAGGTTAGGTTAGGTTAGGTTAGGTTAGGTTAGGTTAGGTTAGGTTAGGTTAGGTTAGGTTAGGTTAGGTTAGGTTAGGTTAGGTTAGGTTAGGTTAGGTTAGGTTAGGTTAGGTTAGGTTAGGTTAGGTTAGGTTAGGTTAGGTTAGGTTAGGTTAGGTTAGGTTAGGTTAGGTTAGGTTAGGTTAGGTTAGGTTAGGTTAGGTTAGGTTAGGTTAGGTTAGGTTAGGTTAGGTTAGGTTAGGTTAGGTTAGGTTAGGTTAGGTTAGGTTAGGTTAGGTTAGGTTAGGTTAGGTTAGGTTAGGTTAGGTTAGGTTAGGTTAGGTTAGGTTAGGTTAGGTTAGGTTAGGTTAGGTTAGGTTAGGTTAGGTTAGGTTAGGTTAGGTTAGGTTAGGTTAGGTTAGGTTAGGTTAGGTTAGGTTAGGTTAGGTTAGGTTAGGTTAGGTTAGGTTAGGTTAGGTTAGGTTAGGTTAGGTTAGGTTAGGTTAGGTTAGGTTAGGTTAGGTTAGGTTAGGTTAGGTTAGGTTAGGTTAGGTTAGGTTAGGTTAGGTTAGGTTAGGTTAGGTTAGGTTAGGTTAGGTTAGGTTAGGTTAGGTTAGGTTAGGTTAGGTTAGGTTAGGTTAGGTTAGGTTAGGTTAGGTTAGGTTAGGTTAGGTTAGGTTAGGTTAGGTTAGGTTAGGTTAGGTTAGGTTAGGTTAGGTTAGGTTAGGTTAGGTTAGGTTAGGTTAGGTTAGGTTAGGTTAGGTTAGGTTAGGTTAGGTTAGGTTAGGTTAGGTTAGGTTAGGTTAGGTTAGGTTAGGTTAGGTTAGGTTAGGTTAGGTTAGGTTAGGTTAGGTTAGGTTAGGTTAGGTTAGGTTAGGTTTTTTTTTTTTTTTTTTTTTTTTTTTTTATTGTAGCAGGAGTGGGAAATCCTCATGGACGCCCAGACTGACTCACAAGTGAGTCAGTCTGGGCAGTGCCGGACTCTTACCGGCTAAAACCCACTCCTGCTTTTGCCAGTGTCCCTCTGACATTATCAGAGACCTTGTTTAACAATAGTTTTGATTATAACGTTCTTTTATTATTGTAGTGTCTCGTTCTCTGGTCTCATTTTACGAAATGGAGATTTCCTGGAAGCAGTTGCCTCACTTCGTCTTATTTTTACTTATTTAATACCCTCATGTATTTATAGCGTTTCTTACATACCTATTAACTTATTTTTCTATATTATTTTTGTATTTTTATTTATTTTTGTTATATATTTTTTGAGTCTACTTATGCTAATACCTATAATTTTTATATCTTTTCTTAATATATACTATGTTTGTAATATGGCTATTCTAATATATATTCAATATATCATATAGACATAATTTCTTAATCTAGTTTGTTATATTTATTACCTATCCTATATTTTTTAAATTTCAGTTTAATATAATATCCATGCTTATTTTTTGTCAGTCCTGATAGACTCATAGCTGCTGTTCCAAAACCAATTGTTGCTTCTAATTTGTCCTGCCCCTCATGCCACATTATATTTGACCACAACGGTAATGTAATTGTTTCTCTAATTTTTGATAAATTTAGTTTAGTTTCTGCATTTAATTGGGCCAATTTCTTATGAAATTGGCTCCAATTTGGTTTTCCTGATTTGTAAATTCTATAATTTTTGATTAGGTTTGTATTTTTGAAAATCTGAAAATAACTTTTGAAAACAATACCGGTGTGGTCAAACGGTTGTGGTTCGGAAAACGTCGACCTCACCTTAGCAGTACGCCACCGACAGGCGTGCCAAGGCGTCCCACTTAACGCGAATCGGGCACACGCTGTCGAAGGCGTTGTGGTCAGTCTGTTCAAATTTTGCTGATACGCAGTTATGGCACTTCGGTGCCTCTGCTGCCAGACGTGAAGGGCAGTCAGCACGCATATGGGGCTCGCCGCAATGGATGCAGAGGTCGGCGGGCTGCGTGCACAGTTTCCGGCTGTGACCAAAGCACAGACAGCGAGTGCACTGCACCAATGGTGACTGGTCCTGCACCCGCACTCGCTGTAGGTCTATGTGCACGCGACCCGCCATAGTCAGCCTCTGCCACACCGTAGGGGACACCTGCAGGATAATGTGGCACATGTGGGGGTTCCTCGTCCTACGACGGTACTTCACCCCCAACCTCACTTCCTCCGCAGGTATGTCCCCCATCAGGTGGGTGTTCTGCCGCTGCAGGGCCTGTGTGACCTCCACATCTGAGTGGCAGGAGAGGACGTCCTTGACGATGATGAGGGGGTCCTTATTTTTTACTTCCTCAACCACCAGATTACCGACTCTCCGGATGCGTTCAGTCACTCTGGTCATCTCCTCTCTGGTCTTGAAGCCGACCACAACTTTTTGGTCCCTCGCCTTGCGCAGCCGTTCGACCCTAGTGCCCTCATTTCGGGCATCGACCGCCGTCCTGAGCTTCTCAATAACCTCTTCACCCGTGTCTTGATCATTCACAGATGATACAACCACCGAGTGAAGAGGCTCTTGGATGTTCTGCTTCGGGCCGGCGGCGATTTCCGCGAAAGTCGGACCCTGGTTGGCGACGTAGCGAGGGGCCTGCTGGAGATGCTCCGACAGAGCCCGGGTGTGCTGTTGGCATTCCTCCAATGCCTGCTTGTGCTCCTTGAGGCCCGCCACAAGGCTCCGCATGAGCTCCGTCGGTTCGTTTATGGTCGGCTTAAGTGGCGTTGCGGCTGCCGGTGTGACTGCAGGTACAACAACAGACACACTTGTATCCGCTGTTATACCCATAGTCACGACGGGAACTTTGCTTCGCTCAGACTCTTTCACGAGTTCAAAGAGCCGGTTGATCGCGTTCACCACCTCCGTCTTAATTTCAGTCTTGAGGTTGCGAGAGTTGCCCAAATGTAGCTTTGCTTTATTTAGGCAAGCTCTCGCCTCCGCAGTGAGGCTGGGGTAACGGGACTCTGACTTCTTTAGCGGCTTTGCGGTATCCACGGCTACCCGGCGCGTCCCCAAAATGCTGGTAGCAGGTGGTGTAGTATCCTGTTTTGGGTTGGCCGGGGACTTGGGCTGGGCCTCGGTTTTCCCGGCCTCCCATTCTCCGATACTACGCCTCACGTTGGGAAGCGAGGGGCCAGCCTTCTCAGATGAACGCGACGAGCGTCCGGAACCTGGCGAACTCGCGTCCTTCTTGGCCGGTGTGCGGAACATCGCGGGAGATGTTGTGAAGGTGAGGTTCATGTGATATGACAATTCAGAGGACACCGGCAATACTTCTGTGTCCCTGTAAAGGGGGGATCCGAACAGAAAGTATAATAAAAATATAAAATAAAACAATAAAATAAAACTTATCCTACCTACGGCCGCAAGACCGTAGAGTCAATATTAATACTAAAATACAGTGCTCCGTCAAAAAAGGTGTCAACACAGGTCAAAACACGTTATTTTAGGTCTGATCTTAGGGTAAAGGAAAAAGATGTAGCTGAAAGAGATTTTAAAACAATTTTCAATTAATGCCAAAATCCAGAGTTTACCTGGCCAGTGAGAAAAGGGTGGGTGGGAGGGCCAATTTTTGAACTTCTATATATGCTAGGCGCACGTGCGAGGTGTCAAAAGACGCGTCTCCGCGCGGGCTAGCGACCTATAGAGGAACCGGAATTTATGCTGAACAAATATTTTGAGTTTTGGTCAAAAAACGTGTTTTTCGACTGAAAAATGTGTGAAAACCTGAAATTACGACTACCGAACGGGACTCGAGCACGCGGAACGCGCACCGGAATACAGGTAAGGCAGGTAAGTATCTATTAAAATTACGACCAATCGGATTTAGAAGATAGATTTTGATTAAAAAATGTTAATATGTTTTCTTTAGAAAAATATTGAAAATTTTTCTAAGTCTATGAATGAAAAAATTTTTTCACGTTTTTGTCAATTTAAATTAGTCGGATAGTAGGACGGAGCCTATTTAAAATCAAA